>OW387136.1:18789848-19389848 GCA_936440205.1 Lepidonotus clava | reverse complement strand
TAGAATCTCGAGACTTACCTGAAGTCGAATTCCGTGTCCCCAGCCACGTCCACTGATTTACTCTGTTTTTTGCGGAACCTATCTTTGAAATCCTCCTTCATATCGTGAGCTTTTTGAGCCTGCAGGAAAAAGTATATTTTATGAGAAATCTGTACGTATCAACTACAATTGTAAAAGAGGTGTACATACATAATATAATATCTTAGCTCTCATTTCAGCTCTCGGATGTTTTCGACATAGTATAATCAGGACAAATATTTAAAACAGATTTCACTCCTTTCAGAGCGTCTTCCATTGGCTCATTCATTTAATTTCTATAATCCACGGAATATTTTAAGATATGTTAACACAGATGGAAGTAGATCTCACGATTTTCTTCCTTGGTTTGGGTGTGCTCGGTTTGAGTGTGCCGGCAGGTAGGGCCAACATGTCGGGAAGGTCTTCGTCGAGCCGGCCCTGACGTTGTAACACCAGGTTGGGTGGTCGTTTCTTCTTCCCGCCCCCTCCGCCGCCCGCCGTCTCCTCCTGTGGCTCACCACCGCGCTGCCACCTCTGGAGGTACTGAAAGGGGAAGGCCCAGGTAAAGAATGTGTGTATGTAGTGAAAACCTGACACTGTGGGGAAAACATACAACAGGGTGGGGAGAGTTCACAAGGTAGGAAATTAGGGTGCATTACATAGTCAATGAATAGGACATCAGGCCATTCATGAAGAAAAACATGTGCATGGCTTATATAACTAAAGAAGTTCGATTTATAAAAGACAGTGCGTCTCCAAAGACCAATGGATATTTACTTCCTCATAGCCATCGATGTCGTTATGGTTTCTTGTAAACTGCATATATGATTCAATATATCCTATATCCATCTCCACTTACCTGGACGGCTTTGAGCTTCTTCCAGCCGCCACCAGGAGGTGCTCGGGACTGCCCGTCCAGCTCACTGGACCCCTCCTCCTTCTTGTCCCGGACATTGTTGTTTATACCAGAGACCTCGGCCTTCTGGCTACCTGGGGGTGGTGCTGACACCTGCTGGGCCCTTTCAGCGACAATAATGTCCTCCGAGTGGCCCTCCGGGGCGGTCTGGACAGGCCGGGCCTCGTGTGTGGGGGTGAACTCAGCCGCCTGGTTTACGTGGCCTGCTTCTATAGACGTGTTCCGGCTGAGATTCGAGTCTTTGGGAACTTTCTTATTTACATGCTCTTCTTCGCTCTGTTCAGTGTTATTTTCCTTTGGTACAGTATCAGTTACCCTGACAGCTAAGTTATTCGACTCTGTGTAGGTGTGTTCAGGGGGCGAGCTGCTCACTTGGAGCTGCTCGTCCTTGGCGACAGACACACCCGCTGTGGGAGGACTCTCCAGGCCCTCAGCACTGCCCCCTATTGGTGGTGCAGGGTCCGTGTCCGTCTCCTCCAGGTGAATTCCTTCCAGTATAATCTCAGGTACAATACTCTGCACAGACCCCTCACTTATGGTAGTCAGTTGTTTTCTGGGAGAGAACCCCCGGCGGTGACTGTCTGGTTCGTCCTCGGACTCCTGGTTGTAGGCGAGGCCCAGCTTTTGTCGGTCGGCCTCCGTCTCGGGCCACGAGTGGGAGCTGATGGAGCGGTTGACGGGCGGCGGTGGGGGCGGGGTGTACGGCATGCGCGCTGTCATGCTGACCGTAGAGTTGCGCTGTGACAGAGGCATGTGTACTGGAGCAGCCAAGTCTGGGGAGGTCAGGATGGAACCCAGGTCTGTCAACCTACCAAGTGAACATGAAAATAGATTAATACTAATCGTCTCGAACAGCAGTGTTTTCTGTATATCTTAAATTACTTTTTTAAGGGGGAGTTAACTTATTTCTACAAATAAATGGAATTGAATCAAAAGGAGGTCATGGGTTTACAGAAATCGTTTGACCAAATGATTACATAGGTGGAAAAACTTAAGGAAAATGTGCTGTAACTAATCTCTATGAAATGTGCTTAATGGTACTAAGACTTAACAACATCATAGGACAATTTACATGGACAACAAGTGATGCTGAACAGCGCCGAGATAAGGTTGTCCCACGAACTTTTGGGCTCTGATAGACCCTAGATCAACCAATCTGTGTGTGAGAAGAAAAAAAGGGACACAATTAGTTCAAGTCTACACGGTGGCGGCCACCTCATAAACAACTACAATTTTCTCTGTAGGAAATCAATTAAACCTAGAGAGCGTCTACAGACATGGTGACTGGATCCTGATTAGATAGCCAAGCAGGGTTAGTTGACATGCGTGGGTCCGTTTGCTTCCATTTGAACCGTGTCCTTCGCTCCCTGTCCGTTTAAGTGCTCTATGAACAAAATAGTGTGTTATTCTATAAAAAAAAATAAAAAAAATAAACAAACAAAAAGCAAAAAAAAAACGTTCGGTTTCATAATCTGTTAATCCTGTACATCATCGTAACATGTGGCTCGTAAATTGCATAGGAAGCCAGCTCTTTGGGTCTTCTATTCCGGGAGCAGGGCTCCAAAAATATTGAGTTCCGTGACATCCAGTTCCCAGTTTCTTATAGTGCATACCCAACTTAAAATCAGTTATCCATCTTCTATCAAAATAGGGAAATCAGTTAGCTTTCGCTCTGATTCTTATATTCCTTCACACCCTTCAAAGCCATTAACGATGAGAAAACATACGCTATTGAATGGATAAAAAACAGAATTTCTTTGAAAACGCCAAAAAAATTATGATTTTTAAGGGATAAACAAGCTATAAGGTCGTTCGCGTTATGTAAGACCCAGTTGTGCATCTTCAGCAAAGCAAGGGCGCTAGCACTCCAACCATCAGTAGTTCAAGAGCTGAAGGGTCAGAGAAACAGAAGGAAGAAATGGCGGCACTTAACTGGTCCTAATAGCAATGACATTTCTAAGACATTATTACATATATTAGTGGTAGGTCTTTGAAGGGCCGTACACAGTGCAGAGGTGCAAAAATATGGTCACTTATAAGTAGGATGTAAATCAAGGTACATCTTAGTTTTGGATGGGATACAAAGTGACAGTCATGGTGTGCAATATCAATATTGAATATATTTTTGTGGAGAGTTAAGTGTCGGTAGCCCCAAGAGAAGTACTCCAGGAACTACCTAGAAACAAGCGTTGATTAGGGTCACCAAACCAAATAAGTCTCCAAATGCTACAAGCAACACTAATTCAAATGAAAGTGGTGATTAACTATGCAGCGAAAAAGGTGAAAAACTTAATGAGGTAATAACAGAACAGGTCAATGCACAGAAAACACACACAGAGAAAATTGTGAAATTGAGATATTGTTACTTGAAAAATAGTATCGAATATTTTAACTAATTGTACTACAATGTTTACTAGAGTATGTTAATAAACTACAATAAACTACGAAACTAATGCCATATCAGAACAAACTTCCATTCATATCCTTAAATCAATTACATTGTTAAAAAAATATATTCACAGTCAAGAAAACTGACTATTCTGCACTAAGGCAACACATAAAGGAAAACAGAAATATTTCACGAACACGAGAAACGATTAAATAAAGAATTATGCGCTATTGCTCTGAGTAAATTAATATAAAGGTAAAGTAAAGTTACAGTTTTTGTTTAGACACACAGAGCACACACAGACTCTAGTGATGTAGACATCCCGGGTTACCTACCTGTGTTCGGGGGTGTCATAGCGGCCGTAACAGAGGTCGATCCCACCGAGGAAGGCGATCCGCTGGTCGACCACCACCATCTTCTCGTGGTGCGACCACAGCAGGATGCCGTCAGGGTGACGAAGTACCTGCAGAGAAAACACACCTGGGTGTCAAACTTCTAGTTTTTCAGTCATGTTCTCATATTCTATTAATTGATGATGGCAATCAGCGCCATTTTCATTCATTGCTGAATTGTCTTTGGCCTAATGAAATCAGTTTGTAATGGCAACAAACAAAATCTATTTTATTTTCAATATGTCTAGGAAACGTGCGGGAAAAGAGTAACTGCAGACATTAAATATTAAACATTCTTTTGTTATTTATTGTACACTTCTTGTTCCCTCAGTCAACGGTTGACCTACCTTGATGTTGGTTGGGTGCAGCTTGAGGAGCGCTGCTTTGGTGTAGTAGCTGTTGATACCCAAGGCCACCTCCAGTTCTTTGAACAGGATGACGAAGATCTTTACACCTTCAGCCTGGGGGAAATAATGTTCAAAATAGGGATCTTTGAAGATAAAGTCATTTAGAAAATATAAACATTTATGTGACATTATACTCCTTATATATCATGCTTTTACAAAAGAATTGTACTTTAATTTATGACATTCTTCACACGTCATTTATCTATTTTAGATTGTGAACTGAACATTATGCTTTTGGATACATAGTCTACGTACTGCCTTGCGCTTGAGTATGACGTCTAGCCTCCATCGGTCCCCCTCTGTCATGGGTCGCTTCATGTAGATCTCGGGGCTTAACCTAGGCAGTACAAACAGGACTCTTGACATATTCATAAAGGATCTAACTGAATTTCAATTCATACAAACTCAAATTCCACCAACAGTGGACTACATACTATGAATAAACTAATTTGTAGACTCTTTGAAACATGTAAATCAAGATGTTGACATACTTCCTTAAAACTCAGATATCTTTTATCTATTGCTTTACTAATACCCAGCATCTGGTCATTTATGTGCATACATATGTAGTATTGATCCCAATTCGTTACTACTTACCACCAGTCTGTGATAAAGATTTCCTCCTTGGCTGCCTCCATAGCGTCGGCCACTGCCGACATGTACCCGGCGCCGTCCACGAACCTGGGAAACAGAGCAGTCTTACAATGTTCGCATTCTGAATAAAGTGTCAATAAATTCATTTATTCTATGTACCCATGGGTTATGGGTAAACTAAATTAGGATATGTTATAGGTGCTACATATAAATAGGATATGAACTACATATATCCCCATCAAATACATGTTATCTATCTGGAGAAGTGTTCTTTATATCCTACCATTGTGCATGCCCATTTGGTCTTTGAGGTGCGAACGAGTTGTATCTGTTGGGTGTTGTGAAGTCCTTTGCTACCGTCTCTGCCACATTCGAAATGGCATCCTTCCACTCTTGTGCGTTTCGTTGCGTCCAACCTTTTAACATCAACTGTCTGTTATGGGAGCAAAATAGAAGAGTATAATTAATATCGATGTTTGTGATGTCATTAACAAAGGATCTAACTCATAACCTTGCTTTTCTGTCTGAGTAAAGATAGCAGATTAACAATAATTATATGAACACCATGTGCACTAACATGTGAGAAAAATATTACTTAATTTCATTCCTTTTTTTTTTTATCTAACCAATATTACTGACCAATCGTGAACTTTCTCAACCTCAAGTCTTGATTTCTCATCGACTTTTGGTAACCTGATAATAACCAAATCAACTCTTACAACTGGCCCAGGACCGGCTGACGTCCACGTTCACCAGTCCATTTTTGACATTGACATTCTTATTCCATAGCTACAATGATGACTGACCTAAGATACTGAAGCTGTGGTGTTACTCTATACAAAAACTCCTATCTGGTGACAATAACTACCTCACCTGTTGAGACTGGTGATTCTAAGGCCGTGGTGGACGCCCGTGTTCATCAGCCCACACTCTATACTAAAACTCCCATCCAGTAATAGTACGTCGCTCACTGTACCACGATGAGGGTTAACATAGGCCAGAAAGGTGTCTTTCAACACTATCCACCTGCAATGAAGATATAAAGATAACGGTTCAAAAAAGAAAGAACAGCACAGTAATGCAGTCTTTCTTATGTACAATTTAGCGAAACGTTACAGTATTTTATTTCAAAAATATCTTAAGTTAAAAGTCAAACTAGTAAATTGTTGGTCACTCAGCAGATTAACTACAAGAGAACTTGTCTAAACTAATATAGATAGCCTTCTCTAAGAGTCAAATCATCTGTGAATCAAAAAGAAATAAATCGCTGCTGTTTCTTTTGTCAGAAACGGTCGGGTACTGGTTTTCCATTAATAACAAGTCTTAAACTAAGTATAAAACTTATTATTAATACTCACTACAAATCATACTAACCGTTTGTTGTAGTGGGCGGTGAGGTTCCGTATACAGTTGGCCCCACAGCCGCAGCAGCCGGTGATGGAGCGGCCCCCGGACCGCTTCTTGATGAGCCCCTCGTGGTACTTGGCCCCGAGCCCCGTGACGAAGGACAGGTGGGAAACCTCAAAGAACCGCATCTGAAACAAACGGGAAACCTTAACCTTATCACATGAAACAAAAGAACATGGACCTGATGCTGCGCATTTCAAATGATTTGAAATGGAGAAGCGCATGGTTTCACGTTTATGTCAAACACAAGGACACGACCTACTGATGCAGTGAATTAAGAAAACTGTACAAAAAGAAAACATATCATTAACAAGGACACAGGTAGAAGAATCGGAGGAAAAGATCGGTTAGAAAACCGAAAAGCTCCGGGTTATTCGTCTTCTTTTTCTACATATGATAGACATTGTCGAAGATATATGCTGATAGAAATACGAATTATCGAGCGAATTATCGAGCGAACTAAACAAAAAGATGCACACAGTCCTATGTCAGACCGGTTATCTATTGCTCAGATTGAGCTACTCATAACATCAGGGTCAGCAGTAAGGTCCCCTGGGACCGGATTAACATTGGGGCTCTCTACCCCATTGCTGTGCTAATGATTATATATAAACAGGCCTTGCCGATGCCTACAAACTGAGTATTCAGTGTCTGGCTACAGGAATTAGCAGTTGAGAGCCCCAAACCATGTATCAGATTGCTGTACCAACCAAATGGTCGGTCCAGCCTTATGTAATACACTAGGGAAATAATCGGTTTGACATAGGACTGCACACGCGTTCCCCATAGCCTAGTGGTAAGACACAAGGAAAGTAGGGTGAAGGAAACGTAATGCATTTCATATGTAAACAACCATGACCCGGGCTCCACGACCCGGGCTCCACGACCCGGGCTCCACGACCCGGGCTCCACGACCCGGGCTCCACGACCCGGGCTCCACGACCCGGGCTCCACGACCCGGGCTCCACGACCCGGGCTCCACGACCCGGGCTCCACGACCCGGGCTCCACGACCCGGGCTACCAACAGGTCCAGAAGCTGAATCTGGTACCTGAGATTTTCACTGTATGTCAATGGGGACATCTGCCTAAATGACCAAGTCATCACTCCGAGGCTGACCGATCCCGAAGGCATCGAGACAGCGATCCCGGAGAAAAAACAACAGGTGACTGGGTCCATCACAGGTGACTGGGCACTTGGCTGATGTACCCCGACCTAGTTTTCAATCAGACCACCAGTGCACCGGCAGTTTGATATGACCAAATATGGACGTGCATCAATCTCCTAACTGATGACTTGGCGACCTAGATATCATAGAAAGCCTATGTTAAACCTACAATCTTCACCGTATACTTGGTTTGGCTCTGCCAACAGGTCCAGAATCTGAATCTGGTACCTGAGATTTCCACTGTATGTCTATGGGGACATCAGCCTAAATGACCAAGGTAACACTCCGGGTCTGACCGATCCCGAAGGGATCGAGACAGCGAGCCCGGAGAACAATGTTAATTACAGTCATTTTTAGACTTTTGGGTAGAAAATATGTAGAGGTGGAACTTACCGTTTCATGGTGGTTTCGTAGTGGGGGTATTCGTAGGATGCGTTGCAAGTAAGTGGCAAGTTGTTTCTGGGTAACGAAAATAATGATATGTAGAAATCACACTCCATACGTACTGTAAAATCAATATATGTATTACGCTACCCTTGCGTCATGATTATTATGACTTCAATTTATATACACCATTTGGCTTTGCATTGAGTTTTATTACTTCAAGGCAACCAATAAACTGAATTTTAAAAAGTCTGATTCAGGGCGGATGTATGTATCGGGATTTATCTATTACCAATAAAAACATCAGCGAAGGTTAATTCCAAACGATATCTTAAAGTCCATTTTATGTAACACTTCAATGAGAAATTGCTACTAAGCATAAAAAAAACTCATCCAAACCGGCAGGATGTTCTCACGATACCTTTCTTTCTGGAATTTCATCTTCGCCGACCAGGATCTCCGGGCGGCGTGGAAAACGCGGTAGGCTCTCCCGACGCTGCTTGAAACTCTGCCTCCGCATGCGGTGTCTGTAGGGTAAGAATGTGAGATGTATCAATATTAACAGAGAAAAATAACTTGGTTACTCAAAATGTATATAGGAAGACAAACTTCCTGTTCTTCTCTTTAAAAACAATTATCTAAACAATGTCAGGCATTTACAAAGCCAGTGCTTGTTCTTCCTCGTGTTCCAATATGGATGAATAATAGCATGCAAGTTAGAGAATCTGATGCCTCAGTTTATATTATAGGCCGGTAAACCCATATTTATTTACAAAAAACGTCATTAGCCATGTTCCGTAGTAAACGGGCCACCAGTCAAGCACCTGTTACAACGTTAAGCCTGGGGATTACCAGGTTAGAAGTAGCGCAATGACACGTTAATAAAACAGGCAGACACATGGTCTGCCGTCGTTGGTTTGCATGGTGAGAGCTCAATCCGCAATAGTGGGCAAAAAAGCAATTATGAAGAAGCCTAAACTTCAGATGTATGAGTACAATGAGTAGATTTTCAGGATGCCCCTCGACCTGCTCATTAATGTGTTAGAAATTTTATTTTTCGAGAATGTCATTTCAACCGTCTGATTACCTTGAACGGAGTATTCTGTAAAAAATGAGAATTTTTCCAACGGAATACACATTCATTCAACAGAATACACATATATTCATGGGAATTGTGAGAAATATGTGCAAGAAGTTCACGTTTTCTAAGAAAGTTTATATACCAATATAATAGCACGTGAATGTCGATCCAATATATGACTTATTAATTAGCTCGATAAACCAATACTAAATCAAATCAGAAATACACGAATGACAGAAACCAGAGTTACTGTACTTAATACGGTGTTCATGCTGAGAGGACATCCATAATTTTTTTTAAATTATTTGATACTGCTTAAACATGATAATCATACTCATTGGAAATAACCTACATTTTAAGCAACATCTAAATCTATAAGCGTCCTCCACATTTCTGATTAAGTTTTCGGAAATTGGGAGCTATAGTATTGGTAATAAGTAAAAGCTTTGTATGATAAAAGGAAATACGGGCCAAATACCTAGTCTAACAGACAGTATGATACGTAACATGTGGAAAAAAATATGACATCATTGTGCAATATCTGTTTTTCGGTCAGGAAAACATTTATTGAATTTTACATTTGGCTTTATCAATACTGACGACATCGTGCACTAAAATGAACCGGTATGCTACTTTATTATTCGTTGTATAACTAACGAATATCATGTACATGACTGCACGCAGCCGGGTGTTCTGTCGTCGATCTGCTGACACTCACCATGTGGGCCCTGAACGATTTATGATAAATTGATGTAACCATAACATACACATCTCTAGAAATAAGAACCGACATATTTCTACAATCTATCTTATCTTCGTGTTTGAAAAGGGTGGGGGAGGAGGGAGGGGTAAAGGAATTGCAAATGTTCACGAGTTTACATTGGGTTCATCATCATGAGAGGCCCCTGTATAACAAATTTAAAAAAGTCACTGAATATATCATTTAGAACTCAAGAGTAGAAGTACACGGACATTCAAATAACACTCAGGGGTGACTATAATTACTGAAACGTGTGCATGCCTAATGCTGCCCATGTCTTGGGTATGACATATCTACGACTCGGGGGGGGGGGGATGCCAATCATGCTTCACAGCCGTATGCATCGGGGAGCGGGTGGGGGACAGAAACTTACACACCTCCTTAATAATAGTAACTTTAAAATTGACAAGTAGAATATAAGATGATCTACCTGTGACGATCGAGCAGAAATACCTCCATAATATTGACTTTAAAATTGACAAGCTGAAAATAAATCATCTAGCTGTGACAATCGGTGGCTGCAATAACACAGAGTGGGGTGAGGGTGTAAGAAAAAGCTGATAGGAGCAGGAGGTGAGGGACTCACATGGCCTCGATGAGCGCCTCGCCCCGTCTGAGAGCAGCAGGGGCAGAGGGGGAGAAGAAACACGCCCAGGAAGGGATACAGTCAACCACACACAACTGGTGATATACGAGTAAAGAACTCTATAACCTAGTGACCATATATTTCACAGGGTACCAATGCAAAATCCATTTTCAAATTTCCTGTGTTTTCCCTGAGATTTCCCTGTCTTGCGACATTTTTTTCCAGTGTCATATTGAGCAAGTTGTTCAAATTTAAAAGCCTTTCAAAATTTGGACCCAACAACAAGAGGTCAAATCCATAGTATTTTGAGATTCAGAATTTTAAGAACCTAGCCAAATGAAATTGTCTTCGTTTTCCCCGTGCTCTGGTAAATAAAATTCCCTGTGTTTTGGTAAAATGTGCAAATTCCCTGTGTTTTCCCTGTCAGGAATTTTGTTGGGGCTTTTTTCCCTGTGCCGTTGGTATCCTGATATCACTACATAAACTGTCATCTGTCGTTTAGAGTGAATACTCGGGATATTTTGTTGTATCGTTTGATAAACAGAACATTGATATATATTATATTGTATTATATCGACGTCCTTCAAAAAGTGTCTCGTAAAAAGCAAGTACATGTACTTTTTTTCATGTATTTTTCAATATTGTCAATATTTGTTTACTTAATCTATTGTCCTCCTTTCCTTCCATGATTTACAAGTTCATCTAGACTTAACAAAAAACTATTTTGTGGTCGTACCTGAGCGGATTAAATATTGGGCAACTAATAGTAATACAATCTATAACGATCGCATTCAACTACTTTTAACATTGTGGTATAAAGAGAAAATTACTTCGAGTTATTCAACCTTAATTACAGGTATAAGTCAGTAATCCACAAAGTTAATGTATCACAACTCATGGAAGTACCGACCCTGACATTATAGACAAATACTACAATAAGCCAATGTATGATAAAAGAGGATTAATCTAATTTAAAGTGATATGCCGTAACAAAATATTGATCAAAAAATACGAGAAACACACCCGCATACGTGATTATCAGATCTGATAACACTAAATGTTTTGTACATCAACACTATCTACCATGATTAGTTGATGATACTCAAGGGTTATGATTTAGGCTACCCGCATCTCCATTTTATATTTATAAATGTCATGCATATATAGAGCCGCATCATTTTGATTTGTTTTCAGTGACGGTCGATCACACGGGTATGTAACTCAACCCATTATTGCTCCTACAAACCCCTCGTTGATGAGCTTGATGACACCAATGCGGAGGGGAGGTTCTTTTCTGGACCCCTGGGTACCAGCATAGTTTATCAGTGTACCGCACCGTGCAGGGAACCCTCTTTGCTTTCCAGTCCTACTACACAGATACTCTATACTGAGACCTAGTGGCCCAGAAAAGTACCTTCTTTCCGCACTGAATTGACCAATATCATTTTTGCCAATTAGCCTGGGCGTTGGTTTCGTGCTGAACGCCTTTCTACGGAATTGTTCATGTATAGGCCTTATATTAGGGAAACTCGCCTGAAATTATATCCAAGTTGAATTAACAGTACATCTTTTCAAAGACATACCTCTTCAAACTTTATCACTCTAAATTGAATCCACGGGAGTATAGACATCGAACCATACATATTTTTAACTGCCATAATTGTGGTTTGAGTTACACTAGAGAGTGGGGCATGGTGCTCACCTGCGTGTAGGCACGGGCAGGTGCAGCTTGGCCCTGAACAGCACCAGATCATCGTGCAGGCTGCGGAAATGTTTGTACCTCTTCTTGATGGTCCACGTGAAGTTCCCATGGCTCAATTTGATGGTGTACCTGCAAAACAATTGGAGAAGCGGGAGTAATAACAAGTTGGAGAAAGCAGATTTATTGTACGATTTGACTTTAACATTAACATTATGGGTCAGGTTAAAAAAATTGCCCCATAATCTGATGCTTATGCATGATTTTCTGACTCTCCTCCCAAGACTATAAAGACTTGGATTTTCTGGCATAGTGAGACCAACTATCAGTTACACCCGAGAGGATTGAGTTGTGATTAACACGTGAGGTAGGTCTCTGGTTTAGGACCCCCTGCGGTCTAACAGTGGCAGTACTGACCTAAGGTGTCACATGCTGTCCAATACTTCAGTGGAAGTGTTTCAAGTTATACAGTTGAGCATTTCCAAGGGGGGGGGGGAATCTATGCTAGAAAATCTTTAGTTCTTGATCCAGACAACTTTAATTACTGTGGGTATACTCGCAATTTGTTTGTTTGTTTTTGTTTTAATCCAATCTGAATTAAGGTGAGAGAGGCTCTGATTAACCATGAGTGTCTCAAAGATAAACGTATCAACGTTACAGTCACTGGAGATGGATGCAGGATTGAAAGAGACCTGTTTAATCTAGGTGTATTACAAGTAAGAGCTGCATATGCCCGTAAGTCCTTCCGATTTGGGTGTGAACTCCAATTCCAATCAATGTTGCAGGTAGATAATAATCACCGCCTTAGCCCGACTAACTTGACAGCATGACCGCACCCTTTACGGACTACAGACTGCCTCTTTGGAATAACCAGGTGGGTGGGTGTTGATGGGTGGAGGTTGTGGCTACGATGAACCTAAGGTGCAAGACAGATCATGATATTATGTGTAATGTCGGAGATTTAACATGGAAAACTGCTGAGCCCATATCCTGTCTATTATCGCGAAGTAAAGTGCTTACAAAGGTCGTTTGTCGTTAGTGATTGAGTGGAGGTGGCCGAGCAACTCACCAGACGAGTGGGTCAACACGAGTTGCTCGTCTCGTGTTTTACATCAAACATTGCTGATAAGCACAATGATCGCCTACCATGTCCATCATGTGATAATGAGAATGAGTTCAAAAACTATGAGCTATAACCAGTGCTGAGAGAATTTAAGTGTTAGGGAGGTCTTTAAAACTTGAATCCAACGGGTTTTGATTCAAACTGCTGACTTAGGCCTGGCTACTGAATGAACTGATGAATGAGTCATCTATATTGTAAGAACTGGGTTCCACCTGCACTTAACCTATATAATTTACAAGGCTGTCTGAAATTAACGTGCGCTGGGACTCCCTTAAGCTGCGACGCAATCGAACTGGTAATTATATTACGTATTTCTCCCCGGGGTCAGAAGAACCGCCCAACTGGTGGTCAGGGACCAGGTACTGGTACTGAGGCTGCCCAAAAGGTGTAACGATGTAGTACCTTAGCATTTTATGTCGCCTATGACTGAAAGTTGCACTTTAGGTGTAAAGGTAACTATCTGGGACTTTTAGGGAACTATCTGGAACTACCCCCCCCCCCCCCCCCTGCCCTAAAAAAGAGATATATACGGGATATTGAACCAATCATGGTAACATCTACTGGATAGTAAAACTACCGACTGGAACTTTACGTAAACTTGTATTGTTCTCTGGCCAGAATTGTACCATGACAGGCCATCTTGGAAGATTAGACACTTTCTTTAAAAGATTGTGCTTTGTAATATTAAACAGCTGAACAAAATAGAAAGTGACTATACGTTATCCATTGTGCGTTCTCAATGCCCTGAGCGGCATCGAATGGCACGAGGCATTGGGCGTCCCTGGAGAGACGTCGATTGATTGGATCCTTAAATATTTATAATGATTTACGGATTAACAGCAGTTAATTACACCGTCTTCTCTCCTTTCCTTGATAGACTGGGTAGTTTCATTTCATTTGTCAGAGGAAATATCTCACAATGTTGTCTTTCCTTGCGATTTACAGTTATT
The DNA here is from genome assembly GCA_936440205.1 of Lepidonotus clava. Lineage (NCBI taxonomy): Eukaryota > Metazoa > Annelida > Polychaeta > Phyllodocida > Polynoidae > Lepidonotus > Lepidonotus clava. The sequence continues at coordinate 19,375,975 of OW387136.1, read as the reverse complement.
ACAGAAACTAGAGATTTAGTTATTTTTACGGGTGACTTACAGCTGCTTTGGGTGATATACAGGCTGGGGTTGGGGGAGATAAAAAGCTTGGGGTAAGGGGTGACATACAGGTGTTTTTTACGGGTCACTTACATTTTTCTTTTTGCTAACTTACAAGATAGGGTTGTGGATGACTTACAGACGTTTTTTTTGAGTGACTTACAGGTTGGGGTTGAGGACCTTGTGTTCTGTCCTCTCCACCTCGGTGATCTCCAGGTCCACCCGCACCCCGGGGATGAAACCGGTCAGGTCGTCCGCGTTGTACGGTAATGGCGGCTTGTGGATCGCCGAAAAGGGGATCTGCAGCTCTGCAAATTAGGGATTACTTAGATGAATGCACAGTCTTGCCAAGAAGACAAATATATTTTAAGTACAAAAACTCTGAATGTTATTTCGTATAATCATACAGACTACAGATGGTGCACAAGATTTTTTTCTCAGCATAAATCCTCTATCTGCTGATTCATTATATTGCTAGGTAATTATTTCTCTGAATGGTACATTTTCATTTAAGAACGGTCCTATATTTTTTTCCTCGGGTTACAGATATTATTTTACCTGAAAAGAAATGCATATTAATATGTTCAAGCATTTTCATTAACTATTAATCACACAGAACAGCAGGTAAAGCCTTGAAAGCTGTTTTGATAAAGTTAACATTTTAATGACAGAACACTCGGAACAGCACCCTGTAAATGACAATGTTAAGACATGATTAAGCTCTGAACGCTCAATCTGTTAGTGTCACACAATGATATTGACCTTCAAGTACGTGCAGGTAGTCATCAATTTTCTGTATACTCTCTTTGTCCTTACCATCATGGGACGGAAATGAAATTTGTTAATTATTTATTTGCCACTTTTTTGTCTTGATAATGTTGGATATACATTTACAGGATACAATGATTATGAGATAACCCATAATGGTATTTCACCTGGTTAGTCTTGTGAATATATACATTGCAAATTACTATACTTATGACATGGAAACTTTGTACACATTTAGTTGTTAGCTATGCGACAGAAACACTATGTGCCATAAATTGCTATATATTGAGACGTGTTATGTATAATTTTTCAGGACCTGTGTTGTCGAGTTTGTATTGAAAGCCCCATACTGTATTGTTTTAACAAAAAATTGTTTGATATCAAGCTAATAAACAGATGTATGGTGATTATCAGTTCAATAATTAATATTTAACATTAAAAGGTTAGCATAAAAGGATTAATCATATAGACAGAACTTTCAATCAAATCCCAGGTGAGAGCATATTTGCTGTAAAGTGACTTTTTTTAATTATCAAAAGAGAAAACCTCTCAAAAATCAAACTAAAATTCAAGTATTTATAATAATCACAAAAGTAAAAAGAATATAGACAGCTTAATATAATATTGGATACGCGTATGAAATCCTACTTAAATATTGATGGACTGACCGGGTGCTGAAACGTACCACTGTTTCATGTAACCAGCACAGTATGTATCGTATTTATCAATGTCCAGTGGGGCAGACTAGATCACCAGTCTAAGTGGTCAGTACAGCAGGACTGGGACACTAACACGGTCTATATCAATGCTGATCTCGGATTTACCACCCGGATAGGGAGAAAAAAAGTTTCACTGGGAGAATGCAGCAAGGTTCTCAGAAACATACGCAAGTCGAAATCACCTCTTCTATTAATTTAATTAATCTAACTTCAGTGATAAAGTATTAGCTGTGAAAACTAGCTCAAACCAAAGTATAATTCCTTGAGAGATGGTGATATTTTCTTTTGTTTGCAAACAACCCCAATTTTTCCAGATCCATATTAATTGATTTGAGCAAGCAAAACGTCTTTCAACAGTTTTCTGCTATATTTCATGGTTTAGATTTTAACGAAGGCCAGAAATCCGTTTATTCACTCTTAAACTTGATTATATTATTGTTATATTAGCACAGTGTGTGGGGATAGGTTTTTAGAAGTGTCGATGAACAACTGACTGACAAGGTACTACCTGTATCACAATGTTTGGACTTGGCAAAAACATCCACATTTTAAAATACAAGTTACACAAGTCAATGCGATTAGCGTGCACACAATGCAATTGCAAATATGAAACGCAATATCAGGCATTTCCAACATTAACAGAGAACATGATTAGCATAATCAAATCAACAGCTAAAGTGTTCTAGTATGAAGGATTTCTGAACTTAGAAGATTCTTAATTGGTTTAGTTTGGATGTCTTGGAGACGAGAAACTAGTAGAATATCAGATCAAACCTTACTCGATGTTTTAGATTTAGCCAAGATGCAATACGTCAAGGGAGGCTAACTCTCTTGTAGATCCTAGTAGTTTTTACTTTGGTCGGTGGCGGAGAATAGAAATGGGAAAAGGTTATGTGTCAAGACAAGACAACTTACAACTAGGACTTAATGAGCAGCTCACGCGTTTTTGTTCAGTTGTATGTGAGCTATTAGACACATCTTTGCCTATAATCCCTCTTGTTTACACAATGTTTGTTTGTTTGGTTAGTTTAACGTCCTGCCAGCCCTTCAGGGCTCTTTCCAGACTGCACAAGGTATATATGTATGTGTGTATTCATACACGTAAATGTACATGTATATACGTATATATATATATCTGATATATATACATATATATATATACTGTATACATATATATGTTTACATATTATGTATATTCATATATCATATATCGCACCATATATTTATGGGTGTTTCAGTTACAGGACTCTATACTGAATCTCTTGGAAAGTAGATACTAATACTAAGCACCAGTAAGAAGCATTCCCCTTAGTTAGGGGTAGATACTTCGTTGATACCGTTAACATCTCAGTTTACCCTTTTATATAGCATTATAGCGTGATTGTGTTATTGTCATTATGCCAAACATTAGATGAAGCATGTGAAATACGCATTACGTTGTTTTAAAGGATACTAGACAAGGAGTCACACTGGGCTATGAGACGTATGATAATTTGCTATTATAAGTGCCATATTTCTGGTTGCATAGATCTTAATGCACAGAGACTACCGCCCGATGCCCCTTATCTATCCTTAAATTATCATATTTATTCTGGATACCCAAATTAACTTATTTTGTTTTGGTTTGCTTGTATTGGCTATATTCTACACAATACGTGTTGTAGCAAGGTTATACTACTGTTTATACCAGATTATAGTGCTATTTATATACTGGATCAGTGCATACCTTAAAACACCCATAGTTGTGGAGCTACACAGCTTTTATTTTAACTTATTTTAGTCTATGTGTAGAACTAAAGCGATGAAATAAAAACAAACAGGTAATAACAAAGTTATTTGGAGGCTCAAACAGTTGCAAGTTAAACGTATGTGCACACTCTTCGTCAAACGGGCATTGGATGCCTTCCGGATGGCAAAGTTACCTGAGTGGTGCCGCAGAGACTTGTAACTACTCAGGGTTTTACCTTTCTGTGGAGAACACAAGGGCGTCGCTGAAACAAAGAAGGGGTCGTGAAGTACATGTGGGCTGCTTCCCCGATCATATATCATTAAAGCCGGAGTGTCAACAGTACAATTATAAACCACGATATCGGGAAGATCCAACTTAATTAAATTGCGGTATGATATCAAAATTCATGTTGTTTTGACATAGAAATTAATAGAACAAGGCATACCAACAAAATAGATGTGATTACTTACCCGGTACCCATATCTAACTCAAACATGTTTAATTGACATATGTATTCTTATAGACCTTGTTCAGATGTGATCATATGACCGCTTTTTAGTGATAACCACATGGTGATCGGTCTGAAATAAAACTAAAACTCAAAATCCTGAATGATCTTTATTGTTGATTATGATTCATTACGATTGTATCAAGTGAGTAGGACATAGCTATCTCTTCTAAGTACTTCAAAGTTGTAAATAGTGACCATTATAGATTGATCACCAATATGGCTGCCAGCCCAATTTTGAAGATGTGACGTCATCTACACAATGTCTTATAGATGTTATGGATTTGAAAAAACAAGTTTCGACATCATACTCTTTAACATAAGATTCTTTTTATTGTTGCATATCAACTTCTCAAGCTCATAAAAACATGTGTTGTATAAATGCTTCTGATAATGTTTGGATCGATCCTACAGAAATATAACTGTTGAAATAGAAATGTTGAACATAATCGATTTGTTAGCCTTGTACAAAACTGAGTCAGTCGAAACCACACTTCATATATCCTGGTGAGACAAAAACATCAACCGCTCCCACTCCCCTTGGCCCGAACCTCCTTCCGACAAGAAGTCCTGGTCAGGTACACCCAAACACCCGGTGAGTCCCTCCCACAGGTAGCCTGAGGGGAGCCTCTCCCCCCACCTCACGGCACGCCCCGTCCCCTCCACGTGGGACGAGCCCTTCGGACAGATTCACACCCGGAAAGATGACCTGGACTTAGCTTACATGACTTGTCATTCTCAATATCCGTCTATCCTTTCGATATATTACTAAATATTACCAACACAGTAAAATATCAGTCACAATAACCTTTCGGTCCAATGCTTTAGGTTAAGCTTTTTATTCTTATGGTTAACCATCCCACGTTTCCTGCTGAATAATTAGGGCCGTAAGACCCAGCGAGTAAAACCATGAAAAACATATTTCTAACCACGGCGTGTACTTTATGAACTCCTTTTATCAGAAAACATTTTTAAGAAATCTTTACTATTATTTTCTTTTACTACAGCATTTCAAAGTTTCTTAACGTCAACACCAATATTTCTTTAGTTTCTAAACAGATCGAATAAAGTAGAGGTAGATACAGGTTTTTCGGACATACGCTACTCAAATTCCTAGTTTGAAATGTATATACCCAGGGAGAGTCCCTGAGAAGGTCTCCGATGTAATCTGGGATTTTCCTTAACATAGAGTTACTAATACCAGTTACTAGTAAAAATCCTCGCGTTTAGTGGGTGGGCCAGTGAACATTTCTAGAACTGGAATTAGTAACTTAACATGGGCAAGTGGAAATTTAAACAGGGCTAGTGCAAAAATACCTCCACTAGCCCGGTGGACTAGTAGACAAAATAGTTAAGGGAAACCCCTGGTAATAGTTCTAGTACACAGGTCTGGCCTACCCAGACGGCCTGCCATAGCTCTAGTTCTGTTTCCCTCCAGGTGCGGGCAGGTACAAAAAGCGGCAGACAGACGTGTGGGCCCGACAGGTGGGCAGGGGGTTGTTTATGCAGGGGTCTCATAGTTTACATAGACGCCCTAGCCATGATGTATTAATATAAAACATGTGATTCAACTAGAGCATGGCCCACATCCTAGGTGGGTATATTATTATGTATCTTTATCCGAGCTATATGGGTTACCGAGGCGAACCCGGGAGTACTGTGGGGTATTCCTATTATGAGTCCAACATGTAAAACTCGAGTAAGTTATATTATACATATCATGTCATGGATGAATACAGGCTGTACAGGCAAGCTGTGCGGCCCACTCCCAGCACTCAGAAAAATACATTCCGGGAAACACATTTACTTGTGTTCTTCCGCATGTCAAACTCATACGGATACCGAGTGCATAGACAAGCCGAACAAACTACTGCCTGAGTGAGATAAGATACATGTATACATGCTAGGCAACACAGTTGTTCTACTTCGTTCCGAAATAATTATCCCTCAGTGTTAATTGTAACTTTATTTTACATCGTAATGAATACTGATGTTGGTAGACTAAAATGCTATACAGGTCTAGAATTCAGAAAAATCCCTAAAATATAATCATGTAAACGGTTTAACTTTTCGAGAAGTCGGGTGCTACACATTACAGGGAGCGACGTTGGTCACTTGTCCCGGAACCAGGCTATCTAAGTTCTTTATAAGGCCACCACCTCGACTTGCTATAGTAACCAGGCAATCCTTCCTAAAATCGAAGTTGACATGTCAGATTAGATTTCCACTTGATTCCAGTGCATCGCCACATTTTAAAAAAGGTGTAAGGTATTGTTGTTGCATCTCTAAATCGTTTCAACTTGGACCGGAGCAGTGAAAAGTTTGACTTTTTCGAGACTATAGTATTACAAGGCCAGGGGAAAACACTGATGCAGAAGCTGGACCAGCGGACTGGAGAGGAAGAGGTCAGCATTTTCAGGGGGAACCTGCATACCCATTGCAGAATGCAGGTCTCCTGCACGAACAGGACACTTTTAACCGTAAGCATATGAAAGCCTAGGGTTATAATACTTATATGAGAGCTTAGCAAAAAAAGGTGAATTAAAGAAAGCTATATCAAACAAAATGCGAAGCCTGTCGACCGATTCGGGAAACGTTTGTAAAATCAACATAAATTTTTAAAGAACTTATAATGTAGCGTTTTTTTAAGTATTCAAAAAGTTGCTGAGATGATGCATTTGAGTTGCTGAAACTCGCTTAGTCTGTTAGTGACTATTATATGTACAAGGGGATTTGCCATCTGTAGTGTGAGTGTCGACATTGCTTGTCGTCCAGACCCCTTTATGGAGGCCTCCCCTATGGTCACCTATTCGGGATATATAGTCGTATCCCAGCTTACAGGCCAGGTGGTTCCATCAATACATAGCCTAGGCCCACTCCTAAAATAGGTTATCATATTAATATATATGTGTATGGCTATGCCCTTAGCACGTTCGATGCTATCTGGTTCTAGATTCATACAAAAAAAGCCTTATCTTTTGTAAAAGTGTCAGTTAATAATTCTATACAACAGTTGAGATAAGATTTCGTAATATCATTTATCTGACTTACTTGACGCCTCGTCTAAACCAAAACATAAATAGTAGACGCCAGTAGGCTGCATCATAGCATATCTGGAGCAGCAGATAACTCCTGATGTTGATGGCTTTGTATATCAATGCTCAAGTAATCCGATACACTGATTTAGTGAGATACGGCAGCCCAGTGTTATCTCGTGTTACACCAACGGGTATAGACAGAAGTCTATACTCGTTGGTTACACTGGGCTCCACGGATGTGACATGAGGGCTCCCAAATCCACCTCTGGACATCCCGGCAGAGACCATTTAGGGACTTGGCGCCAATAACTTTTTGGAATAATTTTCAGCAAGAACACCTTTACGCATCTTTGCACTATCATACATTGTATACCCTTTTCCCGATTCGTGTGAGCCAAAGAATGGAGTAAAACGTGCCAAGTTGAACGTGGAAGATTAATCCTGGTGTGGTAATGATGGTGAATAGGAGGGATTCGGGTACTGGGTGCTACAGTTAACATCGTCATTCGCTCAGACTAGAAACATCAAAGTGAATGTAAATTCAGTACCGGACTGTACACGGTAAAACTTGATATATTATTTCTTATATTGACACGAGTCATTGCCAAACGCTCCAAATCTGGTAAATGTTAGCCTTATCAAGTTAAGGTATAGAACGGGGACTGCGGCTTAACTCTGATTCCTTCGTTTAGGATAAAAGCAAGAGAGATTTTTGTATCAATATCTAAAATGCAGTGTTCCTTAGAACCTTAACAATGTGAAGAATCATGGTAAGACTGGTTATCATACAGACATCTCGGTGCTCCTCAAATAGGTCAGCGCTGCAAACAAAGGACGTTTACCACTGAATAATGCATGTCAACATGAACAACACGAACGGATCTAGACTGCCAACTGCAAAGGATATATTCCAGATATAGCACGCACGTTATCTCATCGTAATGCTAGCTTCTATAGTTCTTTCTAGCTTCAGTGTTTGTTTTGAAGCATGTCAATGTTGTCACTGTTATCTGTACTAACCAAAGTCAGTTAAGACATAGAGATACATAAGATTAATTTATGTATGTCAATGGTTAAGATGTATGAACATCTTTCTCTTCGTACCGAGAATTCCCAGGCCGCCCTTGTACTGCCGACAGATGGCCCCGATGGGCGTGGCATTAGGAGACGTAAGAGGTCACTTTGGGTACAACCAGACCTACAGACCTTCTACAACCACTGCTTGCCCAGGAATACCCTAAGGTGTGTTGCAGAGTATCCTACGAGACAGATTTTAACAAGTACACAAAGTATGACCAGTGATAGAGGAGGTCTTAATCTTTATATAAATGGGAAAATTATGTTTATATCAATGGCAAACTAAGAACTGAACTTATCGATATTTGAGGTCTCTGGAATTCGATATCGCTTTTCATAGAAAAGGCACTGACTTTTCGATCCCTTTCATATTGATGCAAATTGCTGATGACTTCATCTATAAAACCTAATTGAAGTTTTCTAGTAAAACTAACTGTAGGCCTACAGTGCTGTGTTAAATATCCGACCTTACAGTGCAGATAGGTCATGTGAGTTAGCTATAGCCACGTCTGTGAAGCCTTTCACTACCCACAACTTAATACAGTGCAGATGGTTTTACCACTACAGTATTTCTGTGAAAACAAGTTCATTTCATATCATTATTCTATATGCTGTGTGACTTGTTTTATTAAGTGGCGTGGGTTACAAATTACTGGACTGTAAAAAAACGACTAGCACGTAATATAACTAATGTCCCATTATTTTGACTGTGCAAGGGAAATAACTGGGTCAAAGTTCTCACTCTCTACAGCGTCCTTAGTTGTTTGGCAGGGCATAGCTATTTATCATGGACTTGGATGTAGGCGCGAAACAGAGTGTCAAATACACAGCTAAAAACGTGTACGTGGAAAGAAGGGCAGGGTCAACTTAATAACGGAATTGAGATCTTTTAGAGGTGTATGCATGTTTCCATGACAAAGGAAACGCATTTTATTTATGATGGCCTTTTATAAAACACATTCATAAATGTAAGACCTGTTCTCATAACATCATCGGACAACACCAGTGGGTTTTTTCCGCCTTGTCCTTGAGTCATTCGTATGATCCAGGGGGATTGAGCTCATTTGGTCTAGTATTCTCCCGGTGCACGTATTTAGTCTGTTATTTATTTTGAGGTCAGTGGTGGCGATACCGTCTGGTCACATGCTGTCTATGATACAGTTCTTACATGTTGTGGTTCACGTGTCGGACCAGGACTTTGGAGGCCATTTTAAGTGATTTTATTCTTATGATAGGATTTGCTTGAAATTTCAGTAAAACATGATGGAGTCCTTAGAAATGATAAATATGCAGACGTGAATAAAAAAAACAAATTTTGGAAAGAAAAAAGTAGGCATATAAACCTAAATGCAGATTTTCTAAAAAAAAAATAATCCTTATTTTCAGAAAATTTAATTATGTCCCTACCTAGTCATATACAACATATAAAGTAAAAGTCAGGGTTATTTATCTCGAATGTTGAAAATGTACTTTTTGCCATAGGCCCCAATAGTTAACATTCATGTTTTTTTAAATGCTCATATCTTCAAAACTGATATGGTAACATATGAATTGTAAGGTTCCTTTATGTTCCTCTTGTATTCCTCAAACTACATTGTGAGTTTCAGGATTTTGTCACGGTTTCAAAGAAATCATGCCAAACACCCATATTTAGATTGATGGAATTTATTTCAGTAATTGTGGATTCACCACAATTTCAGAAAATTTTTTTTTACCTTTAAGCCTACAAATCAAGACAGTCAGAGGGAGCCTCAGTGAAACCTTCTAATCAGATTTTTTTCGAATAAGAGACTGGTGCCTTTTTCATGCACACATATTGACTTGGACCAAAGTGAAGAGTGTATGGCTTGAACACCATTAGCTGGACCACTGTAATTTTAAGTTGCATGAAAATGGCACAGAATATCAATATTAATGATTACTGCGAAAGTTCTGAACCAAATATCTAAATTGATATCCGGATCAATGGGTTTCGAACAAGCACCGTGTTTAAAGCTTATATAAATGTAAATATGTGACCCCCCCATGGAGTATCTCTAGAATCGTCTATAAATAGCTATGAATAATAGATGCGCTAAAATTAAACTGAAAATGTTACCAACAATAAGAATGAGCTATGCATTCTTTGTAACTGACACTCGTTGGTACTAGCATTAGAAAGGTCTACTAAGGAGAACTGAAATCCTGTGCACGGCAAAGGTTAATGTTAAGCCCCATCTGACCACCTGCATGTCATTGGTCTATATCTGCCCATGGTGACTTAGTGGTATAAACAAAGAGCTGCTCAGTGATGACTACAACCTGGCACGGGCTGGACGAGGGGGGGAGGGGGAGGGGGGAGGAAGGGAAGGCAGGTGGAGGGGGTCATCGACTCGATCCAGGTGTGCGCTGACAGGTGGGGAGAGGATGTAGACCTGTTCATAGGACTAACTGCGACTTTCCTGATTCACTGAGTAAATACCCAAAAAAATGTATTCGTACTCGATTTGTTCTTCTTTTTGAACTTGTTCAATATGTCTTAAGAGTATGCATCTGACTGACCTTTCCTCGCAACCTGCCCAACGGGAGATTGAAACGTACAGAACCGACACTCGGTGCAGTATAGAAGGGAGCCACTTCTATTATTCTGGAGTATATGTATATCTAGGACAGTAGAAGACAAACACGCCCTTCTGGGGCGGCGGGGAGAGGGGGCGGGGGCTGACCCGGCCACAGCTTCTTGCAAGTTTCAGGGCTGCTAAGGGCTAGGGACATCTGATTCTAATCGGGAATGTAAAAAATACAAGATTCGACTTTGTAAAATGATGGGACCGAGCAACACAACGAACTCGCCACAACATTGAAAGGCCTGCACGTATAACTAGAAACACATATTCAAAGGATAATCCATGAAATGTTTCTTGTTTTTCATTAAACAGTTTCTATATTGGAATAGTTATAGGACACTTAGGTGTGTGACTGTGAATACCCTGTGCAAGAACAATTTGCTCGTCCTTGGAAAATGAGGGCATTGGTTTTATTTTTTAGATTATTTGCACTGGCTGAATACATATATAACACGTGCTGCCTGTTTGAAGAGTCAACGAGCTTATTTACATAAGATATAAAAGAGAGTGAAATGAACCAGTTACCTAGATCTGAAAATGACATGCTGAGGTCAGGTCAAATTTAGAAAAGTAAAACAAAAAATCACTGGTCATGTCCAATGTGTTGTTCTCAAAACATTATTCGAAAACAACTGAACGTCGGACAAATGTCCGACATGGTTGAAAATGTTTTAGAAGAGACTGAGAAACGCTAAATCTTGCTCTGTTAGGTACTTGACATATTTTTCTATATGTATCTATGATCTTGAAGAGTGAGGAGGTTGGGGCAATATAATTATTATAGGATACATGCTTGTTTTATAAGACATATACGATGAAGGCCAAATATTCAGGAAATAGTAGGTATCTTCATCTACATTCCTGAATAGGGCAAACTTCCACGAATAGAACTGAGAACACATAATTTATAATCATCAAAGCCGTCGTCGATAAGACAGTGTGTCCCTGGAGGACCGCAGAGGGCCTGGTGCTGTAAATGGCTGTATTATGTACAAAGGATTCGACCCGGCGTGTTATTTATTACTACAAAGAGCCAATACAAGCACCTCCCGACGGGCCGGCCGCCGGGTCTCTATGTACCTACCTGGTCATAATCTCCAGGTGACCCATATTAAGACCCGCTAGGCTGTCAGATCGGGAGAGTTGCACTCAGAGTTATCTACAGTCTAAGCACTGAGCTGAGGAGAAAAACGACAAGTTGGCGAGTCCCCACTCAGGCTGTGACAACCAGATGCTGAGGGGGAAGCAGGGAAAGGGGCCAGCAAATGTGAATATACCATGGGGGTAGAGCACCTGTTGCCAGACAGAAGTCACAGTGACCAGAACCTGATCATGACCTACTAACAATTAAAATGTTATTATTGCAATATACATGAATTTAATTGGAGATTAAAATTGCTTAGGATACCTTTCCAGGAATGAGAATAAGACCCAGAAATCTGAATAAGGCCTCTACCCTTTTTAATTGTAAAGCATTAATCAACCCATTTCATTAAAAGGTTTAACGAGGCTTGAGAGCTCGAAACTTGAAGCGTGTAAAGACTGGGTCTCCCTAACATTCTGGAAGAGCTGCGTATCAATGAGAAAAGAAAATCATTCATAGGTCCAGGGAAGCTCAGTATGTAAGATCATGGGCTGCTACCACCAGGCTACATTCAGACTAAGGGACCCGACATCCTTATATTCATATAAGGTTCCTCGGGTTCGCAGGCCCCAGTTATTTCCATCCCATCTCCTGTTAAACGTGGATGACGAGGCGAAGGTGTGTTCAGTTCAGCTACCGCTTAGTGAAGTGACAGTTGTGATGTCACTGCCTTCTATGTCAAAATCATGTGTGCCCATGGTTACAAGTGATGACATAACATGTTTACATGGAAACATGTCACATCTCCAGGGTGACCGGTGACATCACAGTGCATGTGATGTAGGGGGGTCATGTTAATGGGCAATGCTCCCTAGGGGGGTATTGCCAATGCGGTTTCATACAAGGTAATTTTCAAAAAAAAAAAAAAAAAAAAAAAAAAACATCTCCTGTTAAACACATGAACTTGACTTGACATGTGTTAGGAAGGAGGATGCTTTCCTATTCATGGAAGTACACTGCACTTCAAAATGTGTCGTCATCCGAGTGTACATTTATTATTGTTAATAAAAAAAACACGTGCACCCGAAGGCAAATTTGTACTCCTCAAGTGCTAGACGCAAAATCGATGATAGGCCTATATACGGACAAAAGATCATTGCAATAATTACCCAGCATTATGTATAATAATATACAATATATGTCTGTAAGAAAGATAGCAAGCAGTGTTTACCACTAACACTGGCCCGTATGCCAATGGCCGACAAATTGAGAACAGGGCCAACAATTTTCACCAAAATTAGGGCCAAATAGGCCCTGAGGCTGACAGGGAATTTTGATGTTTTTTTTCTGTATTTTCTGATCATTTCAAGAATTTAACCTGAATATTGGCGACTGACATATTTGGGACCCTATCCTATGAAGTAAAAATCAGGGCTGACAGAAAGCTATCAGGGCCGAGAATATCTTAGGATAGTCGGCCCTGTTGGCCAACAGACCAAAAAGTTAGTCGCCAACACTGGACTTGAGTCAAGTCAAATAATAATCCTATATGAGAGTAGTTAAACCTATTACGCTCAAGATTCGGATAAATGAAGTATCCTTTGGTCTGCTACTTCATACCTGAAAACAGATCCTGATCATATGTCATAACATTTTCAATCATTATATCATGGTACACATTGTGTCCAAAAATCTCCTTTAAGAGCTAAGTACCCAAATGGTACTACGAAGTCGGTCGTTTGCTTAAATACATAACATTACATGTAGGCTTAGCCAGTAGAGCGGCTTACCTTCGGAGGTCTGTCCCTTGGCCGTGTAGCAGTCTTCGGTGTATGCGTAGCCGGGCACTGAGAGGTACTCGAAGTCCGAGTCGTCCTCGTACACGTCCGAGTCGTCGTCCTCCTCACTGACCACCGTCACGCCCCTCTGCAGGGCCGCCCGCCCGTTCTCCGTCATCACTGCCACCACAACATTGTCAGAATTATTATAGTCATCAAAGGAATTAAACTATCGAAGGAACGTACAGTTACGATATGTATGCTAGACATTAAACAAATATGCACCAATTCATATAGTATCTGTTCGGTTTCCTTTTCTATATTGAAACCTTATGATGTGTGGATAACGTGAATTTGCGTTCCCATAGCGAACAATTCACGGGTATCAAACTCATCATAATTACCATGAGATGGAAGCAGGGCCCGACATTAAGTATTTTCCGCCTGCCTGTGGCAGATGAAATTTGAGAGGACAGGCAAAATTTGACATTCACCTGTCAGGAGGACAGAAACAAATTTTGTAATATTTTATAATCCAGTTAAGGTGGGCAGGTGGATTTAAGGTCGAGCAGGTAGAATATCGCCTACATCTCCGACAGGCAGCATAGCAAAAATCTTAATTTTGATTCCTAGGTATTATAAATGTTTTTTTTTAAAGTAAAAGTACACATGAACAATGTAGTTTCTGATTAGTGCCAGTGGGGATCGACAAAACTAGGGTTCCTGGACCTTTAGATTCGACACGGCTGTTTTTTGGGTCTTAGTGACATGCAAAAGGTCACAGGTTACTCAAAAAGATAGTGACATGCCCCCTCCCCCACCATCCTCTAGGCATCTAAGCTAGGGTGCCCACACTTTTTATCATAGACATTTTAAAACCTATTTTAGACCAAGGTTTCGAAAAGTTTAGACTTCATCAGGGTCAATTGATAAGAAGATTTTTAGATATGTAGACTGAAGTATAGACACTCAGCTGTAATCGTCATGTTGCATTTCAGTAATCAATGTATTTCAATTAAGCACTTTTGTATAAAAAAAAACTGTGATATTTGTCAAGACTCAAAGAAACCAATGTAATATTATGACATATAGTTTAGGAATCTCTATTAATATCTATCGATACGAAATCCTTTGCCTTTCTGTCACTTTCTAATTATATACATAACAGACCTGTTATTGTGACATAGCCCCAATTGGCAAAACAGGGTAAGGATTGGTCAGGATGGGTCCCGAACTCTGAGTCAGACAATAGGCTTATATACACTCCCTGTCACACGCAACCTCTCAAACTTCAAATATACAGAGACAAAGATAACAGATATTGAAACGATTTAGTAACTATCTCCAAGAGATAATCCTAGCAGTCAGTCAGTGTAAACCAGTCTGACAGTCAGTCAGGGCCCATATCTTCGTAACTAATTTGGCTGATCAGGGAAAATTTGATCGGGGTCCCATGATCAGCCGTTTTTCCTTTTACCAAAATTCATAATGTCTTTGCAAAAAAGTGTCAAAGACGAATTATTATGTGTAAAATTTATTCATGATAAACAGATTCTCTAATCGTGAGACACTGATCAAGATTTCCCTGATCAGCCAAATTAGTTACGAAGATATGGGCCCAGATATATTCAAATGAGTGTCAGAAGGTGTTAAATGATATCCAAACCGACTGACATATCTCTAGTCCATTCTACTACTCATTATGTTAATTGCTCAGTAGGTTTAGAAGGTAGCTATTGTATCCTAACATAGACCTTTGTATTTGTAATGTTACCTATTTGGAGTCGTATGCATGTATTTATTCGTTTGGATTTGATGTCAACTGTGTTTCTTTTATGTTATCTACTTGAAATCATGTGCGTACCTATGTTTTACCCGTTTATGGATGATACCGAAACGCTGAGCATTAATTTATGTGACATTGGATCTCAACCTGACAATGTGACATGATATGGATCCTGTAGTGTAGAACTTTTAGCTGCCAATAAAACTTAAGTACTGCTGGGTGTACATTGCAGCTTATGATTGTATTAAGTGTGAAGCTCATGTTGGGCTCCATAATAGACTATTGTAAGAGTACACTTAATAATGACTTATACACTTGAGTTGTGTAGTTAAGAAGGATCATATGTCTTGCCATGCCTTCCCAGCACTATTGTGCAATAA
Organism: Lepidonotus clava; assembly: GCA_936440205.1. Lineage (NCBI taxonomy): Eukaryota > Metazoa > Annelida > Polychaeta > Phyllodocida > Polynoidae > Lepidonotus > Lepidonotus clava. The sequence goes on along the minus strand of OW387136.1, from coordinate 19,360,463 downwards.
ATAAATAAATAAATAAAATATAAATAAATAAATAAATAAATAAATACAAAATCCAATTTCAACCAGAGTCTAGACTGCTTAAAAAAAACTCCCTCATGTGCAAAAAAAAAAAAGTAGGAGATTTTGATGATAAAAATATGTAAATCATTGGACTTGCCTGCTAATGAAGCCGCTGCCGCTGGCCGTGATACCAGTCCAGAGTCCCAGTAACTGCGCTCAGCCGGCCCTGTGGGCTGGGCCTATCCCGCCAACAAACCCAACCTGGACATCAGAGCCTGCACACAAGTTTCACAGACCCGACATCTCTGTAAATCAACCCTGTGAGACGACTCAGACCCGAATTTGGTGTGGCAGTACGTGTCAAAATCTTCTTAGCGTCGACTTATCCAGAAAATTAGCAAAACTTAGCACGCTCAAGTGTTCTGACCCGTGTTTCTTCCCTTATAAATGGAACAAACACGTAATCCGGAAGTGGGGTAATTTGTGGCGCCACCTGCTGGATCGTTTTTGAACTAGCGCAGCAGGTGCCCGCTGACCTCTTGTGGCAAGTAAAAGTAAAAGTAATTTTCCCAAAACATAGAAACGATTTATCAGGGAAAATCTACTTTTTTATATCTTGAATACATGTGTTTTTACTTTCTAAAGTAAACAAGTTAATACAATACCCGGAGATTATCTTACGCTGCATCTTGATTGTCGTAAACCTTTTCTTTTGTGACCTTGTTGCCAGGCAACGGAGTAATACATCCGTCAGCTCAAAGGTCTGATCCATACTTCATTGACGTACCGATGGTCTGAAAATGCCGTGTTTGACATTTAATGTATTCAGAATTGTTTACTGCATTTAACGACATTGATTGGAGCAATTCTAGCAGACATTTACAAACATGGTAAGCAGTGACAATCGATTTCAGCCGCCTACACTCCCAGTTTAGCGAGAAAGGGGCGGGGTCAGTAAAGACTAAAGTAAAGTTTAAGTTAGTTCATTTGCTACAGGCAGCTGTCTGCGTTTCCCCCAGTTGTAGTCCGACGTAGCCAGCCTCTCGTATGCTGATAAACTGATGGTGCTACGGCGGAGAGAGGCTACAGACGTGGACTACCCAGTTGCGATTAAGGCCAATTAACGACTGGTTTGTCAAAGGCCTAGTGCCTGTGTTCAGGTAAGATTAAAGATAGGCTGAAAAAAATAGGGTAAGTAGGAGGGAAGGTAGATTCGAAATCTTTTTTTTTTTTTTTGCTTTATTTTTTACTTAGATCTACCAGGTACCAAAGAGACCCAGCCAGTGTTGAAAATAAAAAGAGTATTCCAAATATCCCCTAAAAACATTATTTCATCTTAACCCTTTGCCTCCCCGCACTTTTGGGCATTTACAAATTGAGACATGAAGAGGATAATTTGGGATGAACTTTTAAGGATCAGATTTCTTCATGATATTGACAAACTATATATCAAATAAAAGCCCATTTTCTCAGGATTCATATTTTGAAATAAAATTTCAAATTTTGTAAATCATGTGTCACATGACCTAGGTCATGTGACCTACATTTTTTCATTATTTTTAGTAATTTTTTGACATTTTTCAAGAAATTTAAGAAAAAAAAGGGCTGAATATTAATTTTAGAGAAAAAGTTATTATTGATAAAATATAGGCAATACACGAAGGATTAAAGGGACGTTCTCGTCCGTAAGTAAGCTGTAATTTGCTACGTTGTAACTCCCGTAATACCGCGCCAAATTCGTGACGTGACCAATCACGTTGCTGGATTACGTTCTAACGTCACAAAACACGTCGCCGGCCGTCGCGTTGTTAGGTTAACGTCGGCAGATGTATCTCATGCAACTCGAAGACGAGAATGTCCCTTTAAAATGGCATGAATAGTGAAAATATATGTCAAAGAGATCATTTAGTTATAATGTGGGAATATTGGAGCATTTTTGTCAAAATTTGCCAAAATAGGTCAAAATTCATCCAAAAAATTCATATATAGCATCATTTCAAGGCATCATTCTACATACATTAAACATGAATATATATTTTGTGGTACATAATCTTATGCAACTATGCTCTAGGAGTAAACATATCTATTAAAAGTTTTTGGAATACATTTTTTCTCAAAACAGTTATCATTTTATAAAGAAATGTCATTAATCAAATACTGAAAATGCATCTGCTGTAGCATTTTTGCATAATTTGCACAATTCAGTATAAAAGATGTCAGTTTTTATCTTCCCCTAGAATATTGGAATTTCCTAATTTATAAATTCCAATTAGTTCTTGGTCCTACAGGAACCTTCACAAGTCAGAATATGTCACCACTATCTGAAAAATCATAAATAGAAATTTGATAAACTGAAATTTTCAATGATTTTAGGCCCGATAATTAAAAGAAATTGCTACATTTAGCCCTTCAAAGTCATCAAATCTTTATTTATTGAGATTTTATGATCAATAAAAGTCCCTATTTATGTACAACAGGACTCCAACTTCAAATATCACTGAAAAAATATCCAAATTCTTTAAATATGAACAAAATAATGCAAATTTTAAATTTTCAGTCACATATGACCGAAATTTCCATTGAAGAGAGGCAAAGGGTTAAATACATGCCCTGAGCATCTGACATCTGTATGTTGTTTTATGGTTTTCCATGTGTTTTTAGGTCAATTCTTTTGGATTTTGAAAAAAAGAAAAATTAAAAATTTCCTTTAAAAAAAAAAAAGTTAGGGTAGGGCCAAAAAATTAGGTAGGGTTACCTGAACACAACAATTTTTTTGGCCTTACATCTATGTGTCATTTACAGTACATTATTCAATCAACTTCTGAGAAAACTGAAATCACTACGGACTACAACTAGACCTGTATTCTATTTGTTACACAGGTTCTTTCTCAGTATTTACACAGCTTAGATCTATCTCTATGTCTAAAATCAAGAGGAATACAGACAAATGTAAACCTGGTAGTCTATAATGTCTACATGCATGGCTGTTACAAGGGTGGACATAACCACGGGCCCGGGGGCCCGAGGCCCTTAAAAAGCAGGTCAGGCCCCTAGATTTTCAGGCATGGGGGCCCGACTGGCCCCAAGAAAATCATGGATAACAGTAACTGATTTCTATATATTTTACGATTAAACATAGTGTTTTTAAAGAAAATCTGACTATATGAATGTGAGGGCCCCTAGATTTTGGTGCGGGCCCCTAGATTTGGAAAGCTAGGGGCCCGACTGGCCCCTGAATTTTTAGACTTCATGTCCACCACTGCTGTTATGGTAGTCTATGACTAGGCTGAGATGCACCAATATGCAGCAGCCATCGGATGGGCCTTATTAGTTTCTAGCTGTATATCACCAGTTTTTATTGTTAGTATTTGATTATCTGATCTAGATTAAATTAAGGAATGTAAGTTTTCAGATTTTAATCTGATTTCAGATTTTTTCACATCATCACCTCAAAAAATGATTTTCAAACTGAATTCCTTACATGACGTTTTATGGCATTTTAAAGTTTATTCTAATTTTTCTCTGGGGTTTCAGATTGTTTCATTAAAGATCCAGTGACACGACCATAACTCCTCAACAAAATATTTTGTACCATAGAAATATGAATACATTCCTATGGGTTAAATAACGGTAGCTTACTGCCTTGCGAAGTGATGCATAAAATAAGAGTGCAACATCACACAAGGGGCTAATGACCTATATATGGTGAGCATGCCGGAAGTGACGTACCAAGATGCCTATCTATAGAGTAGAGGAGCCGGTTTTGGCGCACTAGCATAGTAAATTTGATTATTATAGAAAAGAGAAAGACAACCCTAACCAATTGAATATTTATGCAGCCATTCTGTGTGGTATAAATCCCGGAAATATAGTTATGAACAAAAATAAAGAAAATGTGAAATATTTTCAGTATAACACACTATATTACTTTGAAAGCTTGAGTAGCCAGTTTTGATGCACTGTAGCCCATTTTGACGTCACCAGTTTTGGCACAGTAGAACATTTTTTCCACCTTTTTATCATATTTCAGTAAAAAATGACAAAAAAAACAACAAAACAAATAGTGAACGTCACTACTCTATCATTCTCAGCTTTCACCTAAATTCACAGACTTCCCGGCCTCCCATCAAAGGGAGAAGTCCTGTCAGTCGTCCCTTGTCCACCCCACACCCCTCTCGGCCTCCCATCAAAGGGAGAAGTCCTGTCAGTCATCCCCTGTCCCCTCCACACCTATCTCGGCCTCCCATCAAAAGAAGGAGTCCTGTCAGTCACCCCCTGTCCCCTCCACACCTATCCCGGCCTCCCATCGAAGGAAGGAGTCCTGTCAGTCACCCCTGTCCCCCCACACCTCTCCCGACCTCTCATCAAAAGGAAAAGTCTTGTCAACATGATAGCCCATAAATACATGCACATTAAGGGAGATCATTTATTTGTGGTCCAGATTAATATTTTCTTTACTTTCGAAAAATACAAAATGGAATTAGATTATAAATGAAGTCAATCATTATAGCTGAGGTTTTCCTGAAAAGCTTGAAATATAATAAACACTTCATTTTGTTTATGGAAAATTGAGGAAAATTCGGGAATTTCGGAAATACAAAATGGCGGAAATGCGTGAAAATTGAAACATATCCTATTTCTTGTATTTAGTTTTCTCGCAGGGGTCTAATTTAGAAAGAAATGAAACAAAATTCAATATTTTACAACCTATATGCTTACATATCACTTTTAACTAATGCATACGGATCTTGACCCTTCAAACTGTATTATAAGGTGGAGAAATTAATTTTTGTAGCCTTAATAAAGAAATTCAATATTCATAAGGTTTTCAGCAATATCAGTGAAATGTATCAACACAAAACACAGTTTTTGCCATAAAATTGCTAATTGTCATAATGTCTCCCCGGTACCTCGACTTATTGGATTCCATGATACATATTAGCATTCTAAGATTCATGGAAAATGGGGCCATTTTGGTCAAATTTCGCAATTGTATATACCAACTTGCTGTACTGCAAAGGCATCTTGTGACGTCACAACATGGCCAGCGAGATAGGGTGAGACTCAGGATTGACACCTGGCTGACCCATATTCAGGTGTTAGTATTGGCTGGCCTGTCGCGTACCTGGCCCTATGACACCCCTTACCTATATCAAGAAGTGTCATTTATAATATTCTATAATTATATTGCCATTTGGACATTAGCTCAGATCATGTCTCTGGATCTTTAACCCTGACTTACTACTCTGATTAATGAAATGAGGAAATCGGGTTGATGTTATGTCAAGTAGATACTCTATTATCTCCGTGCGCGGGACAGTTCATGAGTAGGTGTAGATCTATTTCATTACCATTTTCTCTATTGGTACATAGTCTTTCCTCCAAAGGTGTGTCTGTGTATCACGGGGGGGGGGGGGGGGGCACTGCATCAATGCATCAATGAAAAGCGTATTGATCAACGGGGGGTAGATGTAAGATTTTTCGGTGTTCATGTTTTACATATAAAATCTATATTTGGTCAAAAACAAGCCCCAACTCCCACCACCACACGGAAACCTCCACTAACGTTAATTTAGACGTGTGTGCCCAGGCCTTATTGAGTATTGTTCTAAGGTTCACTCTAAATTGAATTTGTTGATATCTATACATCTTTTTCATTTAGGGGGGTGGGGTGGTGTAGTGGTCAACGTCCTCGACTTGCAAGTTGCATGCGGGCGTCCCAGGTTCAAGCCTGGGATGTGGCTGTTGCACCACCTTACCTTGCCGTCATTTCCATCCCCATAGATACGTTCATACACACTTGTGTTAAAGTCAAAAACCGGAGTTGGTCTCGATATAGCTGAAAAATTGCTGAGGAGACCTGATACTCCAACAGATCATCATCATCATCTTTTTTATTAAGGTAGCGCCGCCCTGGTGGATTATGTGTGAAACACATCCTTTAGGTCATTTCCTATAGTTAACCTATAATATTATGAAGTGAAGCATACATATGTTAACTGTAGGAAAAGGATGAGTGTATAGAGCGGCAATTGTATTTTCCTTTCATCTAATAGCATTCCCATATATCAAATACCTCAAAATATGCACTTTTGCTTTCATCTAAGCCCATTCACATATATCAAATACCTGTAAATACCCCCTTTTTTGTATATGTTTTTCTAATAATGTAAATGCAAAATACAAAATACAAAATATAACATACTTGATATGAAATACTTAATAGCATTCATAAAGTTATCACCATTAAACTACATCCTAAATACCAAATACCAAATGCTACCAATTCCTATAATTATATTTACATTAGCATATTGCCGAAACCCAAATACTAAATACCAAATACCATATACACAAGTCTTCAATTCACATTAAGCAATTCCCTTTATCCATCACTTATATAACAGAAACCTAAAACCTAAATACAAAATGCAATATCACCTTTTGTAATGGTTAAACGATTATTCATTGGAACCATTTACTACAGTATATATGCCAAACAAAATACTGATTGGTCACACCCAGAGGCATAGCCAATTACCCAGGAAAGCCATTATGCTGGTGCCCCTTCTCTCTCAGCTAGGGGACTCAGCTTGAGAGAGTGCAGGTACAGGCCGTTTTTTCTAGCCATCTGATTGGTCGAGAGGTGGCCACGTGACACCGAGTTAGTCAAAATCTGACCTTTATTGAAAGTGGCAAAACATAAGTATCATATTGAAAATACTCAACGTGGCCATACTTGCATTTGTTTTGATAACCTCTCCCCAAAACAAAATACCAAATACCAAATACTAAATAGCAAATACTAAATGGCAAATAGTAAATACTAAATGGCACAAACCAAAATGACCCAAAATACAATATAGGCCTATGCCAAACAAAATACCAATTGGTCACACCCAGAGGCATGCATGGCCAAGTTCCCAGGAAAGCCAAAGGTACACTTGTATTTACTTTACAGGAAAAGGGTTTTAGTATTTAGTATTAAGTATTTGGTATTTAGTATTTGCTATTTGCTATTTTGGTTTTGGTTTTAGTTTTAATTATAATGAATTCATAGTGAGAAAAAGTAGATTTAGAGCAATTTAGATCTTCTTAATACTTTATGGTGGCTTTGGAGCAAAGCAAAATACAATTGCCACTCTATACACGCATCGAAAAGACTTTAAAAAATGTTTCAATTTTATTCACCAGGGGGTCCACTTTAATGAGAAAGATGTATAGGACGCTTCTACACTTTGGGATGATTAGAATCAAGAGAATATCTCTAGAGGGGAAAATGTAGAAAGGAGCACACTTTGGTTAAACAAAAAGTTAACGTGTCTGGAATGATAATGGTCATTGGGATATCAAAGCAATTAAAATCTAATCGGCTTTTTTATTCCAAAAGTCTCCAAAAATTGATTAAGTGTTTCAAAATGTTGTACTTTGATCTTATAGATTCTCCAATCATGTAATCTAATGTTGTGTGGATCAAATTGTTTTATGATTGATATGACCTTAATGATAAAATTGTCCACTGCTCCACTCTCTTTTATGATAAATAATTATACCTTTATTTCATTAGGGCAACGGCTTGTCTCAATTGACTGAGGAACAAGTAAAGCAGCTCAAGGAAACAACACCTTGTAAGTTAATTGACATAGATCCATATGCTTGATCGGAATAGATCTATTCGTTGAAGTTCCTTTTCCGGGAGCAGAATCTAGAATACCATGCTCTTGTAAAATGAATATGGTTAATTAAGAAAAAGAAACAGGTTAGATAATAGTTCAAATATCATTTTAATATCTAAGTAACATCAAATTCAATTTGTTTTAAAATTCACAGTTCGAGAATAATGGATTTCAAAGGAGTGAATATAATTATTTAATAGTGTAATAACAAAATAAATACTGGACTAATTCTTTGTAGTTGAAGAAGCAGACATGGTGAGGTTACTGAAGCGCTATTCTCAGTACGATGAGACGGATAAGGGGACAGATGGCATACCTTACAACACCATGTTAGCCTTCCCAGAGCTACAAGCCAAACCCATCATCCAGCGGGTCCTCGACCTCTACGTCAACAAGGGCAACAAGACACTCTACGCCGAGAAATTTCTGTATTTTTTCGCTGTGCTAAACAAGAACACTTCAATCCCTGAAAAACGAGAAGGTAAAGAAGGCAAAGTCTTTGCATTGACTTTTTTCAAGCAAAGATGATTACTGGTTTATCAGCAAATTAAAATTGATGAAAGACTAACTTTAAGTTACCGGTACCAATTTTCATGATTATATGAGTCGATTGAATAGTGTATTGAAAAATGAGTTGTCTTTCTTAAATACCTTTTCGAAAACAGGTATCATGGATAAGTACGATAAGAGTATTTCATGTGTATATATATTATATTCCTATGCAAGAATAAAGAGCGTGGCAACAATAGAATGGTAACATTTTGTGAAGAAAGCTTTTGGTTTGTGGTCCTCACATTTTACCGTTCTACATTATGTTTTAATCATGATTTCTTCCCTTGCCAGTGGCATTCCGGTGTTTCGACACGGCCGGTCGGGGTGTGCTGGGTCCCCGGGAATTGTACCAAGTGTTGTCGCTGCTGTACGGGTCGGCATTAAGCGGCGACCACCTGCTCCGGCTGGTCGACCACGCCCTGTCCCAGCCCCACCTCGCCACGCCGGGCCAGCTCTCACAGGACGAGTTCAATGAGGTCAGTAGACGGATGTATAATGTTGTAATTTCATAAAGATTGGAGGACGGGGTGATACCAATATACTTTATTGCTTTTAATCCAATCTGATAATTGATTTATTACGGATTTAGCTGCTTCATGATATATTTCTACGTGTATTATTTATTAATATTTTTACCATTAAAATTTACAATTTCTGAATAGCCCCCAAAGCTAAATAATAAAAGGAGGGAGACTTTGCATACTGTAAATTTGTTGTCTTATTTCAACCATAACCATATAACCTTAGTATGCAACACTGCTATTATCAGCACACACAAGGTATACACAGATTTGCTGTAAGGAGCAGTTTCAACAAAGATTACAAAGAATACTACTAAACTATGCAAGCAGTTGTCGCAGAACATAGCAAAGTATCAAGTTTATATTTGCAGATGATCTCAGACTGGGAAATCCTCAACCTTTTTACATTGGATCTTCAAAAAGGTTGAGACTTGAAGAACAGAACAGTGAAAGAACAATAAATGCAAAGAACTGCCAATATACTTTTTCTCCGGATATTTGTAGAAAAGTCTCACCCATCTACGAAGTGGTACGTAGATATATGTAACAGAACACGTGTTGGAACTCCGAGTGGAAGAATGAGTGGAAGGAGCAGCTCCAGGAAGACCCAAGAAATGGCACTTTACTATGTGTATCGTGTGTATGTTTTAAACATCTAATACTAAATTCCTCAGACTGTCCCGCGATCTAAAAGAAGAAAAAAATCATTCGTGTTCTTGGGTTTTTGGAATGCTAGCTCAGACTTTTATTTGATGTAACTTGTGCAGCTTTGGAGAACCAACTGAGACGGAATGAACAAACGATGCAATAGAATCAGATCTGATGTGACTGATGACAACCAAACATTCTCTCCTTGTACGGATTGTGATATCGATACAGGTACAGCTGGTGATAAATACATGTATATCCAATGTTGTTCAAATGCACCTTTTATCAGAATCGGTCAACTGATCATCGTTTCTTGATAAGAGTAACCTTGTTAGGCGTACACCAAGCAGACTACGTGTATTAAATGGTATATTGCCCAAGCAAACCAGTCTTTAACTGTTTTTTCTCCTTTTAAGGCATTAGTATTCAATTGTGTGCTTTTTATTCACTTTTTCATATATTCTATGTTCAAAACAAGAAGGAGTTGATGTAATACTTTTTTTTTACTTAATATTTTTTTCAATAGATATCTGTTTGTATTGATTATAAAAAGTTTAAGCGGGAATCGCTTCTCGTACAATGTTTGTCTAACTCTATATAGGGTGGGTAGGTCTGACAAAGCTGACTTTTTTGAAAATTTTACTAACAGAGACTTAGTATAGTGCAAAGGATTATTAATTGGAAAACACCGTAATTCAGAAATTACATTTTCTGAACTTTGTCAAAATATCTGAACATGATTATTTGAAATAGATTTTCCATACAAAACAGACACCCTGGGTGCAGCTTTGCTGACATTATCAAGTAGTATAGACTGACATTTATATAAAACTATACTTTGTTTCATGTTTGAACCAGGAGATAAAAGATGGATCATACCTCAGTCTCTCACTAGTTTCGTCTCTCATTTTAACTGTTTTACGTACATGTACATGAACCACGAGACAGCAGCACTATTTATTTTTAGTTTGTTATTATTCACTAGGTGGCAGTAGTGTGACTGATGTACCGTGCACTATCTTGTAATAGTACCCCCATCTGGATACTTTTTCAAGACTTTGTAGCAATATTGGCCCATTGTTTGGGTTGTATGCTGGTGCAGTAAAAATACTTTAGATCGACAAATGCACGGTCAACATTTATCTTTTTCCTGTGTACGAGGATTTTGATTTTGATTTCACCTCCGTGTTTTTAAGTTAGAGGATTTAATAATTGGAAGAAATCCACAAGTATGCATTGGGGGTGAAAGCATAGAGCCAGGGTAGTTCCTATAGGTTGCACACGCTTGAAAAACTCGGTAATATTATTAGTACATTTGATAATCTTCCTGTTTTGATATTTAAATGTGCCTTTGTTTAATTATTTGAAGGCAGATATTCGCGTACAATACAGCACCACCTGGTGTTCCTACTTGTTTTTACATACTCTGTTTCTATGTAAGTGTATGTATATAGAAATGACATACAGTGCAAACAAGAATGATTAGACAAACTATTATACCAGTTATTTGTTGTTTATTATTCATCGTTTTCGTTAATAGTGTCTTTGATGTTGGCCTAGTTTTACATGTTTGCAGTATTTAAAATATAAACTACGGAGGTTTATTTTTACTTTTCGCCTCTAAGCCTATAGTAAACGGACTTTTTCCTTAAACATTCACGTCTTCAATTTATGACTCGTGGAATTTCGTAAGTCTTCTCTCAGTTGGTTTGATATTTTGTAGTTTTAAGATATTATATTGAACACTAGATATGAAGGAAGATTTTCTAATTTAGGGAGTCTCGAGAAACCCATCAAGGCTTATGAATAGTTATCATACTGAAGTTAAGTCAAAGAGGACGATCAAAGGCTATGACAAGAATACTGTCAAAATTAGAAAAACAAACACAATCTATGGTGAAATCAACTTTATTTCTCCATTTTCGAGTTTTCGCACGTTGTACATTCTCCTCTTTTGGAAAGTACCACCTTCATATTGAACCTGGCAAACTCAGCCGCGAACAATAAGATTTCGTAACCATTTTAAGTTTTTTTTTCTTTTCCAACATGTTCAGTGAGCCTAAAGATACAAATACATACGTCAAATACAGCCAGTCAAATTCATCAATATTGCTTTTGTCTCGCTACCAAGTTCCTAAATGACAGAAACCAAAGGGTCCTGCAGTTCAGAGTATAGGGCATCTTTCAATATCATTAACATTTCGTGTTAATACTGGATGGACTGGAAGGGTTACTAACGGTAGTCCAATATTGAACAATATTATGTGTCTGGAAAAAAACACTTGTCTGGGAAAAATTTTTGGTAATATTTTTTTTTCTCAATTTTCTTTTCAACATCAATCTCGATCATCAAGTCAGATCCTAAAACCCTGAAGCACGCGTAGTTTGAAGCCCGTGCACCTTCTGACATCTACTAGGGAAATAGCCCGCTTGCTATGAAAACAGTGCAAGCCCCGTGTAGACACCTAGGTTGGCATGTGACAAAATATCTCAATATAGTTTACATGCACTTACATAGACGATACAAAGCATCTATCTCTTTTCCACAAATATATTATAAAATCATTCATAAAATGTACTTATTCTGTTTTTGCATTAACATTAACTTGCTGGTAACCACAGAGGAACATATAAATCGTCCCCAGAGTTCAAGACCAATGTGTCAGTGTATGTATAACCATCGTGAATTAACTAATTTCTTTTTGTTAAATAAATAAATCAACGATTTCATCGATAACCACTGGAAATTATACACAGGTGACAGTTGATGCAGACTGATATATAATATGACTAGTCGAAGACTACCCATTTTTTCTAAGTGAATGACCCAGTCAAGCGACCTACTTGACGTCGAACCCGCTTCTATGTGCATGTTAGTACAAACCAAATCAACTCTTCTTTCTGTTAGCGTATTGTCTGGAGTGGTGAGAAAAAACTGTTCTTTTTAGTTCAGTCGTCGCCTAACAAGGATAACTAGTTCCACACAGACTTAAGTCTCCAATTTCGTCAGGATACAATGAGCATTATGAACTAGGTGCGGTTGGCATTCCAAGCTCAGTGAATTAGTCAAGCAATGCTGCGGCCCCAGGCATTAGACTGCCAACACATTGATCTTCAACTCTGAGAGATGTCAACAAGTTTTCTTTGGCCTCGGCTGCTTAACGAAGCACATCCCCGGTTTGCATTACGATGTCCCTGGTGGAATCTCATGGGTGGGAAAATGTCGATATGTCAGTGACTGCTAACACCATGTACGGTCGGTTCCCTTAAGCACACACTTTACACCATGAGCAGCTCACACGTCAACTAAAGCAGCTCGCACGTTAACTCGAGCAGCTCAAACACACGCCTAGCCAAGATCACCGAGAAGAGAACTCTCTTAATACACGAGGACCACTCCTATGGAATCGGAGACGTTCTCTGTATCAGAAGAGCCTCCCCTTACAAAAGGTGACTAACGAGGGAGTCCTCTCAAAGTGCGGTTACCACAGACAGCCAGCGGAGTGCTAGTGGGGCTATATCAACAACGTTCTCCTACATGATCACTAAGCATTATCTGCCCCCAGTTACAGGCATTTTAATGACAACTCAGCTTGGTTAAGGCGCGAGGGGTGGCAACTGGAGGCGACACAACACTCCAAGCCACTCGACCTAAGTAGTTGTTGATTTATGTAGCCTTTTGGAAAACGTTCGTACCCGAACTGGTGACCATGGTAATAATAACCTCCCCAAAAATGCCGGTCAGTGATTCAGTTGTTGATGCAAGGTTTAAAACCATTAAGTATAAAACTAATAATAAGACAGCAGTCTTTGTTTTCTCTCTAAGCAAATATCCACTGTGTGAGTTTTGTTTGGGAGAAATCCGAGGCGACCACGATAATAGTGTGAAAAAGTGCCAATTCTTTTTTCTTTTTTTTATAAATCGCAAGCAAAAATCTCACGGTGGATATTAAGCTTTACAATACTACTCCGGGATGGTTTGGACTGGTTTCTTTCATGAACTTTGAAAACACTTTTGCAGCTTTAATATGTTGTTATACAACACTAGGCAAATCACCCCCGACATCTCTGGCCACACTGACAAGCAACATGTCGATAGCTACTCTAAAGAGTTGTTACATCAGTGAGAGGTACAACGTGAGTCTGTGCTGGGGACAAAGTACTCCAAGTGCATAGTCAATACTAATAGCTTACCTGACAATTATACTTTTTCTCATAAACCCTGATCGATTTTTTCAAACTCGTAACACCTTGATGAAATAACACAAGTCTTGTTTCTTTCCAAATTCCCCCCCCCCCCCCCCCAACCCTATATGACAGTTTATATTAGTTCTGACGAGTTCCCCTGGGTTTCATGGACCGACTTTTAACACATTTTATCCCAGGCATTATTTCTGTGTAAGAAAAATATGATGAAAATACAAATCTCCATACATACAAAATAACTGACATGCGTCACGTAGGTTATATATCCAATCTGACAGGGGGATATTCACCTGAAGCATTCAGTTACTCCGTGACGTTAGTCTCGACATCACACATGGCTCTCACATAACGACAAAACCATTTACTCTTCTCCAAACTCCATTAAAGAGTCCATTGCCAATTGCGACCATACAAAAGTTATATGAACGACAATTAAAATATACTTTTGATCTTGAAATGCGTAATTTATATTTGTTGCAGGAAATGCATTTGCTAAAAATAATTTAACACCATATTTAATCTCTCGATTTATCTTAAGTTAATCTATTAGTTTGAGAATACTTCTGACAAGGATTGCGGCCAAGGTCTCGGAATAATCACTCCATTAAGGTTATTGGGCATGGGTGGTATTCTTGAGCTTCCCCTACTACCAGATCAGTCCAACTGGAGTTAAGTGCCGTTCTCTGGCGGTTGTAAGTGTCACGTTAAAGTACAGCATCAAATTGCGCAACCAATACCATAAAGTGAGAACATATTCAAATATAAAACTATTACTGGAGTACTAAATTATAGAAAATCCCAAATGTAAATTCGCTTATACTGTTTTTGTTTCATTTCACAAGAAACCCTTTTTTCTGATTGGCTTTGGATCGAGCTGATATACATTTTGAACGATTGTTGAACCATTCCGCTGCAGTAATGCACCGGTAAATAACGCACAAATCATTGCACTTCTCTCTGATGAAGTTAATAAGATTATGTTACTGATTGGCACACTGAACACTTAAGCATATTGTGGATAAAAATAAGCTGAAGAAGTAATAGGTAGGCAGCAAGTGGTACTGTAATTGGGAGTTTTTTGAGTTATTATGACATACTGCATATGTCCTGCACATGCTGATACATTAATCATGTAACGACATGCGATTATCCATGTCAAGATCATTAATGTCATCGGCGTAAGCCTCCAACCAAGACTAGAAATTCAAGTTCAAATAACGATAAAATAATAAAAACTGACTGTACAGTTAACCCTTCATCATACACTTCTCTTTAAGCAATGCCGATTGAAAATATAGATGAATACGTAAATATATCACGATACAATATTGAATGCATATCTGTTTTAAAAACCTTGGTTTTCAATGTCAACCTGCGTTTTTCCTAGTTATGTGCAGATATTGGTTAGGATGTCTAGAGCAGACAGTCAGTAGACTTGGATGCGTTGCATTGTCTTTTGTAAATCATCACTAGGTTTGTGAGTCTTTTCTTTCAATTATTTAGATATATATTTAAAAAGAAAAAAAGAGTGGCAAGAGTAAGTGACAATGCCCAAAAACTGTGCAAATTTTTCTGCACCTAAATCGATTTCAAGAACACCGTGATATGTGTAAAGTTTCGGTACTATCCTGTTTGCAAATTGCACAGTGAACTACTCTTCTGATGAAATTATTCTAGTCAAAAGTTGTGACATGTTTTCGGGGAATGTTTTTCTTTCTCAATTTCAAGAGAAAGTTTCAGTTGTAAGATTGATCAATTGCCTAATTTTTCATAGTTTGCAGAAACAGTGAAAAGAAATCACACAAAGTACACAAGGTCTACCTGAAGCAAGATGCATCATGGGAATTCTTGCCTGGTTTACAGAAACAGAGTCGCCCCCTAGTGGAGCAAACCTGTGTGATTTTCATATCGTTATCTTAGCAGTTGATGAAATACTATACACGTTCTGTACAAGATGCTATGCATTTACTTTGTACAAAATGCTATCACAGTTTACTAGAAAAAAAAAAGAAAAACAAAGTTAATATGTCTGAGAGTCCTAACCTTTCGTCGGATAGTCTCTCACGGTCTCGCTTCGCTGCTCACCGCAGCCTAGCACCATGTTCGACGTATATATACCATGTATATATAATGTAAAAAAAATTAACACATTAAATACAGCATTGGAATTCAGTCAGCAGTTTTTGTGCGTTTTACTACCATGGCAAGCAGAAAAGTGAGGTTTTCGCCTTCCAAGATTCTGCATTGCACGTGGCTGATAGTCCAACGCACAGGTGCTTGCCACTGCTCCTGGCTAGGTAGACCTTAACATTGCACAGCTCAAGACTATCCGCGAGCGAGGTGGTGGCCGGCCCTCCCCTTCTTTCTTATCCGTACGTATTCAAAGTGTTGACTGCTGGACTCTGCAACCATGGTTTCTTTGTGCTTTCTTTTTGTTGTAATAATGAAAATAATAATAATGATAATAATAATATTAATAATAAAGTCAGTTTCCTTTCTAAACCACGCTTCTGCACATAAAATGTCCTATCATAGGGTGGAGGAAGAAGGCTCCCCCTCCGCCAATAGCAGTTTCAGACGGAGACGATGCAGCCCCGTCCCAGCCGTGGTGCGTACTGAAGGGGGGCGAGCCGGCTCGGACGACGTAGGCTACCAGGCCCATGGCGGCTTTGAGAAACACACACGTCTTGATGATTGTCCTTAAGATCCAATGCTTCTGCTGCTGCTGCTGCTTCTCCCACTGCTGCAGAAGTCTTCCCCCAGTGGCAAGGTGCAGCGTGGGAGGCAGGCAGGCAGGCAGTCCTGTGGGGGCGGGGTGTGTGGCGCAGGCTACGACTCGAGCAGCTCATGTCATGTAGCGCATGATGGCACGCAGGGCGTAGAGCAGCTCGGCCTGCATACGGGCTTCAAGTAACATCAGGTTCACATGCACCTGGAACACAGAGAAAAAACACACTGATTAGATAGGTTTATACTAATATTAACATTACAGTCAATATAGTTTTGTACGATGACATAATTTATGGTCTGATACATTTCCTATTGTCAGTATTTAACGTAATGAAATTATCCATTTTTGCACCTCTTATGATTAGCAATATTGATTGAAAATAGTAAAATATGTTCAATTTAATCTACAGAATTGTGATTTATAAATTAAAAGAGTGTCAATGAATGTCTCACCTTTTCAGAGTGCTTGAACTCGCGCATAAAGCTGTCGTAGTCCTTGCGCGTGATGCGCTCCGGGTAACATGTGACTGTCTTCACGTAGGCCTTGAGGGACCGCTCGAGGAGTTGGTTCACCTCGCTGTAGTCGTAGTCATCGTGGCGGATACCGAACATACAGTGGATGTAGTGCCAGATGGCACGGCGGAACGACGTCGTGTCCACGTCCTTGGCATCGCCCATGCTGGAGGAGGCCAAGAGGAGAGGGTTACACACCTGACAATGCTGTGGGAGGTCCTGCTGGCACGGAAAGCTAACCGGCCTGGGGAGGCTAACACCCGTGCAGGACCATCTAGTTCTAATGCTATTGGTATTACACGTTGATGATATTACACGTTGAATTTCGAAAAACATGTCGGAGATCTGTTCTATTCAAATTCTCTGTCCGTATGAAACATTGCAAATTATCTTTTTTTTATTATACATAAATATTCCTGTTTTGTTCTAGCTATTTTTTCTTTACATTGTCCAAAAATATCATTTATTACTCAGACCTTTATTGTGTTTTTTTCCATCTGTGACCAGCAACTAAGTAGTATTTCTGTGAAAATTCAAGAGATTACTCACGTGTAATATGTAAGGTTGTAGGCCACTTTGAACTTCTCGTCCATCAAGGTGCCGATTTCTGCGTACAGTCGGTTGGCGAGTGAGTATCCTTGCTCTTCCCATGAGTAGTCCTGGGCCCGGAAGGTGGGGATCTCGGACGGCGTACCTCGCTTGGCGAAGTCCTGATAGACAAAGTCAGCGTCCTGCACGTATCGCATGATGTCGGCTTTGGGTGTGGGCTTCGTTGTTGCAGCTGGCACTAAAATTAAACAAAATTCATTATAGCTTATTCAAGTTTAAGACAGTAACGAATATTTGAAATGATAGCTCAATAGCTTAGCTAGTCAGTGAGATATCGATATATCACGTGTAAGTTGTTGAGATATTGCTTAAAAAAGAAAGTGAAAAAAATGACTAACAATTTCATTAATTCTTGGCCGATTAAATTTCTACATACGTAAAGACCATTCATAAAATGTCTAAATGTATTTCTTAAAGAGCTTAAATTCTGAGTTCTATGCATGAACGCAGCGCATAGTCTTAAAACTCATTGACTATCCTTAACTGATGCTTTCTATAAACATTTTTCAGATTCACGTTTTTCATAAAAACCAGTTTTTTTCACTTACATTCTGCGCTCTGACTTTCGACCTTCTCGAAGCGCTTCTGAAGCTCTTCGGGCGTCATTTCCTCTGGCACCTCCTCGGTCAGTTTCTTCATCCTTTGTAGCAGGGCCTCAATGCCTCCCTCCACGTCCGACGGCTGCGGATACAAAGCACACCTCAGGTAAAACGGTGGTCAGTGAGGGGTGGGGGCACATCTGACTTTACAAAGTGACCGCTACCAGCTGAGGCCTAAATGGATGTGGTAGTACAATAGCCCAAACGCCTAGGTCCTTTCAACAGCTTACGGACTCTAATTTACATCTAGATTGATTCATTGTTTAACCTAAATCCTTCCCCTCTAATGACTATATTTACCATAGAAAATTTCTTCATTGAAATTTGATTGAAATTTGATTGAAATTTGAAAGGGAACAAAGAGCTGATTCTACGACTCTACATGGTATACGATAATCTGTTTAGGGGTCTAATCTCGTGGTTTAATCCCTTGGGTATCAGCTGTAGGTTCAGGCTGGGCTTACCGAGCTGGGCGTGCCTTGGTGACTGTTGTTGGGCGACTGGCGGGAGTGGTTGAGGGAGCCGTGCGGGGAGGACGGCGGCCGGAACGTGTGCGCCCCCTCGTGGTCGATCTCGGCGTTGATTCCACAGCCGTAGACGAACGACCCGAGTGAGTGGAAGTGGGCGAGGAGCACTAACGCGTGCATCACCTCCGACAACGACCAGTTGTCGTTACCTCGTGTTAATTTCTGCAAAAAGACAACAGAGGTTGTGACGAAAGCCTATTTGTATTTACGCCAGTGCAGTAAAAACACTACTGAACCAGTTTGCGTTTTCTCTAGTAATTATCAAGAACATAATATGAAAAAAAAGAAAAATTATAGTGTTAATGGCCTTACTAGTTTTTTAAGGAATTAAGAAGGAAAGGATACAAATTCTGTGTTTTCTTGGATACATTTTGTAGTTTTAAGACCACCGAGTTTAATTTTGGTGCTCAGAAATTCCCAATTAATTAATGAAGGGATTAGGGGATACTTGTGATTGTTTTAGAAGAGACCTACCTCTATATGTGATTTGTTTATAAGCCATGGCCGGTGTGCGAGTATTTTGTTAATTTCGTAGAGGTCGCGTAGCTTCTGGGGTATATAGTCTAGGCCCTTCAGCCACCGCTCGTCTCCGCCTTGTAATAGGAACTCTGTGGTCTGTATGTCGACTAGGTAGGAACATTGGTGCCGCGCTGCTGCCTGCAAGCAAAACAAAGAGAAGATCTATTTACAAAACGCTGTATTGTTTTGACCTTGATAAAACACGAGTAATGAATACATCATGGGTTCTTTTTAAAGCATTCTTCTAGGTCACAGCTTATTTCGGGCGAGTGATATGCGAGATATGGGGCGAGGTTGGCCTAAAATATACATAGTGGCATATTTACAAACATACCTCCCTCACAAAGAGATGCTTATAATAGAGTAGGTAAGACTGGCAAGTACTCTAGTGACCTACATGTACCACACTGCTCAAGCCTTTACTAAGCTCTCCTGACGTACTAAGTTTTACGTTGTTACAATCTGGTTCTTACGTCAGAGTTTTGCTGCGAGTGGCTCTTCTTGAGTACTATTCTTTTACCAGCTCGGAGCCACTCGCTAAACTCTTCCGAAACCACCCGTTAATCTTTTCTCCAACGTAGGGTAGCATAACCATTCGTTCATCCTTACTTAAGCTAACATTCTTGTCTGAAACAGCCACAAAACCTCAACTGGTTTGTACGGAGCAAGCACTCTCTTCACTGCGCAGAATAATACCAACCGAGGGTCATTATTGTAGGCACTCCCACTCCTCGTTGAATTTCTTTTATTTCTGTAGGCACTCCCCATCCTCGACGAATTTCTTTTATTTCGCATCTGTTTATTTTCTTTGTAACCACAGTAAATTAATCACACAGTGCCGTATTTTTTTGCATGCAACCACACTTCCACTAACTATGCTGACACCAACAGATGTGTGTGCGTGTTTTTAGGAGTCATCAACAGACATAAATACTACCGTTTCCTATGTGGGACAGTGTGGTAAAGTGTAACTAACGTGTGGAGGTTTTACCGCAGGCATACCGAGAGGGCCGTAGCGCTGAATGATGTAACGAGAAATGCCAGGCGCAGTGGTAGGGATGGACGGAGGCATGTATGAGGCGGGCCGGGGGCTGGTGTATCTATTTTAGCACTATATGTGATAAATGGATATAATTATATGCCCAAGCACAGGGAATTGGCTTAGATGATTTAGACAGCCTCCGCCAGATAACACTTATAAATACCATTCACTCTCAATAGAATCAGTTTGTAGTGACTGAGTAACAGAGTTGGGTGTTTTACGACGCAAACATTTTTTAACTTCTTAGTTGTAGCAAGTTGCTTCGCCTCTTTTAGCTCACGCAATTTGAAGCCTACGTCATTCGAAGTTATGGAGCACTTTGAATTCATATTAAATGAAGAACACATTCCACGACGTTACACCCTTGACAAACAAGCCTGTAGAGGGAAAAAGTAATCTTTGAATCTTCACAAGGAGATAGGTGGAACAACGGTTGAGCTACTCAAGGGTAGGACGAGCCTACTTCTTGCCCTGGTGTGTGATGGCATCCAAGTTGATGTGGTGCCACTTTCAGTTGACATGGGTTCAACTTTATCTGTGTCACCATCACTCCTGGCCCACTCTCCTTACCCACTTCTGCGGACTAAATCCCATCCCCTCCTCCTGCCAGCTGCCACTCCAATCCACACACGCACCCTGTCCCTCCACCACTTCCTCCTCGGCCCAGTCCTACCCTGGAGGAGCTGCACCCGGGGGATCCAGGGGCTGACCCAGTTAGCAGTTGCCATAGTAACGTGGGCCGCTGGCGCCATGTTGCCTTGGGCAGGGCCGGGTCCAGGAGGGTGCTAACTGTCGCCAGGCCCATCACCCGGCCGCATCTTGTCACTGTCAAGGCACGGCCATCGTCCAAGTCTTCAACACGCGGACTCTTTTTTTTTTCCCTCTTTCTCCCAAAGTTCCCCTTCTAGCCCGGTGTTTTTAGTCCAGCGTTTATCGGGAGTGGGCTGAGGGTTGGGCTGAGGGTTGGGCCGGGGTTGTGGCAGGCTTTGGGCGGGTCGGGGTGCTGGTTAATGCTGGTGGTGCTGGACCCTGGACCCCAGGCCGAGGGAGTTCAGGTCTCAGTGCACGTGCACTCAGCCTCTCGTTACATTAAACTCATCAACTCGGCCCGTACCTATTATGAGCTATTACCGGCACAATTACTGGGACCACCATTAAACTGCTGAGTGATCATATTTTACTGAATATTAGTCACATTTACACGAAGTAATATTTATATATTAGACTGCATAATCGAATTCTCGATATGATACTTTAAAACCATGACCCAAAGAACCATGATTCGACAATCCGTAAAATAGGTGCCAGTAATATGATTCATGCTTTGGCCATGTACATGTTACAAAACGTGTTGGCAGTATACATCCATTCATATATATGGAAGTAGTTGTATAACAGGCTGTAACAGTAACTGGAGTTCTTTCTTTGTGTTGCGCCCCCGCTATGGTCTGTTACATCAGAGTGTAATTAGTGGGACTTTAAAGCCTCCCAAGCCGGCCAGCAACAATTGTCCCAATACATAACCAGTTCATACTGGAAACCGGCCTCACCGATATGGTCAAAGAACTCAT
Source organism: Lepidonotus clava (assembly GCA_936440205.1). NCBI lineage: Eukaryota > Metazoa > Annelida > Polychaeta > Phyllodocida > Polynoidae > Lepidonotus > Lepidonotus clava. The sequence goes on along the minus strand of OW387136.1, from coordinate 19,338,750 downwards.
TTTCCTTTTTGAATTTCCCCTCCCTCGAATTATTTTCCTGTTTTTCTCCGTCTAACTATTATGTTATAATTCGTTTCTGTAGGGGGTAAAAACCAATTATAATTGTGATATGATGACGACAAGGTGTCTCGACTTTTCTTTTCATTTGTGTGTCGCTATCTTGCACTGTCTGAACTCGGGTGAAGGTTGAGCACAGACAGAGTCGGGTTCAAGTGGCAGCTCGAGAATTGGCGCCTGGTCTTGATCTTTCTATCGGGAGGGCACTCAGTGTTGCGTCTACGGAATACTTCTGAATGGCAGATGTTGAAGGTACTCTCCCGTTAATTGCTATACGTCGATAGCACGAGGGTCATCTGCAGGGCAACCTTATCCAACAGTATACTACTCAACGTAAGCTCCTCTCATTAATGATCAACAAGAGACGGCCAGCATTTAGCACCAATTATTCTATATTCGGCCATATACATATGTAAAACTAATGAGAAATATAGCCAAGTCTTGGAGTCGGACCTATTAATTCATGTTGATCGTCGAGATGTGGCAATTATGGTAGTTTTTGTGTGCGTTTGTGTAGAACTAACGAGTTGGAGATGAGAGAACTATATCTAATCACTTCAATTATCGTGTTACTTCGGTAACGTCCTTAAAAACTTATTTATGTCCGCTTTTTACTTTATTCACTAGTTTTTGCAGATGTACCAAGACAAGTAACCACATATCCTTGAACAGTGCAAATGGTGCTTTGACTTTTCTCTGTTACCCTCATCCCGCAAGGTAGATCTTAATCAACCTTTGATGACCACCACTAAAAGGATTGTTACAACGACCCTTCACCTGTCATCCCCTTTCCAACCAATGTAAAATACATTACTATTAGAAACCTAGTTACCATAGAACTAGAGGCTACTCAATCTATGTCTTACTCCAAATGGGTCCCCATTCTGTGACCCCAGCCCGCTGTCAGAGATTCAAACCATCTTGCTCTAGATAGGGGAATCTCCGTTCCGCTTGGCTGACAGCACACAAAGGCCCAGTGATGAGGATCGGGGCCGAGGATAGGTCAGGGTAAGGTAAGGCCACGGGCCAAAATCAGCGCCCAACGCCAGCTCACTGTAACCGGTCGCAGGCCGACCCAGTTGAGTGGAGACGTTTGCACCCTTTGCCCCTGTAAAGACCATGCATCAGGGGCAATCCTATAGAACTGTAAGCCAGTATCTCAACTTAAATCTCCCACTGGATCTCCTTTTAGATGAAAGACCCACAAAAAATCTTGACATACATGCACCAGCTGCAGGGCATCCCAGGGACTAATTGCCTCTCTAGATCGGCCGCTGACATCACACAGGTAGCCGCATGGAGGTACATTGTGCATCAGCTACATGTATTTCATTTGGTATAGCGTGCAGTTAAAATGGAACTATGTATACATCTATTCAGAAATATATTATCATTTTTGTGGGACTGAAAGACTAAATGAGAGCAGTGTTGGTTGGTTCTTTAATCAATTCTGCCATTTTTGATTTCGTCTTTCAAAATCAGATAAACACAGCCATTTGCCAAATGTTTAAATTCCGTGTTTTTCCCCTTTGACAAGGAATGATTGATCTACATCCACCTTCCATGCGTATTTTCCAACCACTACTGCCAGTCTGTGGTACATACATTCTTTTACACATAACATATATACACATATATATCTACTTGATCTGATATGCGAAAAAATGATGGAGTAAAAAAATTGCATAAAAAACTCACCATGATGGCAATGTAGTGTCGGTAGTCGTAGGAGAGGGGCCCGTCGCCCCGCAGGATGTACTGCTGGGTCTTGAGGAAGGCCTCCAGGTACTGCGGGTGGTACCCCATCACCTGGATCATGTGCTCCAGGCGGTTGTTGTGCAGAAACGCGTCCACAAACAAGTTGTGCGCCTGCAAAGAACAATGGAGAAATGCATGGTGAGCTACGAGAACCTTGCTTCACAAACATTCTCAAAAATATGAAAAGATCTGGGGAAAGGTCGTCGGTTGAAGATTCTGTCCGAATCAGTGTTGACCTACGATGGATTTTCCCCTTTTAAAGCTATTCCATTAGTCTTCTCCCCAAACTCATTTTGTTATCATTTTTTTGCTGCCAGCTCTTGACAATTTTTAAACGACTAGTAATAGAAGTATCTAACAGTTCTCTAATGTAACAGCGACTTTAAAGAGTCAAAGACAAATTGCTTATGGGTCGGCGCTTCTATATATTATTTTTATATGACAATATCCTCCTTCCCTACGTGTTGAAACTGAACCTTTTCTTATCTTTTTATGATATTTCCCTTTCTTTGATCGGGGAGGTTCCATCTCTCCGCAAACTCTTAAGATTATTTGAAAGGACGTGGACGCCCACATCTATGTTAACCCATGAGTGGACTGGTTTGGGGGACAAAGGAAATGTGAACCTTGGCCCAGTGTCATGTTGACAGTAGCTTCAATTCTCTGATGTGGTCGAGGAAATGTCATAACTCATATCTCCTAGTACCGCTCCTGAAGCCTGAGATCAAGAATATTCGATTCAAGATCCTTTTCTCAGGGCGAAATTCACGACTAAGCAAATCTAGGAGACTAACCACAAGATCCAGGGTTGCCATCTCTAACCCTCATATCAGGCCAAGCGTGACCACTGAACGGGCCCCTTACCCCCAACACCACCGCCCGACGACTTCCCGCAGGGATCGGCCCTTTTTCCGTTCTTTATTGTTCTATTTTTAAAGACAAAATGCCGTGTGGGACATGTTGCCTGGATACAGCGTGGTGGAGGGCCAATCAGCGCGGGGCCGTGTTGCCGGCCAGTATCGCCGGGCGGTGGGGATCGGGGAGGTGGTGGAGCGGGGAGGGGAGAGGGCCGAGTGGGCGTGTCCTGGCCCACTGCCAATCAGCTGATCGCCGCCCAGCTGATTCGGAATCATCTGGGCAGTATGACTCAGCCCGGAGGTACCGGCGACCGATGACCACAGCGTGTGGCCGCCAACCTCCACATTTCTCCTGTCTCCTACATTCCACCACTCATACGCTTTCTCCCGGCGTGTCAAATCATTTCCTACCTACCATTTAACAACTGGTTTTCTTCAACATTCTAAATCTTAAATCTGTTGTAGTTCTTAACATTCATTCTCACAAGTCTAGTATTCTCTGATATTGCCTTTCCTCAAACAAATATTCTGATGTGTCTTTCTCGTTTTTTCCTCTTTTTCTCCCCCCCCCCCCCCCCCCCCCCCATTTTTGTTATAAAAATGCCCAATACCGACCGATGTGTCGCTGTGACATCCTCCTTGGCACAACCCGCATGTATCACTATGTTAAAGATTTCTACATATTTCTAAGATATCAGCCACAAATGAACTGATTCAATACCGTAATAATGGCTTCCTACCTTTTTTTAATCAAGACATTCTTAAGATTTACCTGGGAACTCCATTAATATTATATAATCTCTACAATAAATGTTATATTCAGATAAACTGGTCAGTGATTCCTGCTACAGATTCTAGGTGACTTTGGCCAAGCCTGGCGGTGTTCTGGAGTCACTGTGTGTTGACCTAATGCCTAACACCGGCCGGTGTGTCGTGATTGATGTGGCCTTACTTCGGGGGGGCACCGGGGATGTAGGTTGACGGATGGACTGCACCAACCGCCCTGGTCTCAGGCACAACCCCTGCTCTTGTTTCTACTAACCCCTAATCCCCTATTTCATCTACACTCCAAGAACCGTTATATTTGTTTATTCCTTTCTTGAGACAGTACTCTCCCACCTGAGCTGACGTCAAGACAACCCAGTGTTGACTTGTGTTGAACCAACAAGTCTAGACTGATCTGACTTTCCAGAGTTCTCTTTTGTGACAGTACTAAAATTTGCACCTTGACTTGATGAACTGATAATTGAAAAAAGCTATTAAAGTGTCACGAGGTGTCTTTATCATAGACACTGTATGCTCTAGAGAAAAAAATGTGTGCTACAGTGTGCATCCTCGTATGAACTCGAACTTGCAAAGAAACGAAGAATTTACCACACACAAAAATAACTATTTTACTTTGAAAAGAAAATGCAATAATAAAATCATGGAAACATTGTCAACTCTACATTGACGTCAGCTTATTTAACTAAGCAAGACAGTTCCTTATCTAAAACTTAATCAAATTACCCCCCCCCCCCCCCCACTAATGGCCAGGGCCCACAAGGCTCGCTCCAGCGGTGGTTCGGTAGGGGTTGGGGGGTGGCGGAGCGGTGTGTCGCCGCACGCAGTGGAGGCGCACGGTGATAGCCTCTCTCTATTCAAATAGATGCAAATGGCTGGGCGCGGGGAAGTGGCGGTAGTGGCCGAGGTCTGTGGGGGAGGCGGGCAGGGGGAGGGGCAGTGGCCCTTCTGCCGAGCTTCAATAAAAAAGCATGTCTTTAGCACAATGTAATGGGAAAGGTGGAAGACACGACCACAGTCTCCTTATTCACCCAAGGTTGCATAGCCTATTTTCAGAGGTCAAGTTTGCCAAGCTTGCTCCAAGCTCAGTCCGACTCTTTGTGTGATCCCTAGTTCCCCGGTCCCACTGAACTAGGCCTGATCTTTTATCTAAGGATTAACCAGTCCAGGAGACAAGGGCCCAGTAAATCCACGCGACGCTTTAGACGCTCAAAAACGTCTTGTGGACCTAAATTGTCTTAAGGTTTTATTTCCCTATTTCAAGTTATTGAATGCAATGTTAATCCGATTTCAAAATCGTGATTATTTGTGATTAACTGTCAGTATTTGTCGGGAAATTCTAATCATCATATGAAAATGGATATCAAATCAACGTAAGATTGTGAGGTCGGAGGTTAGAGCCTTGGAGGGCAGGAGGTGAGGGTGGGAAGGGGGCGAAGTGGTGGGGAGAAGGGAACAGGCAGTCGGGGTTGACAGGAGGGGGGTAGGAGGAGGCCCGGGCGGGCAGGGATCCAACGTAAAGAGCCCTTGTACAGCGGGAGCCCCCTACCACCCGAGCCCCCACCACCTTACCTCCCCTGTGGCCTGACTCGGCCTCAGCCAATCCCGGCCGACCGGCTATTTATAGCCCGGGTCCACGTGGTCGGCTTGTTGTGGAGATGGTGACAGAGGTAGCAGGGGGAGGGGACCGAAACGCCCTGTCGCCCTCTCAGCCACGGAAACAATGCCCTCACTATGCGACTTCTATTTAGGTTTCTTTTTATTGCTTTGAGTCATATTTGGATCTGTAACATCTGTATCCTGGATTATTTTTTTTGCCTTTTTTTTGTATGACCAGTTATATATGATTGGTGCCTTAAGTTATTGTTACTTTAGTAGAGCCATGTTTTGTGGTCTACGCTACGAGATTGTTGATTTCATTATTTAAGTATACTTATTGTTTGCCGTTGCCACCTATATATCATAAAGGCTTTTCATACAATTATTTAACATATATTATTTCAATTGTATAACGTTTTGTCTTTGTTATAAATGCCTTTTCAAATAATTTTTAATTTTCGTACGGCTAAACATTATGGTTGTATTGTGATTTAAAGCATGAAAATCCCTGTCATGGTGCGTGTCGACTGTATAAGTGCTGTTGCACTGGCAGCTGCTGACAGCCTGTTTAGGCCTTACTAATGGCGGAGAAATTATGTCACTGTCAGTGTCCGGAAAGAATCGGCAAGAGCTAACCTAATCACATGTATTAGCGGACCAACAGCTATAATACAGGGGGAAAGGGACCAACTAATTTTAACAGACATGCACGACACACAGCCATATCGAATGAAAGTAATTTGTGGTATTGAGCAAACATTTATTTTGATTTATTTCAATCTTATGTTTGGTAGAGGCAGCTTCCCTTCACGTTTCTTAACGCGGAAGACAACTTGCATACGGTTTACTACAATGTATATAAGAGGTAAAAATACTTAGACATTACTTCTCAACAATTTTACAATTTAATATTGAAATACACAAGCATAAAACAATAGTAGGATCTTTCGGTGAGAGTTGCTGTTAACACTCTTCATTATGTTACTAGGAATAGGAGCTCTGGTATAATACGGTTTGAAAATATATGTTACATTGGTTAAAGCTTTCGCTCATCTATATGTAGTTTTGGAATGGGTTCCTTTTCATACGAAACCAATAGTATACACGTATTGAGGCCATACATCTCAATGTATAGAGGCCCTGGGGATACGTTGTCCACTACCGGTGACCCAATGCATGCATTAGTGGTCAACCACTGGCCCTCTGAGTGGTCACTTAGTGGCCGGCCCTGACCACAACCAACCTACGTACCTGATCTTAACTGTGGGGCCGAGGTCACTTAATGATCTATTGTTACAATATCTGACTAAACTGAAGAAACGTGAGAACTCCTACACCTTATACTTATAGGCAGTGATTGGGATGGGATTGGGATAAATGTGCGTGATTTAGAGAATACGTAAGGTAAATACTTACTTCATCATCGTCTGTGTCCACTGGGATCATCTGGAAAATACCAAGAAAAGCCAGGTTAGCCATTTCACACTACTACATTCACGATAACCAATGTGGTAAGCCGTATAACATCTAGGACATAAGCAGTGAAATCATAGGCTTATTTTTCCATACCCCGCCCACACATTTCTCCAGATTGAGCCGAGTTAACCTACTTCAGCGCCGGCGGAGGTGGCCAGCTGTGACCAGTGGTCAGCGGTCGGGGGGAGGTGGTGCACAGGGTGGTGGTGGTGGTGGTGGTGGTGGTGGTGAGTGGCCGGCACTTTCACCTCCCAATACTCGGTTAGATACAGCCCCATGATAAACGCCAAGTTATAGTCCTATATTATCACTATCAGGGTCGGGTAAATCTCAAAACGGCGATGCTTTTAGAGTAGGTCCTAAACCTATGAGCAGCTCAGCTGACTGTGAAATGACCAGGAATAGACGGCCATCCAAGGTGTGGGAGTGGACGGTGAGGACGGTAGAAGTGGGCAGGCCTGCTGCTCTCCACTCGGTGTGGCCGGGATGTGGCGACTGACGGCGGCCCGGCCCACCTGGCCCCCTCATATAGGCCTGGACTGACCCTTACCTGGCTGCTGAGGCTGCTACAGGTAGGTGACACGGCCTGTTACCGGCCTCCCCCCGCCCCTCCCTCCCTCCCTCCCTCCCACCGGTAGTCACCAAGTCGCATCTCGAGCCTGGCACCAACTCCTCTCCACCGCCGGTCGCTGTATGATGCTAATGAATGAGGACTATTCAGAGTGGGATCGGCCAAGGCCATCTGGTGGAGAGGACGTCGAGGTCAGCGCCTGACCCCCGGGCCTGAGGGGCGACACGACATGAACGTGACGTCACGTCTGTCACGACCACGTCGCCAACCTCCTGACATGACGTCGACGTCGGCATCGCCGGTGACTGGTGGACTTGTATGCTGTCACTGTCATACACGCGGGGCACAGCTACGTTTCCGCATATGTCACTCACTAGGAATTACATTATGAATAGCATTGATGATGAAAAGTCGTGATTTCTTTACACATTGATATCAAAATCACAATTACGTATGCCAGTTTAGTTACTATTTCACATACAAATACTTCAACTCGAAAAGTCAAATAATAAATAACTATAATGTACAGACTGTAACGGTTGCCTCCATAATATAAGTTATTCAATATAGACCAACTAATGAACACCCACTATGTATGTTCATCAGCTCTTGATAACAAAAACAAGCAGGGTAATTAAACCCAATTTGGCTGACGTCGCCGGCGTCAGCCTCCAGTTGGCCGTGGTCAAGGAGAGGGAGATGGGGACAGACGTGACCAGAGGACCCAGCCCACCGTGCCTGTCTCCGGCCTACACCGGGCATGACCACACTCCCAACTGACCACTGCCAGGGCAGCGGCCGGCACCACATGATCACAGGTGGACCTGGTCAACAGGTCCAGGGAGGGATGGGACGCTGAATGACCCTTCAAGTGGTCCTTTTGATTCTTTTTGTGTGTATGTTGATTACTCCCCCCCCGCCCCATCTCCCTCTATTTGTTTAATAACAGGAAACATTCAAAATACTGTAGTTCTTAGTATGAACATGAGATGGAAATACTATGTATGCACTATGTCATTAGCATGACACATTGCTATCCGTTCATGTATATTAACATACGTCTTAACCCAGGCTTCCCTCGCGCGCCCCTGGGGATTTTAATGACTCTTCCACTGGCACGAGACCATGCCGTCCCTGGTAATTAGCCTATTTCAGTGTATAAGTAATAAGTGAAGTATTTATAAGATCGGGCCCCGTACTGCATAAATGACACCTGGGGCCAGTGATCATTATTAACTACTTTTCTCCCCCGAAAAAAGAATACTCCATATAATCGAAGGTAATTTTCGTTTTCATGATTGAGGACGACCAAGTATAATGATCATACTCCTGGGTTAAATTGGATTTCTTTTCAACAGTTTATCCTTAAACTTATTTCAACCAGCCATCCCCTTTTAGCATACTTCCAAAATAATCTTGCATTGATCTAGGTCAAGCTGATGAGTTATGGTACGTTTTATCATATAATCCAAAACGTAGATACTAGTACACAGGTGCTTGCTGTATTCTTACTGCTTACAGTTCATGTCTCCTTTGAAGTTTACTGTATGTGTATATTTATCACTACACGTTCTTTAAGAATATCTATAAATATATTTCAACCTACTGAATTCAAGGAAGGAGGAAGCAAAACTAAATGGGAAACTGCGTTAAATGTTGTATACTTTCACTGATCTTCCAAATCCTCTTACCTTTACATTCTTACATTCCCGGGTCCATTAACGGCCTACCTGGTAGCTTAGTTGTATAATGCTTATAAAACAACCCCAGCTAATACAAACTGAGACTTACCGGGACGGCTCCCAAGGTTTTTAGAGTTACATAAATCAAATTTGTCAAAAACCAATGTAATAAAATTAAAATGTTACAGTAAAAATATCAACCTATCACTTAAAAGAGATAGTCTTTAAGAAACTGAGAAATCTAATAACATCTAATGTGTCAAAAGAGAGAAATGCATTCTGCCTGTTGAACAATCTGCAGCTTCACTGAACTCGACGCTAGTTTCAACGGTAGGCATTAAGTCGGCTCGTCCCAGAATGCCCTTTAAATAACACGTGTTTGAGGAACATGTAATAGCATGAATTAAATGGAGACCGAAAGCCAAGGTTTACTTTGCTCTTATTAAGCCGCCCAACGCTGGAGCCAACGTGAACCTACAAGGTAAAAGCTCCGTTCACTCTAAAAAGCTAAGGTCAAGCCCATTCAATTTACCAAGCCTTTAAACTCAGAGCAAACGGCCTGTTTTCAGAGTGAAGGGATGACCACTGCCGGCCAGTTATATGAAACATGACGTAAGACCTGATGTAATATGACGTCGCCAACGTCATTAGTCCAGATATGGTAAATATCCCCAAAGTGAGGAGCTTTGTTAGTGGTGCGCTAACAGTGTATTGGAAGGGGGCCGGGGGACTGGGGACAAGGTTATTAGCACCTTTTTCCTCCCTAAATCATCCGCCTTCACTGTTTTAGTTTTAATTTCGTTTTAGGCTACATGTAGTACGACATTACTGAATTTGCTAAAGCTAGAACCGTTTATTTCTAAGAACTATCAAGGTTTGTTCACATGTCTTTCCCGTATTCACAAACACTTTGGTCGCTTGGACAATAAGACCTTTCTCATTACATTGGTCAATACGTAGTACAAATCCTGTACCATGATTGTTCCACTTCCATCGCTAGGCATTGCATCAGCGGACATGACCATACAGGATATTATTGATTGGCCTAAGAGCACTGCAGGTTGGCAAAGCTACAATACAGGTGTGGGCTGCGCAGCTCTAACAAGAAGGCTGGCAATAAGACGAGTGATGCAATGTACCTCTTGGTAAGTACTCAACGGGAAAACAGGATAGTCAGTACCAGTAAGAGTACCTTGTATCAGCATGTTTGAGGGTATGGTTTTAGATAACCTATACATTTAACCTACCGAGTTTTAATCTTTTTCTCTAGAAAAAAGTTTTTCTGTTGATAAAGAAACTACTTCGCTCTTTTTGTAGAGGATATATTGACTGTATAAAATGAATGAAAGCTTTTCTCCGAAAGATGACACATTAGGCCACGTCCCACTGGTTAAATGTGGCAAGCCCCGGTAAGTTGATGTGATTCGATATCCGGTGGCGGGGAAGTAGGTCACCGGTGGTCGTATCTTGTAAACAAGCTCGTTAGGGTGGCGTGACAATAGCAACCCCATTTGGGTAACCCCATCTCCCGCCCAACCTCCTCTTCCTCTCCCCCACCACCACCCCCTCCCTCATCCCCACCCCCTTTTACCTGCCTCCACTGTTCCTGTATCATTCCTTGACATCCCTTCCTTTAAATAGGCCATTGCCCGAGGCACGCTATATAGTCATTAGCTACTACAGAATGGGGACTTTCAGATTTAGAAGTACCTGAGCTGAGGTAAACAGGAGAGGTTTACCTAGTATTACTTCACCGGTTAGTAATATTACACTTGTTATTCCCATCCCCCCCCCCCCCCATCTCACTGCGGGTACCTATTTCTGCGACCGTTTTACTGACCATTGCATTGTACTCTTTGTGGGTTTAAAGCAAGACTGTTTGAATATAGTGAAGTAAAACGGCCGGTTACCTGGCTGCATCAAAAAGGATTCAAAATATACATGCTTGTCATCGAAAATTATTGGAATATAAAACTTATGAATAGAATTCATTTGCATGTAAATATATGTACATCTTTTGAGTTAAGATCCTAGATCTATCTTCATTGTAATGGCATCCTTTCAATATTTAGCAAGTCCGGAATCGTACTGTTAACGGTGAATTTCAGCATGTTCTTCAGAATATACAAGCACATATTCCGATTCGCGATAGATAAAAATGAAGAAAAATTGATATATTATGAGGGTAGGTTTAAGATTTGTATTACTATTACAAGTATTAGCGCTATTCTGGCATTCACTGCACCGCTATATATAAATGTAAGTTTGAGTGTAGTCTGGAGGCCTGACTACACTTACTTTGAGAATGGCAGGTCGGCTTGATAGACCAGTTTCAGTGTGGCCGAAACTGAAACCATGATCCAATCGATGTAACCATGTAACCACCTCATGCAGGGACATTTCCCCTGGGTTTGTCCAGATAACCATTCAGTTATACCGGTACCGGTATCGGCTCTTAAACCTCTAGTCTAGAGCATTATGATTCTCCGTGATACCAAGCCAACATTGACCATCACTCAGTTTTTTGTTTCCTCTAGTAAGAACGAGGATGTCAACTATTTTGTCTTTGTTATTTTAATTGATTCTTTGTGATATCGCCTAGTGTCTTTTGTTCATTCTCATTTTCTATGTATGTTGGTATTCAGGCCAAGCAATATTGGCCATGTATTGGTGCTGATCATGTCTCTCGGACCACCTTAACCTCCAGGCAGGAGAGCACACGTTGACAGTGACAGAGGCTTCAACACACCCTACCCTTTATTAACGGTCAGAGGCGATCTACACAAAGCCCTAAACCTGTAAAGTTTATACACTATGGTTCTATCAATTAGATATTTTAACACATCTACTAGTTCAATCATCTTCGACTAGATAGGTCTTCACGTGCGTCACACATGCAATTTCACTCATGTCAGCAGTGATATAAAAAAAAACATCTGCTGTACAAAGTGTAACGACGATATAAATTTACCATTAACAGTTAGTAATAGAATCAGGGTATGTGGGCATAAAAAAGATGATATCATTGAGTTGAAATCCATACATGGAACTGTGTCAAGCCCCATTTAGACTGACTGATTATGATAATAGGTTCAAGGAAGAAATAGGTCACATCTGACAGGCAGCATTAAGCGTTTAAAGGGCTGAAATGGCAACGGCCCACACAGCCTCTGCGGTTTTAAGTTAAAATTGAGAGCAATAAACCGTTACCAACAAGGACTTTATATCATAATTGTGTCTGAACCTCAAAGGAAAATTCTAGCTGCATGTTCCCTAACGGCCTTAGTCAGCTTTGGGCAGTGGAATATTTTCATTCATGTATTATGCAGCCCAGTATTTCATATTCAAAGTGCCTTGGCGGGGGCTGCATCGAATCAGCTGAGCGCTCAGCTGGTCATTCTCAGCAATTTTAGACATGGAAACAACATATACTTAGATGACATCGTACAGAAATGATCAGATATGATGTTGTCAATAACCATAACTTCGGAAAAAGGCAATTTCGCATTCAAAAGAGTTGACTTGGCGACCACTGGATTTCACTGTCAGTGACGGTATCTCAGTGACTGAAAGTGCTACCCGGCGACAGAACTCTGCCTTGAAATAAACATCCCGACAGACAAAGAAAACCTAAGCAAATTAGCCCCAACATTTCCCTTGACCCTCCGAATGCCTTTCGAACCAAATATCTGTCGATATGCCCGTTAACCAGGTTTATTTCTCTTACCGGGTTGATCCAGGGCTGGAGGCCGGGCGGCACCCCGGCGATGGCCGGGTCCTCCGAGTCACAGCCGTACCGCTGCATCTGTCTCTGGCACATTTGACACATCTCTTCTGCTGATTTCGCCAACAAACAGTGTTGATGGACCGGGGGTGATGAAGATGTCAATGGAGTGGCAGGTAAACTAATGCCAGGAGGTGTGTCTCCGACCAAAGGAGTGTTCAACAAAGAAGGAGACGACTTGGTGGGCGAACTGTACGGACTGACAGTTGGGTCCGCCTTGCTCTTGTACAAGTCATTCAACCGTCGGGTCTGGTGGGAACAACGGTGTTTTTCGATGCAATTATCACAACACCAGCAATTCACGTTCACTACATTCATATCCGAGATGTAACAGGGTTGGTCATGTCAAAGATTCAACCCCGAATCGACGGCAATCCAACGCTTTTGACGACTGTATTCGAGAAGTTTTCCACTAACCGCAAAACCGCAGCTTTCTGTCAATCAGCTGATCCGAAGAAGAGGAGTTGCCGGTGGTACGAGTGTCGGCAGGACTGCCTCTGTAGCGAATGAAATACAAAATCCCTGAGGTAATCTAACGCTCCGTGTGTGGGGGACACTCTGGTCTATTGTTATGTCCAAAATCTTACTGTTTCAGCCTTTAATAGAGGGGTAGGATGGTTTTGCCCGCGTCCCGGCGTCCCTACTCTCCCTCGGCTGTAGCACCAGTGGAAGCTTTGTGCTCCAGACTCGGGTTGCCAGATCAGCTGACTATTTTGGGCCAGCCAATCAGAGCGCGCCTTATAATGAGCCATGACCCCCAGCCAATCAGAGCGCGCCTTATAATGAACCAAGGCCTCATTCACTGGGACTGGGGGGCACCTGTGGGAGATCTTACTACCCAAAACTAGGTCAACGCCAAAAGAGCCCCTATCCCCTCAATTTTTTGTTAAAGATTTAATTTTCCAACTCAAGTAAACAAAATGCATTCAATAAAAGAATTTGATCATTTTTCTACTTGAATATAATGCTGAAATAATTATTTTCATTGGATTGTCAAACCCATCAGCACCTCCCAGTCAAACCCATTTGACAGCTGAGCGGTGCGCGACTCCTGACACAAACAAGGAGAAAAACATGATATAAATCTAGAGACGGATGCCCTATTCCTTGTCATGTATTTTCAAACTATGTTGACAGTCTGCACTGTTTCGGGCATTTAATGACAATGCAAAGTTAATGAATCCAAGAAGACCGGCGTAAGGTAGAGAGGAAAATTCCAAGTGAATGAACGAATAAATTAACCTGGATTCTACTGCAAGGAGAGCCAATGGACTTTCTGTAGGATTCCTGGGCCTGGGTAAACCTTACTGACTTTTACTCTCAGTGGGGGAGGGACCACTATAAAGGGCATATAAGTAATCCCGAGTGGTCACTATGACAATGGCAGCAATTGTAAATCCAGTATTGCATGTTGTGCTGCAGCCTCTAAGGCAATGCAGTTTGGTGGCAATGGTGCTTATGAGGAATTGCATCATGTAGCTGCTCACTGTATCTAGCGCATGGTGAGCCATTGATGACGTAATGTTAGCGAGATTGTTATTTTTGTGGTCCTGTAGAATTTGCATGCGCTGGCTTAATCCCGGGTTACTGAGATCCAACCCTAGCCACCCTAAGCCATATTTGACTGGTGTGGTCTCACTCTACTGGTGGCGGATCTAGGAGGGGGGGGGGGGGGGGGGGGGGTAATTTTAGGCCTAGCTATTTTTGTCGACAAAATCACATTGAAATCTGTAGAAAATATACAAATATCTGACATATTTCTATGATTAATGATTGAATTTTCAAACCAACTCCTAAAATGATGAACATAGGCCTAGACTATAGTCTACAAATAACATATGAAAAAGTGTGTGGTATTGATGACCACCATTTTAAACCACAAATATTTTTTTTTGGGTGCATAAACTTTTATTCAGTAATAAACATGAGAGTTGCCTATGTTTTTCAGTTCATTACAAAAACGAACAATGAAAAAGCTGACTAATATAAAGAACAGTAATCTACCAATGGTTAATATATTTTACACAAAATATCATCAAATATGAATTGCGTAGCCATGTGTAATGGCGATCACAATGTCATGATTAAAAGGTGATCAGGCCTAAAAAGATGAATTTGCTGTGTTCAGGTAAACCTAAATTTTTGGCCCTACCCTAATCTCTTTTTCGTTTTGTTTTTTTTAGGATTTTTTGTTCATTTCTTTTTTCTAATAAAAAAAGAATTGATAAGAAAAGCATGCATCATCATGGAACAAGATAAAGTTGATCAATACATGCATTTTAGATGTTTTTTTCAATTTACAATACTGCATTGGCCTACTTGGTAAGCAAAGAAAAAAACAATTAATAAATAATTAAATCAAATAACCTACCCTAACTATTGTCTGCCTGAATACAAGTATTGTTATTTTATTTTATTTATTTTTTTTTTTTTATTTTTTTTTTATTTTTTTTTTGGGGGGGGGGGGGGTGACCTCATGTGCCTACGTCTGTAAAAGGTCCAGAGGGCCTTATTGGAGTAAGAGGTATCATTACACCCCGTGGAAAAATTTATTCATTCTAGGCCATACATGTGTAGTCTAATAGGCCCCTATAGGCTACCTAATACATGTATACGTAAGACTCACCAGCAAAATCAGGTACATCAGTGGAATTTCATTGGTCTTATGCTAGGCCTATATCAAAGAAGTTAGGTAATCAACTTAACCGAAAGGAACAGAACACCAGTTTCAAGGTTCTGGTAAAATTCCATTGAATAGGGATTTACTCTGCGTTTTATTTACTCAAGGAATAGCCCCTAGTTGACTTTGGCAGCAGAGGGTCTGGCCAAGGAATAGACAACCTAAGTGCCTACACTAGCCGTGCTTGAACACGTGTCACCCACTAGATTATGCTGCAGTGCGGATTTGGTTGTCAAACACCCTTATAGATGAAGACTTACCTAGCTAATTGAAATTTGTATTCAAATGTGAATTAATCTCTTGATTAAAGGGATTAATAGGATTAATCCCCATTCTTCCATCTTCAGAGGGTATATGTAGGCCTATAGGTTTGCGTGAATTGTTAATTGCGTCAGTCATTTGGAAAAGAAAAGTTGTCTTGCTCTCTCATGTACCTTTAGAAGACATACTTATATGGGTTCATTGCCTACAATTTCTTGGAATCGGAGAGGTGTTCAAAGTATCATAAAATCATAACGTATAATTCGTCCGCCCCCTTATCTTGCTTCTATGCAATATCAATTTCATACAAAAGCTCTTCAAATAGCTCATGAATAAATTATGATACAATAACATAGATACAAAGCATCAGGGGTTTCTTAAACTTTCAAAACCAATAATTTCAATGAAATCTTTCAAACTTAAATACTCCGGCATATAAACCCCTTTCATGAGCCTATTTCTGGCCTATGTTAAAATCTAAACCAGGAAATATGGCAGGAAATCACTAAAAAAAACATTTTCCTTACTCAACTTAATTAATGTGGTTCTGCAAAAATGGGTTATTCAGAGCATATATATATTATGGAAGCTCCCATGGAATCCTACTTCAGTTTGAGCTAGTTTTCATAGCTAATACTTCACCAATGACCTTAACTGGACTCATCTATGACATATCTCCGGGTTTCGAAAATGTTGTCAATTTTATTGGTTTTGGCTCCCTTTAATTTTCACATGGTTCGGTGGGGAAGAATAAGAGAAGAAAACCTACAGTGAGATGGGCATTTCGGTATGAGAAATGCATGGTCTTAATCATCCATTATCATGAAACCATTCATTTTAGTTCTCTTACGGCGTGCCTTTGATTGTGCAGCTACAGAGGCTATAAAGTTATATATATAATTATCCACACACACACACACACACACACACACACACACACACACATATATATATATATATATATATCAATATATATATATCAGTCAGTACTGCATTATTGATGGATTAACTCGTTGCTTTTATGATTTATAATTGTACATCTATGATATAGGCCTATAGATAAAGGAGATAGTGATACCACTGGGGGGGGGGGTATATTATTCAATTCAGTCGACAACTGGCCGAGGCAAATGGCTTGATATGCAGAGAGACACTGTGGAAAATGTAACTGATAAGGCTCTTGATTTCTACACTTAATCAATTGTAGCGAATGGAATCAAATTGATACAAGAAATATCTAGATAGCCACTCAGGGTCCTTCCATTCAGTATATACGCACATTAAAAAAAATCTCAGTGCCACCCCCCCCCCCCCCCACTCCCCACCGGCAAAAATACGCATTGGATTTGTGCTAGAACGTATGCACATTTTCAAAAATCTAAGACCCCCCTCCCCCTTGATGCGGACATTCTTAAATGGAAGGCCCCTTACTGTGTTCCACGATTTTGACATTCAATTTGAGAGCCAACAATTAAGTGCAACTTTGGCTGGGAGGTTTCCCCATCAATGAACAATGAAGTATTAGTTATCTATATAACATTTGAAAGTTTATAATCCGATGTATATAAGGATTACATTTTAAGATTGTATATACTATGAGCCACCAGACCCAAATCACATTACCTAAGATTTTTCCAAATTTTCAGTAAATTTTCATCCCCTATATTGGAAAAATCAAAGTAAAAATTGTTATATGAGGAAAAAAACTGATCAGTGATGAATTGTAGTAGGCCTCAGAGGCAGATCCAAGATTTCCAAAAGGAGGGAGTCAGCATATAGGTTAAATACTAAAAATGCATGTATTCGCACATGCATGCAACATTTTCCACTCTTTCCCAATTTGGGGGGTCTATCAAAAGGAAGGGGTCAGGACCCCTTGGACGCCCCCCCCCCTCTGGATACGCTCCTTGGCCTAAGTGAAATTAAGATGAATCATGTTATATGTTGTGTCCAAGTGGTCCAACCATTTGTATTAGATCAATTTGGTATTGTTAGCAAGCAATTATTTTAAGATTTCTAAAAACATTACAATCATTTTTGTTTGCAAATGATTAAGTGCACCAGTGAATCAGAAATGTACTATGTCATGCAATAACACGTATTTATGGTATAATAGCTAGTTTATTTATGACTGCAATATAAAGTGGTAATCAATATTTTTCTCAGAAGGGTCGACAGTATAATGACAGGGTGCGAGTTGTAGGCCCTATACAGTAAACTGGACAACATGGTGTAAAATTCTTGCTCGTATTTGATATTCAAATGCTTAGTGAAAACGTTTCTGAAATCAGTATGTGCTATCATAAATCGATTTCATTCATTAGCATGGTAGACAAATATTTTCTAGGGGTTGATACACATAATTGCTAGAAAACTAAATCTTCAACGTCATCAAAATTATACAAATCCATTTTTTTATCATCATTTTCTAAGGGTGTATGGGTGGACTTAAGGATGGATTGGATTAGAATTGAGAAATTATCGAAATATGATAAATATCAACAAAATTATACCAATTCACATGTTTCAGATATAGGCCATGTTGCCGAAATTTGCATTAGGGAACAGCAAAGGACTATCTAGCTGCATTACGGCTCATGCCTAAAAACCTACCAAAAAGGGGAAAAAATAGAACTTGTGTAAAACGAAGATCTACATGGTCATAATCATAGCCAAGGCCCTATACCAGCCATTCTGAAAACCCTTTTTTAGGCCTATACAGGCCGATATGTTTTCTTATTTTGCATAACTTAGATAAAGGACAATAACCTGTATGCAGGCCTAGGCCTAGTCTCAGTAAGTCTGGGTTAGTCTATGATATGTATTATTAAATACAATTTCAACTTAGGTTAATTTAGAATATGTGCCCTACCTTGTCTGTTGATGAATATCCTTCAAACTTGAAATCATACGATGGCTCAAAGAAAATCGTCCCCATGTCCTTGAAGCCGAGGAAGCAAACTTTCCAAAATTAGCTGTCCACAGAAAAAAACTCCAGCCCTGCGTCTATAAGCTAAAATTGATGTAGGGCTATTGTTACTAAATTGAACATTCTTGGCTCTGTGATAATTGGCTAAGACTCTCCACAGAAAACTACATTGGTGCTTGCAGAGGTAGGTTATACCTACTACAGGTGTGCAACCAGTTTCAGCAGGTTCTGTCGGATGTCCCCCTCGTACACAGGTAGATCAATTTAACTATAGGGCCTATACATGTGGGTTCCAAAGTTCACACAAAACAGCACAGAGATCTACTGCCAGATGACCCCTGGCTATTTTCTATACCTTCGGTCTAACAATCAGTTAGGCTATATCATCACTGTACTTTTATCAGAGATAAGGCACACTCGTCATGGCTATCTCTGGAGCAGTTTGTGGTATGGAGAGCTTGGCCAATCAATGGTATGTAATATGGCCTCTGAGGACACATGCACTTGAGCACCAGCTGGTAGAAAAATGCGACTGATATTCCACAGCTTGCTGTAAACAAGGTCAGGTCATGGGTCATGGCTGTAGAGCTCCATTCTGATTGGATACTTCAGGGGCGTGTGATCTGGCGTCCATCCTATTGGCTTGAGCAGCCAAGCCTTCCCACTCTTCAAGCACCAACCTAGCCCCATACTTATCCTAGGAAAAATAGAACCAATATACTGGTGGAGAGCAAAAGTCCTTGGCCAACCCGCCCCTTGACATGTTTCTTTTCATTCTAATGGTCTTACAGGTAAAGGGTATTGCGTTCTTCATATTTGGGTTCGAGGCCCATAAGCAACTGCGAATCTACCCTACTGAAGAAATGGTAGGCTAATATGCCTAGTTGTTGGGATTTCACTTTTTTAGACAAATTTCCAATAGGCCTGCATGTCTTAAAAAAACATCATAGCGCTAGAGGCTTAGGCCTATGTATGTGCACACCTTAATTGATATGGCAATTTGATATTTTACAGATAACTAGGCATATAGGATAAACACTTAACAATAAGAATAAAAACCCATTTTCAAAATGACTTCTTAACTTAACTGCCATGCTCCTTGGGGGAATTTTAGGCAAAATGGATGTACTTTTGATCAATTACATTTTTCATACTTTTTCACAGATGGGCATGTTATGTTATATCATTCTTCAGCTCGTGACCTGAAAATTTAGGAAACTGCAAAAATTCGAATTTTCGGTTGCCAAGGCAACCGTTTTGTTGATTTTTCTTTATATTATTTTAAATTCTTAAAGTTATCATATAATGTTTGGCCAAATTTTCAAAATCATTATAAAAACATCATGAACATTTGAATGAAGAACTATATGAAATTCTCTAAATTTTGACACATTAAGTGCCTCCATAGCTAATGTATGTCAAAAGATATTACATATCGAATAATGCATGTATTTTGCTAGAATAATGCATAAAAATGCACAAAATTAGGGCATTTGACCATGTAATCAAACCGTTTCCATGGCAACACTTATTTCTTAATAATTAGCTATATTTCTATACATTTTAGTTTTTTATAGGTTGTTCTAGAATTTTAAGCTATAATAAAGATTTTAGAACACCGTTACCATGGTAACCACACCATTTGGTATTTTTCTTGAATTTAATTGACTTTTTACCCTAAAATAAGGTATATTTATTATAGTTTCCATGGCAACCAATAATTTTAGTGCACCAAATTATTTCTTTTCCAGAACAAATTGGAAAATGATCTAGAATTTGACCATTCAATTGATTTTGAAAATTTTGGCATGTTCTTTGCAATTTTCCTGGATTTTTTGAAATTTTGAAATTGGTTGCTAAGGAAAGTGTTGCCATGGTTACCATGCAGAATGAGTGGTTGTTAAAAAAAATAAGCATGAGAACCTTGCAGCCAAAGGGATGACCTTTCCAACGATACCTTATACCCCTAACTTTTCATAATATTTCAAAATGTAAACTTTTGATGATTTTTGGTCTATTTTTCACTAGAATTGCTCAAAAAAGGATCCTGCTCCCGAGTATACTCGGGAGCAGCAGTTAAGTGGTTAAAAAAAAGTGTAAAGGCTGGCTTATTTGATGACTTTAGATAGTAATGGCTAATAGGTGCATGTGGGCCTTAATACCATATTAATTTATCATCCTTCTCATGGCTCTGCATCCAGATGACACTTAACACAAATGGAATTATTTGTTTAAATAGTCATAAAAATCTTGAGGACCTAGACTTTAGCGAGATGCCATGGCAATTGTGTTAGAAAAATTCTACACAATTGCGTCCCTGCTTTTGGCTCATATTATGAGATCACATTGCTAATTCGTACATGTATGCTGCATGATCAGCAGTTGATACATTCCCTACATAGGTTTTGTAGGTAATTTTATCAACTACCATAAAGGCATATTTCTTCCTCAGTTACTTTTACTAGGGAAAAATATCATAACTGTGCTACACTATAGATTCATTATCTGAAGGACAGGTGCATGGCTACAATATGGCTGACTGAACATTTCTGAGGCTGCCAATTAGGAATCCTTTACATTGCTTTATAAATTAGACTTTCATACATTAGATAATGTTGTGAATGCGATCAAATGACATTATTTCTTTCATCATTCAAGAAAACTAAAGAGAGAAGCTGTAAAATGGGCAGGTATATTAGGTTCTTTCTTTGAACCAATAAGGAATAATATGCTAAATGTTCTGAAACAATCATGTTTTTTGCCATAGGGTAATATTTTGCCTTCTAGGCTGTATGTATTACTATTTATGTACGTACTTTCATTTCTAAAAGAAAATGAATTATATAATGGCTATGTGTCAATTGATGAATGACAGTGTTTAAATGTCTGCATCGTTTAATCAGAAATTGTAGGCCTATAAGACAAAGAACTATACCCATATCCTTTATTTGTCCTTTTTATCCCATAGGCTACCTAAATAATCCACAAGTTGAATTTGAATTTAAAAGTGACGAGAACATCAGGAATTTCCCTAGAAACGCTTTTCCTATAGTGTACAGAAAACACAATTATGTCATGGTAACAAAAACATAATAAAGGCATATAATGTAAAACATGTGAAAGTAAGTATTAATTTAAATTATTAATTTTAACTGTTCGTGCATTATTCCAAACAAAAACAAAAAAGGAGTAGTAGTGATATTTCAAGAAAATTAGTAATAAAAATTTACAATCTCGATCCACTTGGAATGCCTTTACAAATTAATGCATGCAGTATTGGTTTATTTCCCACTGTATCACCTAGCTGATACCATCACCGTCATCCACTGAGTACACGTTCCTAGTCTTTTGTAATCAGATTGATCGGTGGGTAAGAATATAAGAATATCACTTTTTTTCGAAGAGCTTCGATCATTAGTCGCCTACAGTACACTGGAGGAATAAGTCTACAGAAGGCTATGCATTGACTTATGACGATGCCCGGATATAGGTAGTGGCTTATCCTTAAATCACTGTTAATGATAGACCTTAGCTTGCATCATAGGTGGATAATGGAGGTGGGATGTGTGGCATGGGGAAGGGGAAGGTGGGGGGGGGGGGGGGGGGGCTGTGATATTAGCCTGCCGGTAGGGGGTCAGCAGCTGGCCAGGACCAGTTGGATGAGTCTGTGTGAAGGGGGCAGGGGCTCTAGTGGTCAGGGGGAGGGTGTCGGGGAGGGGAAATACCTGCACTCATTATCCCCGGGTCACCTGCCAAGGAGGCTGACCAGGTAGGTTGTAAAAGGAAGGGACCGGTGTAGGGGTTGGGTGGGTGGGTGGAGGGGGAGGGGGCAAGGGGCAAGGGAGGGAGGGGGTTGTTGTTGTGCATGGATGGGCAGAGGGTGGCAATACATGTAACAAAGAAAATGTACTGGGGAGCGAACAGAGAGCTTGTTTTATAACCATGCAGGTTGATTGATAAGACGGAAGATGAAATAAAAAGAGGTAATTATTTGGCAATAAAAAAATCTTTGATGATATCAACCAAGGATTGTAGTGGTATGCTGGAGTATACTGTATGTTTTCTCATAAGACGGGACAAAGAAAAAGTACATAATTAATACTATCGGTAATAATGGACATAGTGTACACATGAATTGAATATGGAATGGCAATAATATAGCACTGCATGTCCTTTTCACTATCCCTGAAATACAGTATTTTGATTGACTGGCAAACCTGCAAATCTGTGAATTGTTAATTTAAATTAAATCTGACACAACTCCAAATTGGAAAAAGAGGTATATTGATTTGTTCAGGAATTGGGGATATAGAAATACATGATTGTTGTTATTTCAGTTATCCAAATTCTAGGAGAGAACGCTGGCTTATACGGAAATTTTTTCCAACCCTTGTCCAACCTTTGGATCGGATATACCCAACATGGGATGGCTTTTTGGACTGAGATCATTAACAAAACTTCCATCCTATATTGTTTCCTATATATAATGCTTATCATTTCACAAAATTTATTTTCTATTCCTCTCCTCAATACTGTTATCGTAATGCCCCTTTGCTGTCCTATATGAAATAGATAAAATAACAACACTCAAAGTCATGCATGTGTACGTGATCATCTACATGTCCGCTAAAAATATAGATATGACTATGTCACATAAGATCGAGTCAGCCTTACTTGTTCGATCACCTTTGGCATACATGCATGTTTACGTAAATCACTGTCAAACCTCGATTTTTTTTTCTAGAAACCCGCCGTGTAAAACGGTGATTGGCGGTCGACAAGGCACAAAGGACCAGGGA
Source organism: Lepidonotus clava (assembly GCA_936440205.1). NCBI lineage: Eukaryota > Metazoa > Annelida > Polychaeta > Phyllodocida > Polynoidae > Lepidonotus > Lepidonotus clava. The sequence goes on along the minus strand of OW387136.1, from coordinate 19,315,514 downwards.
CCAGTGTGTTACCATGCAGGGTCCACTCAGTACCCCGCCGGTACCGTTACCCACCGCTCTAATCCAGCCCCCGGACCCCTCCAAACCTATTATAACAATCTATAGGGCCTTTTCTATAAGGCAAGCCCATACACCATAACGCAATGTATAGATCAATACTGCGTAGTCAGTCTGATCTCATCCACGGAGAATGTTTGACATAAAAAACGATCAAAGATAACACCAGTAACACTCTACTTATTTACATGAAAAGACAATCCCTTTGTTCCAATACTCATCCTCATGAGTCAAAGCAAGTACTTTAATTGGCAATGTTTTCCAGAAAGAACAAACACTATATACTGTTTGTGGCTAATAACACTCTTATAAATCAGTTTTAGATTAATCATAGTCCATGTCATTCTAGGCACTTATTCGTCTACTGAGTGGCGCTCTACTTAAAAACGGTCTATTTCTCCCGCACCGGTCGCTGCCGACGGCTCCGTGCTAACCAGCACAGAGCTGTGGTCGAGATAGTCTGACAATCAGCTGGTTGGTCGTCAGCTGACTGGTAGAGGAGGCGACCAGCTGTCACCGGGGAAACATGACCAATGGTTGGGGTTCCAGGAAAAGGTTAAGGAAGGTGTGAGCAGCGGCGTGAACAAAGGGTATGTGGGGGATCGGTCTGCTGGGCATCAGGGTCGGGGAGCAGGGGCAGCCAACCTTAACGACCATGTCAAAATGCATTAGTTCTTGTTACTATGCGGCTGTCAAGAGAATGGTATTGTAATGTAGCAAAAGGTTAATTTAATATTGTTATGTTTCCTTCATGAGGACTTGACCATACCTGCCAAGATACCTGCGTGATCTCTCATGCATAACTGTGCCTGTTATTCTATCATTACTTTTTCAAAAACAGACTGTTTCGGAGACATAATTGTATTGTTTATTCGAAATTCAGCACCTAGAATATGGTAATAACAATTATCTTTATGATGTCAAAAAGTGCCATGATATTTGTATTTCCCAAGTAGGCCTAGAAGCAGCATTCATGGGATGATGGCCAATGATATCCAAATATTTGGTCAAACCTTTGGATCTGATTTGAAACTAAATAATTGTTAAGGTGTGAATATTTTAATCATATTTTTCAATTATATAAATCAATCTTAAATTTTGATAATCAGACACTATCAGGTTATTCAATCTAACCTTTTATCATAATTATGCCTATATAAGCCTAGTTTTCAAATAAAATAATATCAATATTCCCCCCCGATGTTTTACACCGCCTCTCCGCTGTATGACTAGTGTTATGTCCAAGGGATGATCACTTGGACAAAAAATGATACCTTTTCAAAATTACAGCTATACTTGTAAACATTCTCTTAAATAGTAATCCGTTTAATGGTATAAGTACAGAGTTTGAATGGTTTTATGATTAGAACTACCAGAAGTTCCAATATGATAAACAGTTTTAGTAAAATTGTGTCTGTCTTATAATTTGCACGTTATTCTCCATCAACAATTGAATGAACGTTACTAAGATTCGCATTGGAAAGTGAGCCACTGTTTCACTTCTGGAAATCTGAGCACTTGAAGTCGAACCTCCCATATGTTTTCCCGGAATATGTGCACTTTAGACGTGCACCCGCGACGAGGTCACTCCTCCTGGAGTGACATCATCATGAGGTGACACCTGTAAGGTGACATCAGCTGAGGCTACATAGGACAGATGCTGCGGATCCGAGCTGCCATTGGTGTTTAGAGCAGCATCTAGTGACCTCAATTAGCGCATAAATCAACTATGTTTGCACCACATAAGTGTGTGAAAATGTGTTCGAGAACAAACATGATTACTCCATGCATATGGCATTAGTTTATGACGATATATGAGTCACTCTTGCAAGAATTTCTTTTTCTTTCTCAAAGTCCAATATGTATTGGATGTAAATGCTCATGTGAACAACTGAAACTTGACCTATACTCGTGATTTACAGGAGTGGTCAGCAGTTTCTTACGGCAGTTTGACTTCCTGATTCTCTAAGAAAAACTGTAAAAGTTAGAGGCCGGTTATGCCAGTTATGGTTTCTATTATGGAATCATTCAATGAAAATTGATAAGCAATTTGCTTTTTATGTTGCATGGACAAACACTTTAAATGGTCTTTTTGTCTACTGATTCGAGGAGAATGTTCCCATGGTCATGCGCTTGTATGGTGGCATCTAACCAGTCACAGATTTGAAAAAGAATATAATTAATAGAAATTAACCCCTTAAGCAATTTTTTTTTCTTTTTAGTTTGTCGGATCTTCTGATCTTCCATCGATAGTATACGGTAATATATTAAGGTTGTGTACAATTGTTTGAACTGAAGTGCTGTCTCATCCGGGGTTAGGGCAAAGGGCAGCACGTACATGAACATTACAGCGGTTTGCATACCAGTAACCTTGCCTTATCTAATCATGGTACAGGAAAAGCTCAGGAAGGGACAGATTGATTTCCATGTAACCGCTATGGCATTGTCAGTCGGTTGGTGGTATGTAGGGTATAGGACATAATCATATAATATTATCTATTCATATATGTATCATTATGATAACTTTGCATGGAAATCCAACTCAGAGCATGGTTTCCATGTGGGTTCCTTGGACAAAATGATGCAGTAAGTTGACATGGAATTAGCATGTCACTTTTAACATATGTGTCCTAGGGGTAGGGACCTTTGTGGTTAACTGCATGGGGGACGGGTTTTGTGGTTAGTGGTGCCGGTGGATGGGTGGGCGGGTGGTGGGAGGTGGGGGATGTCCACTCACCTGCCAACTGGCAAGGATCTATGTGCACCCAACCATCTAGAATGGTAAAGGGTGTTCGGAAAATATGACATTTTAATTATTGTAAAGTACATGTATGTGATTTATAATGTAGTATGCCCCATATGGACTTGTAAATGAAGCTTATCTGCCCCCCCCCCCCGACACTCCCGCAAAGAATCAATTAAACCAGATATAGCTAAGAGCTTATGATTAAGCATAGGCCTACGATGACAATACGTTTGCCATAGTATATGGTATCTCAAATTATCAATATTTTCAGATATAAAAAGGAGATAGTGAGACAGGAAGGTGTGCATGGTATGTTTTTATCCATTGTCTCTTTCATTCATTTTGAAAAAAATCTCTTACATCATATTTCAGCATATCACTTTGACCATGCATAATAAAAACTAACATTTCTTGCTTGAACTTCAAGTGATCAAAGAGCATAGACAGAAAGCTATATTCACTGAAATGCCATATTCTAAATATTTATGGAAAACAATTGTTTTTACACACCGTTACATAATGTTTATTGCCATGAGAGTCTCCTTTGGATGATCAGGATAGTCCTTATATAGATCTATTTTTGTTTTATAGGGATTGTTTTGCTTGTAGCATCTTCACAAAGCACTTGCAAAACTGACCATCATAATTATCTTGATGGTTGCCATGCTTGGACTGAGGATGGCCAGGGTTTCCGAACCCACTCCCTGCCGGTGGCTCCGGGCCAGAGCCGGAAAGGCCCACTTGGTTATATCGAGCCCAGCTGTATGCAAATGTGTTCCCATATATGGTTTAGCCGTGTTCCATTTTGGGACCCAGAGTGTATAACATCAGCTGATCTGCCCAGCAACAGGAGGGCGGCAGTCTATAGGTCCCTTCACCGAGTCACATTCATACAGAAGTTCTAAATCTGCAATATGATATACATGCATAAAAATGCCATTAGGTTTTTAATGCTTTTTATTTTGCTTGAGATAACCAGCTATGTTCTTTGCGAATGGAATCAAACCACACTACCACGATTATTTCGAGATATTATACCTAGTCTATCATGAACCTAATCTAATGATAACTGTAAACGGTCATAGTGTCTGACTTATCAAATGCATAAAAAATTAGATACCGTATTATGAGTGTCTTCTCACCCCGCAATATATCTAGTCATAGCAATATTGTATAATTTATTATGTTTAGCATCTTATACTCCTGACATATTCATCTGTTGTGGAAATTGTTAATAATTGTTATGAGTAGAACGGACAAATTCAATTTACTTTGAATTGGTGCTGCATGAGTTTCGATCTTTCACATGACAATTATGTATAAAGTAAAAGAAAGGCATGTGTCTGTGATACGGCTAGCGATACGATTAGTATTGCTGTATTTCCTACATATGCCACGACCAACTATAGGCCTAGTGGGCTGCGTTCCCGTGACCCACAAGGAGCGTGTGACCGAGTTTCCGTGGCCCCTGGTCGGACAAAGACCTGCAGCTGGTCAGCGTTACCAGGGCCGGCCGGCCGGGGCCTGGTCCGCCGGGACCTCCCCCTCGGCCACCCGGCCTCATGGAGGGAGGGAGGGAGGGAGGGTCTCGGGCAGGGCCCATCGACGAGAGGGGTTACGCAACTCGTAACAATCAGAACACCTGGACCGTCCCTTTCTACACTGGGAGGCAAATAAAATAGCAGATTGCTGTCCCTGTAAATCCGTTTACCACACATAGGTCGCACGCGAGAAAAACAATATGTCGCTCGAATTCCACTTTGCAAGTTATTGTGTCAGATATAATGCTGGGTCTTAATATGGTAAGGCGTTTTCGTAAGTAAATGAAGTGATAACTATTGGGATTAACACGTTGGGAATAAGTTGTTCATCGAAATACTTGGTGGAATTAGATACACAAAAGGTGGTCACCTGCAGAGGCTATAGCTTTAATGAACATACATATATATGATGGTACCTCCTTTAATGGCATTGAGCTTGTGCGAATGTTGTATAATGAATCCTCAAAGGCTCTAATTTTCACCAACCTATAGGCTATACTTTTTGAAAAAATAAACGGATCTAGAGATTCTATTTGAAAAAGTTAATTGATCTAGATAATCTGTCTTCTTTGAATATACATTTTTACCCAAGAAAGTATCCCCGAAATTGGGCTAAACATGAGTTTTTTTTATTGGCAGAACAGACCTCCAGTTATACTCAAATTTGAAATTATACTACATACGCTATAGAACATGGTGCATGTAGGAGTATAGGACAGGAGAAATATCATCCAGACCTCTGATTTCATTGGTTAGACACTTCTCTGGGCCTATACATGGAGATTAAGATTATACATGTACTTTACTCTTCATGGCCTATAGAAGAAGGCTTCCAAAGAAAGCTGCACCCGTTTATCATCTTAATGATTAACGCCTACTAAGGAAGAATTGAATAGGCATCAAGATTAAACTTATCCATGCTTCTAACTGCCGTGTCGACCTGGCGTTGTTATCAAGACGTCTTATAGGATACGTCGTCCGAAGGGCATGTGTGCATACCACGGAGAGGGCTTTAGGTGGAAACAATTGTGTAAGGTGATGATTAAAATCTCATTAGGGAGCCTGGGATAAGTGATAAACAGGATGGTGGTCATAATCCTGCATAACATCCACAGCAACTACAGAATGATCAAGCCTGCAGGTTTATTCTGAGATTGAATTGAGTGTGCACAGAAGAGGATAGTATTTAAAAAGGTAACCATGCAAGTGAAAGGCATGTCAATGGACTCATGTGTTCTTATAGCCATTCTACCAGCCTATCTACTGCAAACTATCCGGGCAGACTATCATATTAGACCTATATGGGTCTGTTGTAAACTTGGTATTTTGAAGAACAGTATTAGATAACACCCTATGAACGCCTCGCAAAGCGATATCCTGGCGACAAACAACAGCGCCATGAGATTCAATCGTTGGGATTGGATTGGGTCATAAGGGTCTATTGATATCTATTTATTTCATCGTTTGACTAGTGCTATCGTTTCAAGTCTTTTACAGCCCAACGGCCTAGGCCTATATGCCTGAAGCAAGTGTAGGAATTCCCTAATTTTCATCATGACGTGCCATGTAGATCTACTGATAGGCCTTGTTAAAGGTCCAGAGACGGCATCTTGGCCTTTTGTTCAGCTTGTTGTTGGAGACGGGCGACGCCCATCACTTAGAAAGATGCGGCCCAGCTCAGCGCGTGTCACCGTGTCAACTACCCAACCCGGAACTGGCTATAGCAGGTCAGCGTCCCATCGGCCACCTGGCGGAGAAAAGACGGTACCTTCTCATTACCTGAATTATCGCCCACCCACCCCACATCCTGTGCCCCCCCCCCCCTCCCCTTTCACCCACCCAAGGCTTAACACCTCTGGTCCTGTCATCTGCAGAGTCAGCAATACGACCACCTGCCTCTGAAGGGACAAACGGAAACCACAGCAACTGACCCGCAAAGTTAGAAGTAAACAGATTATGTCCATAGTCACCTACCAAAAGTTCATGACAAGAAATAGGCCCTAATGGTTCAGAATTGACAATTATTGATTCTATGCGCGAAAACATCGCGAAGGAACGATATCAATGGCATAATAAGCCTTTCAATAGGTCTATTACGAAACGTAGGTCTATGACTGATATATATAGGCATAAGAAGAGTCTAATATAATACCCCTGAGCCTTCTAATACATACGTTGAAATAAAATGCAATAGGCCCAGCAACAAATTTGTAGCCATTAAAGTGAATGTATTAAAATGTCATATAAAGCTCACGCCCATTACTAAAAAACATATCTGAAATAATGCAATCACCCAGGCATATGACATTATGAGTATAGCTGGGATCACTTTTTTTCAAATTGTTTATTAAGTAATTCACTTCAGGGTTGCCCCTGGTTTTCGGTGATATTACAATGAATATAAGTTGTAGTACATAAACGTTTTAAGTGTAAATTATAACTATAATTATGCATCAAGATCAATGTATTCAATGTACTCCTTTGTTATGTACTTTTTCTCCATTCCCCCCTTCTTGATTTTATGTCCCACAGATTCGACCTAATGAAGTAGATTCATATAGACACAATATCTGTGTTTGATCAGATTCATTATTGTTTTTGTTACCGAGTTTGCATACTTTTAATATACATGTATATAGGGAGCGGCAAAGTTAGTTTCACTCACATGAAATGACATATGGGACTAATAGGGTTGTTTATCTCGACCAACACACCAATTACGCGAGCAACACAAAGCACAACATTAATGTCCTATAGTTGAATATATTGACAACAGCTTGCAAATTCCTCAGAAACCCCTAACTTTTTATTTGGTCGTATAACGTACAAAACACATGGCGTGATTGCTTCAGTACGTTGGAAAAAACGAAAAAAATGTGTTTATATTAGTATGCAAATTGTGTACAGCCTGATGTACAATAGTATTATACATTCTTTGAGATTGATTTTCATGATCATGGGGAGCATCATCCGTTATTTAGGGCATGCACATTAGCTTGTGCCTTCTTAGTTGGGCATTTCTATAAGCACGTATAGAGAATGAGGCGGATCCCATTGTAGAGTCGGGTTTGGACGAACATTCATATATGTGGACTCCCGCATTTACCTGCATGGAGAAAAAATAGGTTATCACTCAAATGAAAGGAGATCGCAGGAAAATTGCATGAGAGGCGTGCATGATAAAGTATTGAAAACCTCCTATGCCTACAACAGCTGCCAGCATCATCACAGAAGTCGGTTACAGACTCGTGGTTATTTTGACACAGATCTTGCCTTTTAAACTTGTCATTGATTACATATAGATATTGGAATATATATTCCGTTATTCCCAGCATTACCATGCATCTCTTATCGACATCAGTTTTTATCCAACGATGGTGGAAAGTAACTCAACGTAGAAAATTAAAATTGCTTCTGGGTTCTCATTACAAAATCAACTTGAATGGACAATTCAATTTGATAAATCTAAGGTTCTGCATAAGGTAAAAAAAACATACATGTATAAGAGAACCACCAATAGAGAATCCATATAACCTATACCCCGCTTATACCCATCATGAATGATCGTTGACGTTTGAGGATGCTGTCTCACACAGATGCATGTATTGCATGCTGAAACAGGTTTTTATCAGTCTTCTGATTGCAAATGCTTCGCGTGCAAGAGTCAGGAGCTGGCAGATTATGCATGTTTAGTATACATGTCTAGAACAGGTACCTGACACTATTCTAACTTGCCATTGATGTCAGGCGACGCACGCCTCTATGAGCGCCTCACCAAAGAACTTCTAATGTAGACGGACTTCTGAAGGCCGACGTTTCAAAAGAAGCACGTGGGACCATTTTAGAGGCCTTGCATGCACCGTGCTCATGAATTATCTAATTTTTGGATGCCTGGTAGGTCCCTACCTTGTTGGGAAATGTATGTTTTATAATGACAACCTCTAAATCTTTCGTAAAGGTTTAAGAGGATTCCCATGCTAGGTCATTCTTTATCCATGAACAGATTAACCCTTCAAACCCCAATCCGGCCATGGCCGCCCGAGGGTGTACTCCCTAATCCGGCCATAGCCGCTTGGGAAAACAGCCGTTTTTCCTTAATTTTTCCATATTTTTCCAAAGGAGAACACTCTAAACAGCTTTTAGGGCACAGAATTGGCAAATATATCGTTTAAAGGCTTATTTAATTCCCTAATCCATGCTTCAAACCATATATCTATAATTCTAATATCTAAAGATGGGTAAACCTCTGAACTTTCTCAACTAAAACAAATTTGAGGCTTTTACGAGGGAAATCCTGGGAAATCCTGGGGAAATCCAGTAATTCATCCTTGTAATGAGTGGGGTCTAAAGGGTTAAAGATTCAGTATTTTGAGACAATGCGTATTCATGTACATTGAATATACAGCTGCACGTACAAAAAGATTGATTTTGCTGATTACGTTAGCCTTTATCGTTGGTACAGTACCTTCCTCTTTAGAATTCCATGAAGCTCTCGGAGACAGGATCTAAAACCTAGACTCTATTGCGTTATGCTCTAATAGGGGTCATATCATGAAGGAGGAACCATGAGTATCAGATTCAAACTCAAACAGGTTACAATCCGCAGTGTAACAAAAGGCATCGTCAGAAATATGTATACTCACATAATTTGAACAAGTTAATTCATTTCAATTATACTCTAGAAGGACATGATCAGAATACAATACTTAAATATAATATTATAGTACCGAAAATGTGTGTAACATCTTGGTTGAACAGAATATTGCAATTGGTTTTACATGCATATTATATAAAAGTGAATTATGTCGGATAATCCAGATACAATGATTTAATCTTGGCAGTATAGGGGAAGGCTCGCATTAGCTATATGGATGATAATTAGCCTACAACAGGGATTGATCTCTAGGAATATCAAAATGGAGGAATTAAACTTCACGTCATACATATCAGAGGGATGTGGTGAATGTTCTAGGGTGATGCTTATATCAAAGTTCATTCTGTAAAAGGTCATTCTAAAACTGACCTACCATGACACGTACAAATCTCAGGCACATTATGTGTGCATATTCACACGTGAAGAGGTCAATTCTACCCAGATGGTATTATATATCATTACATTCCAGCGACTGGACCTTAGCTCAACCCGGTGGATCGATGCCACCCAGAGGGCTGTGTATTGTGTTATCATCGGCACGTGCATACATAGCGGGCAAATAGCAGCCCCTGCAGCTTGGTCATTTCCAGACATTTCCACGCGACTAGGGTGCTTTTATGGGAAGGGGGTTGCTATGCAATATTTGAGGATCGTAGCAATGAACCAACTATTTGAATGTGAAAAATAGTATGCTAGTCTTTAAAGCTCAGGTCATGAATCTATCATTATGTAATATTATCCCTATACAGACCAAGCGGGTTCTACCAGCTGTCTACCATTTCGGTCGTTTCCAATTGCAAATTGAAGGGAATGGGGACAGTTTCACTCCAGTTTATGTGCATATGTGTTGCTTTATACCGGTATACATGTTGAATCAATGAAATGCCGAATAAGAAATGTTGGCCAATGAATCTTTATTTACTCTGAAGTGGTTTATTTGAAAACATACATGTGCAATGAGGCCGAGAGAATCTCCCCCTTACCCTGGGGGTTGTGCCGCCGTTGCCCCCCCCCCCCCCCGCCCCTCACCCCCCACGGCCCACCAAACCCTCTGTGTATCGGTCGATACACCAGCTCGATACTCAATCAGGGGGGTAGGGTAACATTGGTAGGACGTCATTGGTGACGTCAAACCACTGCAGCCTGCTCTGGTCTCACCAATGTATCAATGCTCCAGGGACGTTGAGGGGTTAGGGAGCCAGGGTGCATGGCTCAGTCAGGTGTTGGCTAATTCTGTTTCGTGTAAATCAAAACATTGATATAAACATACTTCTATTTTACGCTCCATGATTCACCTAATGATTAGGCTTACCACGATTCCAAAAAGCTGTTTTTTGATTTGATGTAGTCAACGAAACATCTATATTGATGTTAGAATCAATAGTTTATTTGTTTGTGTAAACATAGGTGTTACAAGGGCTGAAAACATGCATTTACGATTCGAAGGTTATAATCTCTCATTGTTATCAACTGGATTAATCTATGAATTGATTAGGTTCTATTTAAGGACTCATTTTGCGTGCCCGATGCATTAAACATCTAGAAGACATGGGAGTAAACAAGGGACATAGTCTATAGTTCTTAATAAACCAACACGCTGTCAATGGTATGCATACATAAATCGAAGAATTGACCCAACTCGAGATCGCCCACATTATACGTCATAACTACGTTTCTCTATGTATCGTACATGTATTTAAGTCTGAATCAATGGAATAAAATCGTCGACAATGAGTGACATAGTGTCTGCATGTATACCATTCAGCCTGTAAAGGCAAGACGAGAACACCCAGTAATTGACTCCCGGGAATTCACTCGGTTTAGCACCAACCGATGTTTTGGTTGATTCTTTTTGTTTGATGGGAATTATATGCCAGAAGATGCCCGGTATCTTTTTGACAGGGCTTAGACTGAATACATTGAATCCGCTAAGAATGGTTCCATTATTTACATGCAATGTACAATTATCTCGTGCGTGTAATTCTAATGAGGAGAACCTACATCCGCCTTCTTTAGAAAGAGCTGTAAGAAAAGCAATTCTGTAGAAACCGATTCTCTAATCTCTGTTATGATTAGCTGATTAGTTTCAGAAGAAAATAGAAAACATAATAACAAGAAAAGAATTATAACGTATATGCAAAGACATAACCTCTATAAATCATGGCACATATGACGTATTGGATAAGATAATGTGTTTATTCCACACAATGTACTTCCATGTAATGTTTGTTCTTGTGGTTTAGATAGTCCATTCTTGCATGTTTTATTATCGCATACTTTCAATAGTCATACTCCTATATTCACAATTCGCAATACAAATCCGAGACAATTTCACCATCAACAGATTCTTATGAATTCTATAGTTAATTTCAATGTTCTGGGCCCATCCCTACCCCTGTTTCCGAGAAGCCCCTCTCCCGGAGCAGTGCACCCTACAACCCCGGCCGGTGGACCCGGGGTTTCCGGCAGTGGTCACTAGAGGTCACCTGTGTCCGTCCACCCGCCGCCACCTCAGCAGGGGCAGCCCCATCAATCTTTTAACTCTTTAGGGGCCTAATCTGCAAAGCTTAAGCCTTAAATGACAATATTGGGAGTTTCCACAAGTCCTTTCGCCAGGTGTTTTAATGGTAAGGCCAGGAGGGATCCGGAATATGCATCCGGGCTCTGGACTTGAGGGGGACTGAAACAGCGATTTGTGGTCTAAATCTACAAGAGAAAATTGGAAGGGTTTAATTTGTTACACCCTGCCCACCTTTTGGAAGCCTTGTCTCACATTCCCTCCAATATTCTTGTATGAACAACACAGAGAATTTACTCTTTTCAAATTGCAATCACAGTCCAGAATTACAGGCCTATGCCTCAAGCCTGACCAATACTCTAGACACCGACCAATCCCTGAATATCCGTTACCAAAGGCATTCTGATGACACTGCACCTTTTTGTCATCATCCCAGTGTCATTACGGACCTTTGGTAAAAAATGTTACCTTGTATCGGAAGTATTAGCATCAGATGAACAAAACAGCGCACACAGCTAACTCTTCCTCAACACAAGTCTGGTTGATGTTCTTCCTCCCTTTTTTTCAGTCATTATGAAGAGTAGTACTTTGGTGAAAAGCTAAAATGAGTATACATAATCAGCAGAATCAGTAGTCGTAAGATAGAGCGCTAATTGGCAAATCTATCCCAACCTGCCTAGGTCGTTTGGGCCTGAGGCGATTAACGGCATGGATTAATGTAATCAGTCTCTTTGAATAGCTGCTCTTTTTCGTCTTTGTTTTTGTATGGTAGAGGAGTCAGCACCGTTTAATTACCACGTCACGACGTGCGGGTAGTGTGGGGCGGCGCCGCCTGATGTCGCTGTAAACAGGGGCCTGGCGCTTCCTGGTAAACAAGTGGCGTCGTTTCCGGGCCGCTGTCGGCCGGCGAGCAGGACGTGTGGGGGATGGGTGGGGGGCACCGAGTGGACACCTGCTCAGGTAGGAACTCATGATCACTCACCGTGGGGCATTATTACCCACAATAGCCTTATCAATCAAGAGTCAATAGGCCTACATTTATTATGAACGGTACATTGTGAGATGAAGAATCAGAAGGACTATGGAGCTCTATATATTAAAGCCCTATTCCTGTCGGTATCAATAAGTCCTTCTACACTTGTTACTGCACTATATTATATGTAAAATAAGGATTAGATCCTCATTATCAATTCACATACCAGCTTCACGCTGCTCTACATTTTGATATACTGTTGATGGGTAATGCCTACTTGGATAATGAAAACAGTTAATATCGTAAAATAGATGAAAAATACAAATACGATGAGAGGAAGTTTTTGTTTCTAAATATCTACATATTTCTAACCTCTATTAAAAGACAAAGAAATGATGCACTCAACGTAACACGTATATGTTCTTTAGATGTTTTTATCTAAGTAAATTTCCGAAATAGCATGTGTAACACTCAGAGGTCCATACACTGAGGGGAGAGGAGTCAGAGGCGCCATGCGGAGGCGGCCTGAGCCGATAATTGGCAATCGTCAGATCCTCGCAGATCCCAAAACATAACGTTGACATTTTCAATTCAAATTAATAGCTCACCAGTTAGGACTGAGAAGCTGCCTTGACTATTCTTAGCCGGTCAATGTAAGGGCGATAATATGACTGTTTTCTGGCAGAAGTGCAAGGTTAGTACTTTGAGGTATAGTTCCCTAGGGGGTCCACCAACCCCCCTCCATCTCTAACTTAGAGATTTCAAACTTCCCAGAAGCTGATTCATCAGGCATTTACAAAGAAGGAAACTTGTGGTTGCATTTCCATACTGTTTTTGCAGGTTGGTTAACGTGTGTTTTGTTCACAAATATTCTTATTTGCTTGGCTGAACACATTGACCACAAAAATGGATTGACAGCACTTTGAATAAATCACCTCTGTTAACTACACTATACATGTACATGTATGTACATACAAACATATACACAGATAAAAACATCGAAATTTCAGAATAATTTTGTGAGAGTTATGAAAAGCGTCATGCTAGGTTTCTTCTGCCCTTCCCCAGATTACAAGTCTTACTGTATGCTAACCTTATGTTTATAACAAAGGACTATATAATGTATGACATTTACATATATATCCTCTTACCCAGATACATAATCCATGAGGGGACATTCGGTGATGACCTACTGGCCTGGTGGGGACTGGTCAGTTTGCACTCACTGACACAGTCATGGCACCGGCCCCTCACCTTCTAAGCTGCATGCTAAATTTGGTCAAAGCTTAACCTACTGTGATCTAGTAATGACTCTGTAGTACAGGGCTTCTGCGCAGTAATAATGAACATTTCTTTAATGTGGTTAGATAAATATCATAGCCTTTTGCTACATTGGTGAGACAATGAAATCATACTATCAACAGTATTTTTCATTGAACCAATGACAGAATGTCTCATATGCAACATAATAGTTACAAAATATTAGAAATAGCTGTATATTGCTTAATATCTAGAAAACATTTAAACGTCTTTATTTCTGTTGCTTATCATTAAAGTTCATATCCTTTTGGCATAACATGCAAAAGATAAAGGGAGATGAAAAAGCCCAGGAAAGTAATTGGACAAGCGATTTTGTAAAGTTCTTGAAATACCTGTGGGACACTAATTGTGGAAAGTTCAAATTAATTTCTGGATCTGATTGGTATTATTGGTCTGGCTGCTGTCCAGATGCCTGAGTGAAAAAAAGTTCAAAAAAACTTGAAAATAAACAGTGAATTTACAGTGAATGTATCATTTGATTAAACATGTACCCCTGAACCTTTAGGATAAGGTACATATCTTAAATAATTTAGATTTTATTATACTAAGGTTATTAAACACATACCACACCACCGGGACTATCCTACGCCCAACACAGTGCAATGTATCCCTTTGCCAGGTTGCCCGCTATGCAGGTCATACATATGGTGTCGATGCAATATCATGCATACAGGTCAATTGAATAACTCTTGTTTGAATGAATATGGTGTCAAACGTGGGGCACGTACTCTATACATAGATGTGTGCCTGTATATACTGAAGGGAAAGAATATTTTAGGGGTTTTCTTAGCAATTTCCTACTTTGAACCAACCAATGGATAAACTAAATGTTCCTTACACATAATTATATACATAATTTTAATGTTTCAATACAGTTTCCCTTTGCACTACCTCCATTTATTATACAATGTCCGATTGCCAATTAAATTATAATCGGCCTAGTGCAAAGAAAGTAGTGGCAGTATCTTACGTAACTTACAAATAGATTTTCTTTTTTTATAATGGTGGTCATTAGTCAATTCTGAGAAACGTGGACGGTGTAAATTTGCGCCTTGTTCATGGTGAATTGATCCATCAATATTGGGATAGTGTAGGTCCACACGTACGTCGTAGTGGCCCTGGAGGACGACCTCCTGTGACCCAGCAGGTGAAAGGCTCCTCCCGTGTTGGTTTTTGATTGAATAATACACAGTAAGTCTAAGTAGGCTTATTGTGTCACCACTGGCAAGTTCTGGGTTCACGGAGTGGGTTCACGAAGCATAGAATCATAAGGAAAGGAAACTGATACCTGAATACTATTGATTTCATACAGGTTATGGGTTATTGGGCTTTCTCAAGGAGTACGTTACAACTGACTTCTTAAGGTATTGCAATGAAGCAGTTTATCTAAAAAGTGTATCTAGGGCCTATATATGTATAAACTTCATCCACTGGCTCAGTTTTTCATTGCATGAGCTCTTACAATACATGTGTATGTAGGAGTCTTCCCAGTGAGCAATATACTTAGGAACTCTGGGACATGCTGTGTCTTTTTGGATGCCATCTGAGGATGCCCTGAGGATGCCCCGGGGTTCTTGCCAACTTTGTTGCATTTGTACTGCTGAAGTGGGTTGCTAACTTTTAGTCTCCCTATTCACTAACATAGGGTGTGCATGGCTAACCCTCCATTTTATTGGTGAAGGGGTCTTCACGTGTATGATCTTCATTTAATAATACACTGTACGCAGCTGTTAGGTTTAAATAGGCTAATCATGTCACACGATGGAGGTTCACTATAATATCATACGAACAGGAAAAAAGACATTTCCCTGAATAGTATCACTTACAAGTTAGGAAAAGTCTGTAATGCGGCATAATGTGTTTTTTAATGCAATGTATCTAAAATAAAGTTAAACACCTATAAATTTCACGCGCTATTTTCACAAGACATGCGCTCTTACAATATACGTGCATCTGTCGCATCGTATCAGGGCTGTGCGACCTTACTGGTGAACAAGGTCATATCGGGACATCCTTTATATAATTATGCAGTGAATAATTGGTCAAATGATCAACTTACTTATCTATTTTCTTTGTTCTTTAAGTTATGTAATTCAATGTATACCCATTATATGTTTGTGGCAGAGGCATTTGTATCTTTAGTTTGGATCACATGAGAAGAAGATGCCGGAGATTTGAAAAGACATCGTCAAGATACATTTCACCACTACCCTCATGTATGTTTTACCCATTCAATGTAAGCGACACTCGAACTGACAGAAAGGTATGTCATGAACTCTAAGTACTAAACCTGAACCCACATGGCATGATACAGTTAAGAGGGTTGATTGTGAGTGTTGGCCTCCCGCCAAATCCAGCAGGAGCATCCCTTGTAACCGATGTGCGCTGGAGACGGCCGGGTGCAAGGAGGGTACACAAAATGACCAGAGGGCCTAAGCGTGCTGACCCCCACTGACCCCTGCCGACCTCCCGGAGCTGGCAGGTATGGTCAGCGCCTACCTAATCCCCCTACCTGAGGTGTGACCTAATCAGCGGTGACGTGCGGGGGTCAAGCTGTGGGCACGGCCCGGTCACCGCCCAGGTCACAGCTGATAGGGACAGTCAGCCCCCAGGGACACGGAACCCGGCCACCCTGGGCACCTCTGTCACTTTATCGTTGATCTATGGATGTCGGCCATAACCAGTCATTGTCCTTCACAAGGCACTTGCTGGATTTCCATATTCATAAGATGCGAAACACCAACGTGACTCCAGATAACTCCATATCTTCCAGACCAATTCTTAAATACATTCAGCACAAAGTTGAACTGTTTTAATGGAGATTAATACATGGTAAGCTTTTTGTCCACAAATAATACAGAAACCGAATATACTCTTGACCTAGGCCTATATCTATGCTAGAATAATCAAGATCAAGATCTGTCCGTATTTCCGGCATTCTGCTCCATCTATCATGCCCTGTCTTCCATTATCGATCTTCTTAAACCCTGAATTCTGGGTGCCCTACTTATCCCTACTTGGGAAACATGTAGTTTTTTTCCAGCCCCGAGCCTTTTGATACCCACGGTGCCCTAAGTCGGTCAGGCGCATGTGCCATTCATGAGTTTCCCATTGTCTCCTGTGTTGCCATGGCAAAAGGACCTAGATAGCCCCATCAGGTCAGCGTCCTTAGCTGACCTTGAATGGGCACTGAACCATGACGGTTTTGCAGCATCCCCAGTGCTCTGCCTATCTCTCATAGTTGTACGAGCAGTGCAGGCCTACAGACCCCAGACTTTTGTCTACTGTAATCCATCACGTTCTTTTGATGGGTATTTTCATACACCTTTTTAATATAGGCGCCCCTCCTTTTAAGAATTCTTGGATTCACCCCTGCTGAGTCTAGGTGAAGGTCTCCAGTAACCTGGGGTTGGAGGGTTGGGAACGGACCACCCTTGGAACGGACCATCAGCCTCCCGTGACCTTAGCTGAGGCCGTGGTGACTATAAGGCTGGGGGGTGTAAGGTGGCGGGGACACACGACGGGAGGGCGGGGCGCGCGCTGACTTCGGTGACCTTTCAACGAGGGGAACATCCTGCACACAATACGGGGATTGTGGTGGTGGTAGTAGTCTACAGGTGTGACCTCAGGTGAGGCTCACCTGGCGGTGGGTGGTGGGTGGGGCAGGGGGACCCACGTGTAATGTGCGTTGTTTAGGGCCCTCAGAAGGTCATTTCCGCCCTCACTGACAACCCGCGATACGAAGGATGGCCGGAGGGTAGGGGGGTGGGGCAGGGAGCAGTGCGGAACATGAGGATCAGAGTAGGTACACAAGTACTAAACTAAACATTCGGGTATTGGTGATCCAACATAAAGATGCGTCTTCATAATCGTATTGACAAGTTAGTTTTAGATGAAGAAAGAGCATCCCATTACACTAATTGAGGAAACATTGATTGACCCTTTTTTGAAGTGTCCTTCACTGAGCGGTCGCGGATCCAGAATTGTTAAACTTTTTAATAAGTGTGAGTAGTATAATAATTGAGGCCAGTCTCAAAGTTACATAGAAACCGAGCTGAATCAAACAGACTGAAAGCCTGGTCCTTGGTGCCCGAAGGCCAACGCCAATGACAACATGTTTTGCACAACGTATTCGATCAAGAAATGATACACGTAAGGAGGATCGGACCAAACATGTTGGTACTTGAACTAAGAAATGACAGCCTTTTCATGTATGCCCAGAGCGGTCTTGGCAGCTTGATACAGGTGGAACTTATCAGAAGACATGGACGTTAACGTTGAAAAACAGGCCTTTGAGTGACTATTTCTTAAATCGTTTATTTATTCCGTGGACTGTTCTAAACAAAGTTTCAATCAATAAATTCTAGGGTGACCTTCCATGTTTGACAAATATTCATACTATGGATACGTTCCAAAATCAAACGAGAAAATATATAAATGATAGTTTTTCCTTCGTGATAACCCATTCTATAATGTTGGCTGCGCTCAATATGTTGATCCGAAATCATTGTTTTTGAAGCTGTCAGCTGCAGTCTTTAGCTCTTTAGAAAAAGAGGCATCTGGGTATAGTGTCTCATTCTTTAAGATATTGTACAGTCGTGGTTACGTGGCAACATTTTGTTGATCATGATGTGGTCACCATTACCACGTGCCTATGAATTAATATGTAATGATTAAGTTCTAAAGCATGATTATTGACGATAATTTTTTTTTTAAATACATAATCTAAGTTTTAAGAATTTCAAATTGATCACCAATAATTATGGCCTCCAGTCCATGTGGGAGGTGTGACGTCATCTGTTTAACGTCTATAATACCCCGAGCTCTATTTACCGCGTCATGTAGCAGCAACTTACTATGTCAGCGGCCCGATTTTATATACCGATGGGTGTCTGACAGGTGAGAAAAGTTGGCTACCTAAAGAAACGGGGTTGGAGGTATTGGGTTTGCCTGCAGGAGGCAGGGGCGATGACTGGTAGTAGGCCCTAACAGATTGTTTGCCGACTACCAACTGATGTTCCCTGGGCTCTTGAGGTTAAAATTTAATATAATTCTGTAGGCTTGGAATAAATTCTTTTCTTTATTGGGGTTTATGAGTATAGATTACGGGTATCTTACCTCTTTCCCAATTTATCAACAACACCAAAATTCTGTAGGCTTATTTGAGAAAATTAGCAGGCCCGACGCTTTCTTTTGAAGGATTTTCCTCTGTAACACTGTTTGAATTATAGAAAGGATAGGTAATGATTAAATTTTATTGACCTTGGGCATTTTGTCTATGAACTGTCTATGCCTGTAAAACATGTCCTATATCCTTGTACCATTGTAGAAACACCATATATATATATATATATATATATATATATATATATATATATATATATATACATCACCAAAATGAGTATTTTTGAATCAGTATTTGTCGTCATAAAAATACGCGAGGTACTTTATAAATTCATAGGAGGAGCCGTGTGATGGCCCTCTGGAGCCCTATACATGAGCCGACCCATTACTGACGTCACAGATACCCTTATTTCAGTTACCCTACCCCCGCATACACATCGACGACAAATTGCCTGTCGGTTTGTTATCTCCCGACAATGTCAGGGTGCTGTACGGACCTCCTGGGTATCCAGAACGGGGTGAAGGAACGATCAGGCACATTGGATTACCTTGACATGTATCCGCATATAGCATCCGCCTACTAAATCAGAGTGACCGATACAAGGCAATACCAATAGTCAGTGTAGACTCAGAGCAACATGAGCGCAGCAGGAAAGGTACCCTTAAAATGTGAATAATTTGTATCATCTTAACCTATTATCCATTAACTCGAGTATGCAACCTGAGAGCGTTCTTGTGTTCTAAATAAGTCTATCTACTCTGCGCACGAGAAAAGGCAACTGATAAAAATTTAATAACTCAGCTGCTCCAGAAGCCAGATACCCACCAGTGTCCGCTGATTCGTGAGAACGTTGGTTAGGAATTGGTTATAAAATATGTTGTTAGATGAATCTATGAGACTTTAGTGTTTGAACCATTTTGTTCCATGTACGTATCAAAATGAGCTTAGACTCATTCGCCCACTCACAACATTAACCATGGGACTTGATGGATCACGTTTTAGGACTGATAAAACAAATGGAATATTTAGCTATGGACGATAGCTAGTCGGTCACGTTATTAATCACCACATGGGGGAATGATATATGGAAGACATTCGGAATAGAAAGATATATCACACTTGCGTCGGAACACCCACCTACCTCTGCAGTCAAAAGTACATGTGTACAAAATTAATGTCTCAATACAGAACTAGCAGGGAATACTATTTCTTTTAAAGAAAATGGGAACTGATAACGCTGAGGGCATTCAATCGAATTCACACGGTTCCCACAAACGTTCTGAAATCAAGTATTTTGAATCAATGTTTCAATGTTGGGGGAATCCTGGATGTAATACATGGCCAGCAACTTCTTCCTACTGTGCCATTAGTGTAAACACCTGTCGTAAGAGTCCAGAATAAATGTAACATTATCATCATAGACTCTAGGTTTTATCTTATATAAGAAAAGACATATAATGTATGTATATACAAGCATATTCAAAACATGAAAAGCCATAGTTTGGGCATACAATACAAATTGAAATAGAGCTTTAACCATGTATACAGCAGAATGCACAGTTCTCCTGTATTCAAACTCTATGTGTCAGGTAACCTATACACCATGACAATGACAGCATGACGTCAGGTCAGCAGGCAGGTAACAGGGACACCATCTGGGGAGTAGGTAGGGCACTCCGAGAGAGGGTTCGGGCTCGGCTGCCAACTTGGCAGGCCGTTTCAGGGTCCCATGTGTTGGATAACATCACTGCCACGCCCAGATCAGACTGTGCAAAACAAACTGGGTTAAATCATTACGCAGCATGTTCCAAAATAACATAGGGGTTTGGCAGGGCTGACACTAGCCAATTTTAGTCGCTCATGATAAGTACTGTTTGACATGTTACACATTTTTGAAGGGTCGTGGTTTTTGACAAACATTATTGCACTCTACATGGCGTTCTTTCCATTGTCAACTAAAAGTTATATATCACAGGAGTACATGCTCTTCGATCCGGGGCCGTAGAGTTTGGGTTTGGGCGCGCTTGTATTTTTTTGTGATGAGTGTGCCCTTGAAAACTGATGGAGAGCCAACGTAACCGTTAAGAGTTCAGTCTACGCAACGAGATCAACTATAGGTAGTAATTTTCTTATAGCAATATTATTCATAATGTTCTGCAGTATAGCATCATGACGCTCTGAGGTCAGGGACGCACATGATCCATCCCAGGTAGGCAAGGTAGGCCCCGACAAGGTCGTGTAGGTGTATAGAGTCAATAGCCCTTTCTTTGACAATCAGTCTACCTGTATCAGATGGTACGTGCGTCGATACCAGGCGGCCCTATCGTCTGTCGGACACCTTTCATTTCTATCGCAGTCAGATCCAAACTGCCTACGTGTTATGGATTACCACATGATGTATGATGGACAAAGCAGGCAGGCCTGGAGATCCTATTTCTCGGTATCATATAGGCTCACACTGCACATGGATTTATATATTGTATATATATTTATATACGAATTCATAGAAACGTTGACTTTTTGTTGTTGTCTGAGAATGAACAGTTATGTCGAATGTATCAATGCAATGATTTCTCAGACAAAGTCACAATGATCTTGTCAAAATATCGGTGGCTCTAGATGCTACCATAACTACTTATTATTCAATCATGTATGCACGGAACATAATGATAGAGGTAGAGTACAACAAATGCGGCCACTTCGTCAAACAATCCCGATTTTGTACTAAACTAAACTGTAGTAACGTCCCCTTTGGAGGGAGGCGGTGGGGAAAATAGACTATTAGGCAATCGGTAGAATGATTCGCGACTGACTATATCTATCACCGGGCGATGGGAATCGAAATAGCTTACAGTCCAGCTGTCGTAACTTGTAGTAGTGACTGATTTAGACGCACTTATTGGCAAAGGAAAGTTCACATAAGCCTGCACACCCTCTTTTTAAGATTTTGGATCCAGTGCTGCCGTCACTAGGTTGGTTCCTTACCCATCTTACTTCACAACAATGCACGTTTCTAATCTAATATTTATTTGTGTAACGTAGCTCTAGGACAATATCCAATATATACAAATCTGAAATCTCTTTGATTATAACAATCTATTATAAACCCTGACACTTGAAGGGGACGTCAAGGTGTTAAATGATCCACTGTGGTATATTGAAGCCAGCCTGTAAAACCTCCGTCCTTAAAAAGACACAATGGATTTCTTTTACAAATATCGCATTATGAGGCTTCTTATACCATACGTCGTACGTGACCATAAAATCAGAATTTCCAATCGAGATAACATATTTTTGTTATTTCCTTTCCTTTCATTTAAGTGTTTTTCTTCTACAAAACTGCCCATTCTAAGGTTTCTGTCCCGCCTTATGTAAAAGGGCCATAATAAGAGACTAAAGGTGGGGTGCTGGAGGCTGACTTACACCATGGTCATGTCAGCACCACGGCCTACAGGTCTTATCGGCAAAGGCCAGGGTGACATATGATAAATCGGCGCGGCCTATTGCCAGCGAAGGCTCCCGCGTATTGGCAACAGATCCAAGGCTTTGTGCTGGGCCCTGATGGAAGATGATAAAGTAGGGTGAAGGGGACGGGCCCGGGGGGCAGAAGGAGGGACTGGAGCACGACCTGCCAACACTATGACCTATGCGGCCCACAGGGCACAAAGATCCCTGCCCGCTTCTTTATATACAGCCCTTACCTTCTTTTATGACCTACATCCATTCATGCTGCATCAACGAGAGTTGCAATTTTTTTTTTTTTGGTAATATCTTGCTTCTTTCCGTCTGTTTTTCATGGAATAACACGGTGAGTTTGTTTCCATTCAGACATAGAATTATTAATCACATTACTACTAATGGACAATAATTATAGGTTATGTTCCAATGTATGTACCCACTATATATTTAGTCGAGGTACAAATGGTGAAAAAAAAACACTCAGAAATTGTCATGTCATTTTTCGGTGTCCAGTTCTGAGTTGTCTTTTTGTTTGAAAACAAAAAAAGATTCTCCATTTAAAATTAATGTAATCTTTTTCCGAAATACAATGATAGCACTCTCAGTTCTTCAGGGGCGGATCCAGGGGGGGGGGGGGCGGACGGGGCTTGCCCCCCCCCCCCCCCCTCCCCTGTTAAATCATGTTTGATGGGGGGCTACTCCCACTGTACATTCATGTTTGTGCCCCCCCCCCTCTAGGAATTTCTGGATGCGCCCCTGGTTCAATCAGTGACTTTGGTTTTGTTATAATGTATGTATATATATATATATATATGTATGTATGTATGTATGTATGTATGTATGTATGTATGTGTGTGTGTGTGTGTGTGTGTGTGTGTCACAGTGTGCACTATAGGTCACAATTTGGGACCAAAGTAACATTGACACAATGTCATGTTTATTCAATAGATGTTAGAATGGCCCTTGTTACATGATAATGCTGAGAGAAATATCTAGGTCTCCACATAAATTTATTTAGACATGCACAGAAAGTACTAATTGTGTTTTCATGGAATATGCTGTCAGTGCAAAACTTCAACCTTTGTGGTTTCTGAAACAGGAACAGCTAGGTGCGCCGCTGTAGGGATGGGTCGGAGAGTGCCTATTATGTTTTTCATTATTTATGTTTTTGCATGAAAAACATGTTCCTGGAATTGTCTAGAACTGTCCTCGAATTTACTTCACGGGCCATGTTACATGAAACTAAAGATACTTGGCCTTGAACAGCGCCAAACACTATAATCGTACTAGTATATATAGCCATAAGAATGGAGTATTTATATCAGACCAGTCAAAACTACGTACTATATATAGAGCAGTTATCAAAAAACGTCCCATCACGTATGAAACTAACTTGCAAAATAGTCTTTTCTCTAAAGGAATAATGTTTTGTTATTTTTTGATAGCTTTGACTCAAACTCTTCAATTCTATGCTATAACCTGATATCACGCATGTATAACTTGAGGTTTATGAAGATCAAGGTTTATAATGCAACTTTTGTCTGAGAGCAACATCGACATGACTCAGCTTAAATATTCTACTTACCCTTCCCCCATTGCCAATATCTGCATCACTTAAGCTACTCACTTACAAGTGCTACTAAAGCAAGAAGGGCCTCTGGTCAGGTGTTATTACACATGAATTTCCTTTAAAAGGGAAAAGATTAACTTAGACCTTTGATCATATATATGAGAAACAGTTCATATTTCAAATTACTGATACCTCACAAGTTTTTCCCTTCTCGTGGTTTGGACTGCACGAGCGCCAAGGAGACAGATTTAGAGGAGAGCCCATGCCCCCTCCCTCCTTTTTTTTCACTAAGTACTTTTTGTCAATTAATGTATAACCCAAGCCCCTGGAGGCGGTACCCCAAAAAAGTTAGATTACCCCCTTTTTTTCTTTTTTCTTTTCTTTTTGGTTCAATATGTCTGGATCCTCCTCTTGGCTCATTGCGGTGACTTGGACTCCAAACGGTCCATGTATACACGCTCTTTCTCTATCGTCCTGCCTTCTTATTTAAACGTCCCAATGTCAGCAGTACATGTATTTTCCTTTAGACTTATCGCACCTTGGTCGTTTTCTTGTGCCTCTGCCTACCCATGTGATACGCCTCGATAGCCCAGCCCTCTCAACTCTGGCCATCTGGCGAAATACAAGCCTTCACTCCCACAAGGTTTGAATCAAAGCAATGACGTATCATTCGTCTCCCACAGAAAAAAACAAACATGTAAATGCCGCGCAAAAAAAACCCCCAAAAAACTGATTTTTAGATATTCCACCCTGAAAACCTACTAACGCTTTGCATTAGATTTTGTGTTCTTTGCTTTTTGACAAACGTTGACCCTTTTCCACTGAATCCCATTAACGGGATAATGTCGGTCGAAAGCTTTACTGTTGGTTGTAACGCATCAACAGTTTGCTGAAGTACTTTCTCTTTTCAATAGTATTTAGGCTTACATATATGCTCTTTCTTACCAACTAACCATGGCACATTTCCCCTAAATGCTGTTTTTTTATCTTAAGTTAACAATTCATTTTCCTGAACGTGGAATATATCATTGCTGGACATCTTCCTTTACAGACTACCCCCAGAATGCACATAAAATTGGCATAATGCGCATACAGAGGTTAAATGCAAATGGCATTAGTGATCACACATGTAGCGATACTTGAGTATTGTGCCTGATTAACGTCAGGATTTCTTTCTTCTTGCATTCTAAAAACACGAGTATGGAGTTGTGTATTGCATGGCTTCCGCGTGCAGTTCATTCCACTATGGTAGTTTTGTCCTTTATACTATAGATTTGCTTTAAAATGCGTGTATATTGACAGCTCAAAAGATCATAGAGGCACACTGTCCATGCTAAGCTTTTTCTGCAAAGCGTATAGGCCTACTATATCAGAGGATCGAAGTAGCCTATTATCCTTTCGTTGTACAAGAATAAGTAAAAAATGATATGGAAACATTATGACATTGTGATACATATTCTGTGAAAGCTCGATTGACAGATTCGTTGAACAGAATATATCAGAGTGGTTACAGAGAGGTGACAAGGAGGTCTATAAATAGGGACAGGCCCTCGGAAGGTGACAATGATAACCATGTACGGTGCAAAAGTTGAACAATGTTATAATACTTACGTGCTTTATCTCATATTTTCATCTCCAATACGTGTCTCCCAATATCAACACGATGACATTGTTATATCTCTACCCTGGAACCTATGTGACCTGATGCGACCTTAACCATGGAGTCTATAAGCTTATAACTGCAAGATATTTCATTCCGTCTCTGCATGGCTGAGCTAATTATAAGGCTTGTAATTACAAATGAAATTTAGATCATGTATCACCTTTTTTTGAATCAACTGTTCTTAAACGTCTCTGGTAATTTGTGACAGATGCTAAAATATGTATTGAACTTTCATATATGGCGACCAACAATCAACTGTACACACTTGAAAGTTACTCTCATAGCTGATCCTCAAGTTACCAATATCAGTGTTACTATTATATATATATTTACCAATCTTACACTATATATGTTTTGTATATACCGTTTCATATGTTATTTGGTATTATTCAATCCTGATATCATAATTACAATAGACTTTATCTAGATGTAACTGGATGGCATTGAAAATCGGCAAGGACCGACTGTATTTTTCAAGTATAAATAAAAGGATTAAAAAAAACCCCGTAACAATCGCTGATACGACACACCTTGTAAATCCATGTTTCCTATTCACGAGTTTTTACTTGATAGCTATTTGACTCATAAATGAATAGAGAATTTTAGATAATATCTAGACTACGTTTATATTAAATTAAATTTGGTCAAGCAATAACCTTTTTTTTATCGAAATCCTCCAACAATGAAATGCAACTTTCACGACAGAAATACTCGAAAGTCCTGACTTGAATGCTTGTGCAAATAGCTAAGTAATTGGCCCACTTACATGTAGACAAAGGCCCTAATCTCAGCCTATGCATGTTAATTATTATTACTTTTCTTTTAGATGCACCTGGTTGAACGATTTCATTACCACAATCGATAACCTATCCTATACATTACCTCGCTTTTCTATCCTCCATCTGAAAGACATCGAACATTTTCCCTTAATACCCCTTCGCCCTAAGGACGTCAGCGGGACTGGAGTCTCGTGGGACATCTCGTCTAGAGTAAGTCCGCACGGCGAGAGACTACGAGACGTGAGCCGAGTACAAATGGCCGCTCCCAGGAGGGTCCTCGCTGGAGTGCCACTGCTCTCTGGTCCTCTAATAACTAAGCTCAAACTTGATTATGAGAACTCAGTTAAGAGCAAGAACTCAGTTACCAGTCTGATTGCTCTCATTTATGCCACTAGCATTTAAAGCATGATAATTCCCTGAACGAACATGATTTTCGATCATCTAGCAATTGTTATGATTTTAACTGATTCCTGATTTTGCGTACTTGTTCCGAGCATGATATCAAATTTTGTTGGTTACAAAATCAAGAAGGCCTACTTCAGTAAAAACCAAATGTAAAATATCGTAGTTAACCCCATAAAGGGCCTATGTCAGATTCCTATAATTTTCCTACATTTGGGCATTATTTCAATTATATATACCTAAACGCCTATTAAAGTTAGTAGGCCTACCCTATTTGCGTAAATTAAGGTAATTCAATATGAAATATGACTATCCTGATATAATCCTGCCATAACTGTAGTTCTATTTTCCCAAACTCGTCTTGAATAATTCGTTCAGTCATATATTTAAGACCTATCATATCTACCAATATAGGCCCTATATATGCATTTTCTTACACACAAAAATATCCCGCTCTTATTGTATCGAAATAAATCAGATGTCTCACATTGATGTGCGGTGTATGGGGTTAATGCTCTGGACAGTGAGGATCATTTATAAATAGCATTCTGGTTAGACAAAGGGATCCCCAGTTGACCCATGTGCACCCGGGGCCACGAACTCGATCCTGCGAGTGTTGTATTCTACTTGTGTGGCTTCTGTTTGTAAACACAAGCTCATATCATCCCTGTATGTTTACTTCCTTGTCGGTGCCATCTTGGGGTTGGCTTGGCCTCATAATACACCAGGTGTAGTTGAGATAAAGTTACCATGGTAACATGGGGTAGTCAGGTTAGCTCGGTACAGAGGGCGATAAGATACTTTACATGAAGGCGAAGGCCGGTAGGCGGCCTTGTGTATGACGTCATAGTAGGAGTGACCCAAAAGTAACCCCAACATAACGGACATGATCTGCGGACACCGACCTATCTCTAAGTTAGTGCTATGTTTCGTAACCGACTAGTTATCTGATATTTGGGTCATTTAATCAAAGAGACATATATTCTTGTGAAATTAAAAAGAAATGTGGGTTCAAGGATTTGATAAATTAATTTCACGTTATTTCTGGTAAATCAATAATGTAGGATTGGGTAGAAAAGAGGAAAATCCAATCCAAGAAAATTCGTAACCCCTTGGTTCCTTTGCAATACACATTGCAACAACGGTTAGAATTGGATATTGTCATGGTATTGACTGTACTACCACATCTACTAGACGACAACTATTCTTGAAAAAAAGGGAAATCTTACTTCTAACTGTTCTTGGACGGGGGAAGAGATGGGATGAATATCAAATGAGATTCCACGGACAAGAAAAACACATGTACAGATAATATTACATAGATGGACTATCGTGTTATTCTAGTGCGGATAGGGCAGGTAATAACGGATTCAATTCAGAAAGCACTATTATTAGATTATGACCGCAGAGAATCAGATTCTCCGGTACCAGTATACATTATCGACATTCCTTTCAAGTCATCTAGCTTTACAGATAGTATAGCCAACTGCAATATCGATATCAATCAAATGGTCTGACTCCAATTTCTCTTTTCAAGTTTTCCAAAAAGATATTTTCTCATCTTATCATGAAAAACAGTACATGCCCTTTAAAGAATGTTTAATTATGAATCAAAAAAAGTTTTCGTCAGATTTGCAATAACAAGACATAATTAGATGAGGGGGATTTATCTACTTCGATACAGCAAACATGGGAAGTGCCCGCCACAGGTTACGCCCCGTGGAGTACGTGTATCTGATGCATCTGGTGGTTAGATACTGGTAATTTTATTAGTGCTGTGAACGTGTATTCATATGAAAGGTCTTACCGTATCGACGGTGTAACGTTGTGAGAAATGGATGGACATACCTGGAATAAACGAAATAGAAAATTCCATCATTGTCAATGTAAGCCATGAGACAAATGAGATGCATAGATCACGACTAATGTGTATACAACATGCTCTCCTGATCTGGCCTGTATAATTGTGACAGTATGTCGATTCAAATTGTACTGGATATAAGAGACTGTCTTTTGAATAAACAATGATATTATTTACAGCCTGCTGGTGCTTAAAATACTGTAAATCAGCTATCCGTGGTAGGGAGACATCAAGTTTTAACTTTTACTGTTTTTCTGTTAATAAATAAGGCCTGTTTTGGGTCTACCTGTTTCGCCAACCCCATCTTCTCTCTCATTTATTACCTTGACACCCATTATTCATCTCTCCCCTTGTCTCTAGCCTAAGGGGGACCCGGGGGTCTTATGTCTTTTATTAATCACGCTACAGGGCCCATATCTTTGTAAATGATTTCAGTGATCAGGCTGATCAGGTGAAATTTGATATGAAATTCTTATTTTGTTTGTAAATCAAGGTAACTAGGCCTACATCTAACACTCCCTTTTCAATGGTACTTTCAAATGCCATCACTTCTTTAAGTGAAAAGACAGAATAAGACATTATGCAAGGCTAATCAGATTTCAACTGATTCGCCTAACCACTAAAATCAGTTACGAAGATATGTTGGTCAGGTGATCTACTTTTGTTGATCATGATCGTAATTGTATTATGTTAATGTGCATAAATATGTATCAGGCCTATAAACGCTTCAAAATTATGAATAATAAAGATTATAAGTTGATCACCAATCTGACAACTACCACATTTTAAAGGATGTGGCGTCACTGGACTACACAACTTCTGTACATGTATAGTGTAGTGTTAGGATGCATAAGAAAAAAAATCAAAGTTACCTAATGTTCAGGATCGATCTATTTACTCAATAGGCTAATTGTTAGTCTTGTATGCTCCTTTTTTTTCCAGATAAACAGTTGGGAATAGGGACTGTGAGATAAAACCTCAGCCTTTGGAAGGCTCGGGAGCTGACCCGGGCCTTCCGTGTAAAGTCCTATTTGTGTCCGTTTGTTTATTGTGGGTATACCGTGCTTTGGGTGAACCACATGGAGTGGGTCTATGCCAGTAAGTATACATCTTATGATAATATGCACCAAACAGCCGCCATTGTAAATTATCAAACAATTCCAATCAAAATAGATTTCTTCTGAGAATGAATGTGTATTTTTAGACAAAATCCTTCATCCGACCTGTTCAGAGAATAAGCAATGGCAAATATGAGTGGATGATGATTCCATGAAGTGTGACTTCCCGGAATACAAACACCGTGCATGTCTGGTATTACCCACCCCTATGCTATATAGATGATACATTTATACCTTCATATACTCATGTTACCTATAACTAAAACTAATTCGGTAACGAGTCAATACTAAACATCCTTTGTCTTGCTCGTTCAATTTGTCTTTCGGGATGTTGGATGAGTTGATCTATATGTATAGCATGTAGCGAACAAACATGAGACGTCTTTTGAAGAATTTCGTATGGCTATGTTATTATAGGACCTTATTTATTTTATACAAGTATTTGTAAAAGTAGATTACGCCTACCTGAAATATAAAGGATAACAGTGGTGAATGTACCTTGATGCAGAGAAACATGCACACTCAATGTGAATGGCTCTCGGGGAATAGAGGTGGTCTTTGTTGTGGGCAGACTACAATGTGTTAATTACGCTCTCATTTTGCGACTTATGATATGTAACAGTATGAACCCGGGCTCATATTCTCACTTGATCTCCTGACTGGGAAGTGGGGGTACACCTGGATAGTCCATCTCGAGCTCACCTTTGTAACACACATGTCGGGAACAACTGTTCATCGCACCAATTCCAAGAACACACACACACATTATGTTTGTGGAATATATATATATATATATATGTATATCATAGATGACAAGCAACAGTGGCAGCAATGCCATACAGATAGTGTAGCATGAATGATAATCTACAACCACAACTATGTGTGAATTACCCTTAGTGGTCTGTGACAATCTCTCTATTGCATCTGAATTTACAACACTCCAAGCATGAGGGGCTGGATCCCTGAGGGCAGGACAAGGTTTGATTGGTCGTGTAATCCTCTTTGTCTGAGCACAAGTTTCGCAAGACAATACATAATTAACCACATCTTCGGTGAAATTAGGCCCAAAATACCAATTTCATATGACACCTATTGTTAGCCCCCAGATGTCCTCCCAAAGAAGGGTCATGAAGCGCATTTAGCACAACTGGTTACATAGTCAAAGTGACAACAACCTGGACCAAAGTTTCAGATTTAGGACCTATTCCTGTTTGAATATAATACAAAATGTCACATACTATGGCATGCTGGGCCTCTCTCAATACAATAGCATTAAGAAATACTAATCTCATGTTAATACTTGTTACTTAGTGCCTTTCTTCTTGGTGAGAAACACTCAGAGGTGTAAAAGCCCTGTGAATGCACTCTGGGGGCAGTTTTGGTTCAGATTCCTCAAAGGTGTCAAAGCTGTAACTAGCCTCTGTTATGACAGTCTGGACTGGTCAGGCATAAAAAGGCAGAGCTCCAGCCTACAGGTATCCATTCAGTGGTTTACTACTGGGACCTAAAGCAGGTGACGTCAGGAGAAATACAAGAGTAAAGGGCTGAGATTTATATTAGGCCCTGAACCTGTTTGCTCTCGCACCCTGGCTACTATGTTCCAACCCTGCTGCTCTACCTGGTACTTTAATTTAGATCGCTGTTAGGCGGAATTATTCTTATTGCCTAGAAGGGACTTATTTTTCCTGTATTTAGTACAGCCACACTTGTGTATAAGTGACAAATTATTGGTATGACCATTATTCAATAAATAATTATCTTATTGACGATTGCTATTTAATATCTGTATGACATTAGCTCCTCTGGGAGTAGCCAGTGGCGGATCCAGGGGGGGCCCTCCCTATTTTCGGAAAATTGTGCATTTTTCTAATGTAAAACTCGTCCCAAAATCAATTAAGATTTTTTTTTCCAATAACGCCCCTCCCCCTTTTCAAAACCCTGGATCCACCAGTGGTAGCCTTTATTTATAAACTATATTGATTATCCCTGTATTGCCTCTCTAAGTCATCTTTGATTTAACAGAAAATTATACATTCACAAGCCAACCGAGTAATAAAGTTATAGTACAGTTGCTAGATAATTATAACATTATACCTGTTACATCTTATTACTGCAGTTGCTTACTTCTGTCGAGATACTGTTCAGCTTTGTACATGTTGTAGTTTGATAATGACAGTCTTATGCAAATTGAGCACCTACTTCCCTTTCAGTCATTTAGGTCTAGATGCTAAGCATCTATTTTCCCTTCTATGGCTAAGGTAAAAGGATATCTCCTATAGCCTTACTGGATGATTGGGCCAGGTTAATGTTGGTGTTTGGGAAGGCCCTTTTCAAATGAGACCTACCTAAGGAGTTAATTGATCAGATATTGGTAATCTATGGGGTTAGGATGACCCTTGACAACCTTTTGTGGGGATCAAACACGAAAAGGTAGAAGGTCAGACACATATTTGCGAACGGAATAGGCCTATGGCCTATAACATAATTTTCATCATTGACCACACCTTTTTTCAATTTTTCGGATCTGTCCATTATGTCCATTATGTAATACATTCTACTGTGTATCACATTCAAGGTGCCTGACAATGAACAAGCCACACATCAGCGGCAACTTTATTTTTGTGCACCCTGAAAGATGGTTTTATCTCCATGAGTGAGAATCTTAGGTCGATGCCAGAAAACTCCATCATGTTTTTAATATTTTTAACCCGATGCGACTTTTTAAAAAGTCAATGGTGGACTGATGGCGGTGACAGCTGTGCTCTTGAGTCCCACTGCCTTCTGTGCCGCCCTGGCCACAGGCCAACGCCACATCTATATTGAGGCCTGTATCTAGGGTAATCACCCCGAGACAATCCCCATGGGGCCCATGAAGTATTATTAGAATACGATAATGGGTATTTGGGGGAAATTATACAGGAGTTCTGGGGGAAAATGATTAATGATTCATTGTTCTGGTTTTCAAATCAGGTGTATGTGACAACAAGATGAGGTATATCATTCAATTCTACAAATGTATGATTTTTGCAGACGCAGCGATAAAGGTTCAAGCGAGTGGATATTTCTTTGGATGAGGAGCAACAGGAGGTAGGGTGGAGGTGGGGGCATTGTTGATACCTAGAAATACCTGTCACATGTCTGTGTCATTAAATTGGCTGCATTCAAATTGTAGTATGAAATGGCCATACTGCTGTAGGTAAAGGCCCTACAGATAGAAGAGGTTCGGCTACTATTGCCATGATTAAACATACCATGCAAAATGGTACAGGTAGCTGAATCAGGTTCAATGCTAAAATTGTACTGATTTCCGATTAAAATATATAAATATACCTTAAAGAGACTTCAACGGTGAGGGAAAGTAAACTACAGTGAACTATGCCCTCTAATGAAGAATAGATCGTATTTTGCCATGACCATGATAACACAGGGAAATCTACCATTGCATAACACGTCAATTTTTCATCTCATAGGTTACATATAATTGACACCCCCCAACCTATCATTGTCCTGAACAAAATTACCTATCATATAGAAGCCGTAGTGGTCCCTGCAAACTCAAAGAATCACAAATGCAAACTAATCACTTTTGATGTTTTATCCTTGACCCACCTCAATAAGCTTGTCACTGGCGACAATGGGCGACTGATGGCGACGGTCGCTGTCCGTCGCGGGCGACCTGTGAATGCGGTTGGCGGTGACGTAGGCGACTAACATGGCAGCGGCAGCCATGACCACACCTTCGCCTCTGATTACCAAAATAAGGCCGACGAGGAACGTTTATAATGATCTGATTGCAGGATCCGAGTGTTGGCCGACCGAGGTGCGCTCCTGAAGAGGATGGTGGGTGGGGCGGCAGGGGCGGCGTGCCGTGGGCGGCCACAAATACAATAAGGGCGGCGCTTGGCGACGGTGACGGCTTGGTGGACAGGATCCTCATTATTGTGGTTGTTTCAGTCAGAGTTTCAAGAATGGGAAGAACCACCAAGGATTCCCCTGGTTATATACACGGAAGGTACGAAGCCCATGCAAGGCTGGTGTTGCATTGCATCATGCGTGCAAGAACCATTATGGTCGCACATGATGAAAACTTCTGGCTTGCCGCCTGCGGTTGTTGTTTTGATCCCAAAATACTTATAAAATCATGTGGTATTTTAAATGCTTCTGACGCAACATGCAAACACTCAAAAATTAATTGATACCAGGCGTCAAGAAGTGTCGAAATCATAGCGAGATTCATACATTACATATCGAGTACACAAAGTTATTTTTCTCCTGGCCTTTCTGTGTAACAAATTTGATTTTTATACTTCGTTCTCAATTTTTGACCAATATAATCAAGTCTGACGACTTGGGGCACATGCTTGCGGCAGGGGAACCAAGTTCAC
The DNA here is from genome assembly GCA_936440205.1 of Lepidonotus clava. Lineage (NCBI taxonomy): Eukaryota > Metazoa > Annelida > Polychaeta > Phyllodocida > Polynoidae > Lepidonotus > Lepidonotus clava. The sequence goes on along the minus strand of OW387136.1, from coordinate 19,281,343 downwards.
TGTACATATCGCACTGATTGGCATACCGCTAAAGGTCAGGGCGTGTACTATAGATATATACCAGACAGGCTTGATATATATAAGGCATTGCGTGTATCCAATGCAGTCACAGAGTGGACATTTCATGTCAACGTCGTGTTTATGGTTCTGCCTTTCAAGCAATGGAAATATCAAGGCTTTATTTACTGTGGCGGAATGACTAGGTACCTCAGGTCTATTGTTCTCTATCAAATTCTCACTGATATTAAACGACTTACCATATGAATTTATTCATTGGACATTATAATGAATCAATCATATCGAGCTATGATGTAACTAAATTGAAATTAGAAAAGAGGTACACTATTATTGGCTTCCTTCCTCAATTGAAAAGTCGTTACTGTACTATAAAATTAGGTCACCATTGTCTTAGTTTCCGGATGAACGAAATGTAACTCCAAACCCGTTGAGTTTCCAATTGGTTGTATCAATCACTTCAATTAACCTAATTACCTACAATCACTCATCGGTTAAGTAAGGCAATTGTAATTTGATAGATCTTAACATGAATTCACCAGGAGAAAATGGCGATCGCACAATTTGATAGGGCCTATTCATATCTATTATGTCCTTGTGCTAGGACACGGATAACTATTGATTATAATACATTTATATGCATTTTAGCGTGTGAGGTGCAGGTACTGCAATTTAAGCTAAATAACTGCTAAGATTGTGCAGAAACTCAGTACTATGCACAATTTGCACTTCACGGTGTCTATCTGCTCGTGAAGAACAGCCGATAATTACTCTGCTAAACGTTTGTTAATGTCTTTTCCCCTCGAATAGAAGTCAAAGGTCATAAACAGAGAATGAGTCTGAGTGGATCGTCGAGATCCGTACACGAGCGTGGTTTCATCATCCCAACCCCGACCCTGGGTGGGGTGGGGGCACGGGGCCGGGAAGGGGTAACCGTGCAGATGTTTCACTGTTACCATAATTATTCCCCTTATTTAAAATCGTATAGTCGTGAGAGTATGCATAAAGGTACTAAGTATTTTGCGCTTTAAAGTACAATGAACTACTTTTACGACCAACACCATTGAAGTTATTTCAATTATAATTATTATAATGAACGTAATAAACGTAAATTCCATATATCGAGAAGAATTAAAACTGAGTAGTTTATCATATATGCACATACTGCTACATCATCATCCTGTTTCGATGGCGATTAAAAGATTGCATTGTACCGGTCCATATAATTCAAACATAACATCTTTCACCTTAAATAATGAAACTATTTTCTTTTTTTTAAATTTAAGATGATGCTTTGGCTATAATCAATAAGGGTCTGTTGGCCTGCATGTCATCAAATTAGCAGCGGTGATACCCGAAGTTGAATTTGTTTTGCGATAGGGAAGTAACGCGCGTCAATGTAATCTCTAATAGATTCAAACCAATAGGTTTTTGATATTTTCAACTAGTCTTTTGAGAGGAATACTCTCATTGGGTCTATAGAAAGAAGAGACTTGAGGTGTTAAGCTACAGCCCGGTGGTATACAGCTTATGCCCACCTAAGCAAATATTTTCGTGACAGACCACTGCGAGGCCCTCAGCATAGCGCTGCCGCTAAGTACCCTGCACGTGTGGAGGGGACATTGCGTCAGCCTGAGCTACTCCAGGGTCGGCCCCACAGTCATAGGAACAGCATGCAGGCGGCTGGAGGCCTTGGCACTTTGGGGAATAACCCTTACATTGCTGGTTTTTATCACTTTTTGGATCACTTTACTCTATTATTACACACTTTACTGTCAGGGGTAGGAGAAAGAGAATTATAAAACCGAGGATGGCTTTCTACAGTTGTAAAGTCGATTTAATGTTATTACATATATATGGGTGTATTAGGGATTTTGTGAATTGTACGTTATCAAGAAACCTAGTTTTGGCTTATTGATTCTTCCCTAACTAAGTGCCCTCTTTTGATTAAGTTGTAATTCTAAAATCTTGTTTAGACATAGATAGAATTACGCATCACATTACGGCCTTCCAGTAGCAATTATCTAGACAAGCTGGCAAGTGACATTATTATTCTATTCCTCTATCTATATCGAGGGCGCCCTGTCAAATACACCATCTACTTACATAGAAATCCCGCCCCATGATGATGTTTTATTATCCCTAAGAACAGAACGACTGCCAGGTCCAATGAGAGGGTACTTGGTGATACCCAACTGGCCTAATGCCTGATCTAGTGAGAGACTCCTGTACCCAGGGTCGCACTGGAAGGGATCCCCGACATCTGCTCTGTCTCAGAGGTGTGTTTTTGTATCAAGTACATCCGACTTCACTTATACCAACAGGAACAAGTCCATTATGTGTCCCTGTATATAGCATACGTGTAAGTGAGGCTGGTGAGTGACAACATTTGGATGAGGAGGACATGGAGATTTGCGTTTGAGTATAGTAAAATTGTGAAATCCACAAGGAAGAGGCTTTTGTAGATTATATGTAGTACTTATGACAGAAATAAACCTTTAACCAACTCTGTATTAATCGCCTGCTAGTACTCAATGTGTCATAGTTGTTACAAATGACAATACCAAAAACTCTGTTCACCTTGCAAGGATCTGTACATGTGTTGCAAAGCAGTAATAATTATCATATACGGTGTGGTTATCTGATAGCAGGTATTCAACCTCAGTAAGAAAGTTGGAGTCAATGACAATTGCGGTTGTAATGAGCAAACAGAGATATTGGATTTTATTTCAGTATCCTTACAGTAATAGCCATGTTCGATGTATAGACATTGTGCATATGACGTCATAAACCCCAAAATTGGACTGGCGGCATAAGATAAGAGGTATTTGAAATAAAGTTTTATGCTATATTTACTATGTATGGTCTCATTGAATAATACTTATCAATCATTGCCACCTAGAATTCATATATATTTTTTTTATTCAATAGCATTGCGCGCCCCTCCTATAAATAGCTCCTGGCGAAGTCCGACCCTCCAGGGTTGGACATGGCTACATGGCCCTTAACTATAGGATCCTAAGGGACTTTCACTGATGCCCCACCTTCAGGTCAAGTTTTACCCATGATAATCTCATCTCTGCTTTTACAATTTTCATTCAGGCCCTTCATAAATATGTTCTGACATGACACATCTTCCAAATAAAAAGTGTCTTTTAATATCAATCATGTTTTTGGTTAGTTTTCTAAAAAGTCTCTGACATGCACTGACCAGTGACCCCTGGTTACCATGGTAACCAGAACCAGGTCAGGTCAAGTTGAGGTGTCCAGGGACATTGGGGTGGTGATGGACATAACACCACATGTCCTTATCTACTGATCTCTGTGAAGTTTTAGGGCCAACCCCCTGAACCATGGGGTGTATGTCATCAAATAAACATTAACAAGCCCATTAATCTCAATTACCATGGCTTAGAACTGACTAAAATGAAAACTGAGGGACAAACTTTTCCTACTTTTTTGTCTATTTCTAACATGAATTCAAATTCATGCTTTAATGATCAGGGAGAAAAATATGTTTAGTTGCTTTGTGAGAAACAAGCATGTTCATACTCTAATTACATCAGTCACAATAAGGGCAAACATCAGAAATGGTTTACTATAGGAACCTATGGGAATCTGGAGGGGGGCAGAAATCCTTGTCCAACCCCAGCCACCACCAGGGGGTAGTGACGTTTGGGTTGCGAGACGCTATTACCACATGGTAATGATCACCATATATGCAAGGACAGAATCTACTATTAGCATCCCCTACTGACATTTAGTTTCATACGTGACCTCTTAGTTTCTAGCATGGTTATTGTTAGGAAAGGAACCTAGGTTAACAGGACAAAAAAAGAAGTTTTAGACTATGAACTACAAATAGTAGTTCTTTCCCTGACTTTAACTGTTTAAAGCACATCATAAGCCATGCAAACCTATGGGTAGTGGGAAATCGATTTGATACAATGTAATACAACCAAAATCAATCGGGAAAATGAGTCTCTTATAACTATACAGACCTGTCTAGGAGGCTATCTAGAACAAGTTCAATTTATCTTTACTACATTTCCTCTTCCTCTTAGCTCTAGATTTACCCCCTTATCCATGTTTCACTATAAATGATGGGGCCAAAAAAAAATAGTTGTGCTCAGGTAACATAGGTCGAAGAAAATAGCGTAGTTGGGTTGAAATCTTTTGGTCCTTTTTTTTTTCAACTTACCAAAGAGACCCGGCCAGTGTTAAAACAAAATACAAAAAATATCCCCTAAAAACATTTTTAACATCTAAAATACAGGCCCTGAGCATCGATATGTTGTTTTATGGTTTACCATGCATTTTAAGGTCAATTCTTTTTAATTTAAAACAAATTACAAATTTCTTTTAAAAAATTAGGGTAGGACCAAAAAATTAGGGTAGGTAGGGTTACCTGAACACAACAATTCTATCTTTTATGGCCTGAAGGTAAACCTATTTCAGGGTTCAGGTGTCGGGGGTTGGGCAAGAGAGGTGATGTCAGCCCTCAGAGGTGACGTCAGCCCTCACTCCCAACCCAGACGGAGCCGCCCCGCCACCTAGGGGAGGCCAGACACACCAGACAGGTCGGCCCTCTTCACAGATACTTTCTAATTTATTATGCTCCATACAGCCTCACTGGGAGTTTACTTTAGAATGCATGTTGATGTGGCAAGATGGTCGTAGAGTGTGTTTATAAAGTAGATCTATATCAGAGATCGAGACGATTAGAAAAGGGAAACCAACTCATCCGAGTCACATCAAGTTAATTCTTTAAAGCTGGTGATCCACGTTGCGACATTTTCCAAAGCGATGAAAAGGACTAGAGGCAAACCGATTTTAGGACCGATTTTTTTTGTCGGTCCAGAATCGGTTTGGCAATTAAACCCCCTGCTCCTAGAATCGGTCCAGAATCGGTCCAGAATCGGTCCCCTACCCATGATCCACAGTGAAGATGAAAACTGGTTATTTCCTTGTACTCTGGATCACAAATTAATAGGAAAACAGTGAAAAAAAAATCGGTTCATTAAATCATCAAAATTGTATAGATATTTTCACATGTATTGTCTAAATATGTTCAATACGACCAGAAATATATATCATTTAATCTGTTTGATTAATAAAAAGTAAAATAATAAAATATTTCTTGAAAAGCATTAAAAAATATATCCTGTGAAATAAAATTCATTTTGATACATTTTGGTAACATTTTCGTTCTATTATTCCCCAAAATGAATGAAATAACCTTGAAAATGCATACACATTATAAAATCGGTCCACAATCGGTCCATATCGGTCCAAAATTATTAAACAGGTTTAATAATTTTGTCACACCACCGTCGGTTGGAAATCGGTTTGGAATATTTTATATTTCATTTGTCTGCTTGGAAATCGGTCAGAAAAAATCGGTTGACATGATCCACGTTGCGATATTTTACAAAGTGGACCGATTTTGGACCGATTCTGGACCGATTCTGGACCGATTCTGGACCGATTTTGGAGATAGAAAATATTTTGAAAATCGGTTCAGTATCGGTCCACTTTTGTCGCAACGTGGATCACCGCCTTAAGAGTACAGACATTAACATTCAATTTCACTTGGACTTTCTTCTTAAAGCAGAGATTGTATCGTTCTCCGTATGCTAGTTCATTGCTCTATTAAAGTTATAAAGTAAGTTGCTCTAAATCATTGATGGTTAAAACGGTAGCTGAATGTTACGATAACTTTATAGCTAGATGTAAATAGCTGAATGGCTCTTTAGAGTTCAGTGGCATAGATAGGGAGTTGGGGGGGGGGGGGGCGTCCTGAGTGTCCGGAACTCCCTTTGATTTTCCAAAATGTAAGTTAAACGTGAAAAGATTTGTGAAAAAATGTAAAGTCGTACTCCCTTTAATATACATATACATGTATGTACTTGCCACGATCCCATCAATCTTAGGACCACATAGATTTCAGGGCAGGCTGCACCCCCAGAGTTGGTCAGGGGACACTCTTCATACGGGGTTATATAACTGTTGGGGCATATCCTATTGAACCCTACATTGAGCTCTTTTATATTCTCATTATACGGGTGGAGTAAGCTATTGAATTCGTCTAACGTAAATTTATTCTGTCATGTATTAAGTACACGTGAAACCTTCGAATATTCATTTCTGTACAGCCTAGACAATTAATCCTTAAAGGTTGACTTATAATAATCGGAAACTATAGTTCAAAAAGGTCACTTTACGGTAGACTTACCAGAATCTAAGGCGGCTGGCCCAGACGTTTGTGTTTAAGGGTCATTCGGGTGCTCCATAGATCCTTCAGGATCCTGAGTGCAAAAATATACACCACCTATTCAAGAAGATCCGAACGCCCCTCCTGACCCTTTTCACAGCTTTAAAAACCCGCTTGACAGTGAAGAACTCGATCCAGGATTTCAAGGTGAAAGGAGAGTGTGCATTGTTTATTTTGACAAACTTTGTGTATCCGTATAATCGTGGTTACATCAAACACCTCTGGTGTAAAGAAGTTTTGTTGGCTTTTGTCCAAATAATGATAAGTTTTGTAATCGTCGGAGGGTCGTTGGGGGCTACAGGTGTGGGCGTCCCGACTGAGGACGGGGCGATGAGGGCGACTACCTGCAGACCCCGCCAGCTGTATATTAAAACACGAGTTAACCCATGTAGATTTAAATAAGCGAATGGATGACCACAATTAATGTGTTCATTTATGGGTCACTCCAAGTTGTGACGAAAAAAGTAATTTATCACAGCTATACTATACTATAAGGACCCCCCCCCCCACAGATTGATATGTTTTTAACATCATCAGTATCGTATTGAGTTAAATTTCCCTATAACTCGCGTGATAGATTAGGACTTAACATATGCTTAATCTTGTATGCAAATATTACATCCTCTTGGTCTGGATATATAGCTGAAAAATTGCTGAATAGACCTTAAACTCCTACAATCATTATCATCATAATTTATTATATCCTCTTTATACATAACTCTTATACATGTAAATATTATTCCAAAATAATCAAATTCCAGTTAATATACTTTTAAAAGGCATTTCTCCTGCCCCCCCCCCCCCCAAACCACCACCACCAGCCCGGAGGCCGGTGCGTGGCCCAGATCCCTGCATGGGTCGAGGCTGATCCCACCTATCCCACTCTGCCGCAATGACACCTCGGTATGAGAGTGTCAAATATTCTAGAGCGGAGGGTTGTTCGCCGCAGAGTGTACCGATCCCTGTGGGTCCTAAAATAGAGCTGATATCGGCGCCGTAAGAAGAACAGGATGACACGCAGGGCCTCCTCCGCCCCCCCCCCCCTCCCCGCGGACACGGTATAGGACTGGTAGAAGGTATGCAGTAAGTTCACAATGAGGTAAAAGACAGAATGGTGGATTGCAACATGCAGAATAAAAGAAAAATCAGGGGAAATACTTGAACGTTTCAGGTATAAACTATAATAATAACTATGGCTAATATCTTTGAAATTATGCATTTTGAAGGCGACACGAGGTGTTATAATATAGCTGTATTTAACTTGTATACTATGTAATTTTCAACCACTTTCTCTCTAATTAGTCATTCCTGCATACATCAAGGCAATTGACATAACAGTTCATTGGGTTTATCCTAATCATATCAGAAAGTGATATTAAACAGCGAGGTACCCAAAACAACCCAAATTTACACAATGCCCATTTACCCTCATCTGTTTTATTTCATCAGGGATACTACTTTTGAAGTATCCAGGCCTCCGTTATGATTATTCATGCTTTGTAATGAATTCATACAATCTACTATAGTTGATTGCTTTTGGGTCCCTTTAAGAGCTAAAATGAAAACGGTCAATATGTCACATTCCATAGGGGTGGGTGCTCAATATGGGATAATTGTGACAAGTGAGCGAATTATGTTCCGTCAGCCAGAAAAAGCCACCCTCTCACATAACTTATGTTGTCAGGGATGCAGAGTAATTGTCGACAGTTATAAACGGTGCCCTTAGTTCAGTGCGCACTGGCTTACCAGTACCCATTTTAATGGGGTTATGTATAATGTAATTGCGTCGATGATTCGATCTTGGTTCGTTATGTATTACACTGACTTTTTAAGATTGTGACGCGAATATGGCCCGATTGTGGACCAAAAATATAAAATGTTTGTTGAGAAATGCCTTCATATGTAAAATACACCTTTTTCATGATTGATAACTCAAAAGAGAAATTTGAAACACAAAAATACAATAAACACCAAATGTACAACCCTTCTGCGGAGTTGAAAATTGGAAACGGTACAGTGCTCTCAATAATATTATTTCAATGTCTTTGATAATACCAGCTCTTTGTAACAAGATGATATTCAACAGGTGAAATTACACTATGGGACTTCGACTCAGGTTGAGGACCGGACCGACTAGTAGAGGTTTATATAATTCCAGCGTGAACCTTGAAGTGATCGACTCCATCCGTGATAATAAGGTCAGTTCAAAAAGGTCAGCCCATACAGTCCATTCGCAACACACACAAAGCACTGGGCCTCCCTGGGGTTATATTCAACGGACAATGAATGACACCTCTCTCTGAAAACCCAAATGCGTCCTTATTCCCGTGATAGTATATATAGGGGAATGCTCTGATTCCATGACCCCCAATTACTGTCAGGCATCTGCTATAGCCCCTGGTTGTCAGGGCTGCTTCAACCGAATTAGGGTCCTTCTACCTACTTTGAGACTGATCTCTTCAAAAGTCTGCCGCTTGATCAAAGTCACATAAAGAATAGACAAACACAGTAAGAGCAAATCAATTCAACTACTATTAATTTGTTCTGTTGTAGGTCAGAGATTATTTTCTAAAAAAAGGTAAATGTCTTAAACAAAATATGAAATCGTTTTAAAGTGTCATAAAACATGAATTATTTTTGTAAGCTATTATTTGAGTGGTTGAAGATACAAACTATTTTTTTTAAATCCAACTAAAATGTAAAACTGACATTCTTGTTCTAGAGATGGACCCTGTTTGTGGACGGTTACCTATTGGACTGCTGACAAGGGACAAGGGACAAGGGCTCCTCAGTATGGATGTTTTTTTTTCATACATACTGCGCAGGGGCGGATACAGGATTTTCGAAAGGGGGGGGGGGGGGGGTGAGTCAAAAGGCTAAGTCCTAAAACGGTGTGCATTCGCGCGTACGCGTGCGTCATTTTCCCCTCTCTTTGAAGTTTAGGGGTCCCCCAAAAGGGGGCGGGGGGGTCAGACGGATTTGATGATTGGCAAAAAATAATAACCAGATAACAATATAATAATGGTGCAATTAAATAACCTGAATGTGATTACCCCCGTCTAAAGTCAAAGATATCCCGCTGACCTGAGGTAACAAGAAATAAAGTTCCCTCTTAAAGATGGGCAATTACACTCTCATTTCACTTCAAATGCTACCTTTCATAGATATAGTATAGCCGCCCCATGTAGGTAAGGCGGAGCGTGGTGGGCTCACAGTGTGGTAACCAGGACCCTGGACTGGAGACAGGTGTCCCAGGGCCCTGGGGGTACAGGAGGACGGGGCGAATTACATACTCCAGGAGATCCGTCATTGTCAGCGGGTAATATAATCCAATAGAACCCGAACCCCTGTCCCAGTTACCATCTGATACAACCCGGGATTGGAACATGGCCTGGAAACCATATGATATTATTACTCGTAGGCCTATAGAGTTACCACATCAGCAATTATGGGAAAATAGTGCATATTATGATATTGTTATCATGTTTTTTGATGACCAAGATCCCGGCCCTGCAATATTTAGGAGATTAGGAAGAAGAGCCGTTAAGCTAAGGGTACTTCCATAACCCATATAAGGGGGTGCATATATTCTAGACCAAATCCATATCTTTGTCCTGAAGTTGATATTGTTACATTTACAGGTTCGTCTGTATGGTAATTTGATTTTCACTTTTACATGTATCGGGTCATTGCGTGTACAATCATGTCAAAACGAGACAATTGCTTTATAAGGAGAATCATCCCTGCAGTAGGCTGGTAGGCCTACATTGCAATACATAGACGGACGTCCGGAACGCCACCGGATAACTTCACCAAACAAGTACTTCTGATTTACCAAAAAAAAGTCCTTGAGTTTTGGCTCTTGGGTTTACACAATTCTCGCGAGTAACATTTGACAAGAATACATCAGCAATTTTTGCAGGTCATAAAGATTGAGGTTTTGCAGGGATGTAAGGACCCATGGCATTTGTGATTTGCAATACATGCACTTTGGAAAATAATGCCCATGCAGTGCAACCAAGTCAACTTTCAAAGTGAAACTCGGGTAAACTTCAAAGAGAAACTCCAAGGTGTAACTGAGCGCCGCAAACCGCCATTAGTGAGAGCGCGACTTGATTTGTGGATGTGTAACTTGATTTGTGGACATATGACGTGCCTCGCATTGGTGTGACTTGATTTGTGAAGGTGTCCCCTGTCAGGTGCGGCACCGGCCGGCTGTACCCCGAGCCGACTTGGGCAGATCGGTTACCCCATAAACCGCCAAATGTGGCAGGCACCAGGACAATCAGGATTTATATCGGCGCATTACTTTACAGAGATTCTATGAAAGTTCTTACTTAATTCAATAAACAAGAGTAGAAAGATCCTTTCTGCTCTCGTTAAGGGGCCATTACGAACGCACAAATGGGGGGTGGGGGTATAAAGTCAAGGGATTTAGTACATTTCTAATGCATATTACATGATAAAGGGTGTGGAGATCTAGAAATCTTTAAAAATGAGTACATAATTAATGGACGGCCCCTGAATTACTATAGATGACAATACATATAGTTGTGAGGTTGGCGACCTTTGTATAAAACAAGTATCACCAGCAGAAACAACCTGACTTTGGTTATCCTTATGACGACTGCATAGAAATAAGTTCCCAAACCGTAACACGTAAATTACAATTACTACATAAGGTGTCTTACCTGTTTGTCTGGGATGTAACTGGATACTCCGACCTGACTCCGACGACGTGGGGTCTTGACACCTCGCTCCTGAACAAGGAAAAACAAGAAAGGTTAGAAATATCTATGTAAACGTCCAAGAAAAACAATTTTCAGGAGTATCATGCATGTCTCATTGAGAAATCGGGGAATACAGAAAAAATGTCCGTATTATTTTTAATGTTCCGATCGGACTAGGTAGTGTCGAGAATGGAACTTCCTTATATTTTACATGTAGGCCTATAAGCCCTATGGCTACATTTTATTTGAGTCCATGGTTCCCACAGACTTGGACAATTCTTTCCACGACTTTTTCGTGAAAAATCACAATTTTCAAGTACATATAATTTCTATGATTATCAACGAACATTTTGTGTTGGCAGTGTTGCAGATATTTCAGAAAATGGAGTCTTTCGCAACCGATGTAGGAATTTTTAATTTTCAAGGAAAGCAGACAAAATCGCGATGCTTTTTGTTAGAATTTATCCCATAAATTTTTCACTTTTTCCAAATTCCATGACTTTTCCTTGATTAATCTCATTTCTCACATTTTCCATTATCTGTATTGGAAGATTAAATCTGATACAAGGATTATGTATAGGTAGGCTTATAACTCATAACGTTTGCTTCTCGTTATGAATCCTTATGCTAGACAACATTTGCAAAAACAATTTCATGGTATGAAATTTCACCACATGAAAATTAATTATTACACTATAGGAGACGACCTCAATTCCCAAACCTTTACCCGGGATCTTTTAAGTATATATTCATAGACCAAGTGGGAAATATACCAAGACTGAAGGTCAGATTCATGGCTTACCAAAACCTCGTGACAAACGATTATATCACTGATGATACCCAGTGTTGTCAACTTAACAAAAACATAAAAATTCTAGTTAGCGGTGGTTGTGGTGGTTGTGGTGGTCAAAACGGGAGCGGCACAACCACGGCATAGTTGTCTGGGTCGTGTAGCAAAAAACTGAGAACCGGGGAAACTCCAACTGATAACGAGACAGGGCCTTTTCATGACACACACATCCCTATCTCACAAGTATAGCATAGAACTATACGTAGCTTGCGTACAGTTCTATGGTTTTAGTTACAGTTCGTTCCACTGTACATTTATGTCTCAAATAATGTCACTTGTCTAATGATGTGTGTGCCTATTATAATCATATCACCTACTTAAAACTACATTATATTATGTTATACTATATTTAAAGCAGCGCATCTAGTATTAGTGGTTGGTTAAAAATGGAAATTATTTACATTAAACTTTAAAATCAAGATGTATTGGCAAAAATGACCTATCATTACATTATCATACAGTCAGGTGATGTCATTACTTGATTATTTTTTGGGGACCTGGAAGCTGATTCATCGTGTCTTTAAGTGGAATATTGCTGACAAGGTCCAAAGAGAAATGCAAAACTGTATGGAAATACCCCTTAATCTTTGTAAGGGGCCATTGGTATTAGGTATAGCTAAATTGAGTGCATTTTACTTTGGGTAACATTTGTATATAATATTTATTACAAGTCATATTCTAGTATATACTAAAAGCAATAATTTTGAAAATTCTAGGCTGTATAGTGACAGAATTATATGGTGTTCTATAACATCTTGGAAACTTATATGGCTCGATTGTCATATGATTAAAGATTAGGTGACTGTCTCAGCTCAGTCCTGAATTGATCTAAACTGTAATTATCAGGTGACAAATTAATGATGCAATTGTTTTTGTCTAAATGCCTATTGTCAGTGACAAATTTCCAATGCCCACATCCATGAAGGTCTTATCCATGTTATCGCCCACGCCTTCCATGCCTGGCCTGCTGCCGCCATACAGGCCATACATGTACAGTCACTGTCTACAGTTGACTTTTTCTCTGTTAGCTGTCGTACGATAGCTGATTAATGACTATGTTTACCACACTTCAGCAATATAGTTGACTAAGTGTCAGAGGTGAAGGTCACATTGTATTTTAATTGAGCTAAGTGACGGCTCAGTTAGATAACAGTGTGACATAATTAAACAATTACTTTTGCGTTCAGTATGTTTTAGGCTGGATATGCTATTATTTCATTCGACTAATCAGATGGGGCCCAATATGATTCCAAATTATCAGAAAGCAGTTACACTTTAAAGGAACAGTTTGCTATAAAAACAACAATAATATGTGTTCACATTCATTGTGTGCAAGCATAAAAAAAACAATTGTGCAGGGTGTATGGACAATTCTCGTAAACCACCCCGAACACAAGTTTCCTGTCTCACGATACTCTGCTGACATGTCCTCTGGTTGCCTTTCATGATCAGTGTGATGACATAACAACTGAACCATATATGACATAATGTGATGTCATCATCCTAAAAAGCCACCAGGGGCATTAAGGGACATCATGGCGAGGCGGGAAGCTGGGCTTTAGGGGGTATTAATTATCAGAATTAATTATAAACCCTGCACAATTCTATATTTTATCTCCGCTGACAAGGCGAAAATTAAAACATTATACATAAACTGAATTTCCCTTTATTTCTTTAAATACACATAATTATCGCAGTCATAAATACTATTTAAGGTTAAGGAAGGGTACAGATGTCAAAACGCCCGTCTTCTAAAAACCGTATCCTTCTTTAATAACCCGTGACAGCTGTTTCCGATCGCCGATCAAAATAAGGGCCTAACTGACGCCTTGAGATCCCTCGATCCCTCAGCCTGTGGCATACCTAATCAATCTTCAGAGGTAATTGTCACAATCCCTGTCCGTCCCCTTATAAGGGAGCCCAGGACCCTAATTGCCCTTCTCATCCATCCCCCACGCCCTGATTCCCGCACCCAGGCCCGAGCTGTGTGTACCTTCCTTCCCTCATACCGGCCCCCTCCATCTCTAACCTACTGCTGACGGGGCACTAACCGGAGGGGCTTTCTTATTATGACCTACTCAGGGCATCACCCTATATACAGGCTTGATGACCGGTAATACAGCTGGGTTTGAGAGGTTTTATTGTTTGCTTTTTTGGGGGTTTGATTTAATTTCTTTTGGTTTACAAATAATAAGGATAATTTTATAAACCATACATGAAACATATTTTTCCAAAATTAATGGATTCTAATTTTATCTTACATTGAATACAGAAGGGCGTCAATTATCCATTGTCCTACTTATGCTCTAGTGAGGAGCTATTCATTAGTATGTACGCCCGTTTTTTCTTATTTTTCAAATCAGGCCCCCATGCCCCCTCCCCCCAAGCCTTTTGACCAAAGTAAGCATTGGATTTGTACAGGAAAGTAGGCCTACACAATTTCCAACAATTTCAGAACCCCCCCCCCCCCCCCCCCCCCGCCTTGATGGGTACCAACTTAATAGAAGCCCCTTAGTATAAAACTGACAACAGTGAAGGCGTTTGTTGGGACATGATATAGACATCGCAATATGTTAAGAAACGTCGACTTTCTCACACATGGGGCATTGTATCCACAACGGCACCATTAAAATGAAATATGGATGTTGCCGTTATCGTCGTTAGGCCTATATCGGGCCATCTGATCCGTCAGCTGAGAGACCACGTGATATGGCGGTGGTTGGAGGTGGGGGGGGGGGGGTGTTCAGTAGTTTGGGGGAGGTACATGCTACATGCTCAGTATGTTAAACGCCATGTTAAATGTCATGAATGTGACCCGCCCCCCTCTTATATATGTCACGAGTTCCACGTTTCCATAGGCGGCCAAACGGAGGCAATAGCTCATTCGGGCAATTTGCTGGTTTTCTATGAAGCCAATGATATATATCCCTGGCGACCTGCCAGTGAGCCCAAGCCCCCGAACTATCATGGTTACCCCCTTTCTGGCATTGCCTGTTTCACCTAGTCTAAGATCTGCACGCCACTGAATGTTTTTAAACAATTTTTCATTTTAATTGAAACAGCATGTAAAATGCACCATTATCATCAGTGCCAACTTGCAAAACCTATTGTACACAGGGAAGGCTGCTTATTTTCTAAAGTTGCCTCGAAATAAACGAAAATCGGTTAAGAGGCCGTGGTCAACTCTAGTCGGATCCAGCACGCCCTGGATACAAGCGACCTCATCCAGGGTAGCTACCCCCTCCTGCCCCCTCCCTCTTCCCCCCTGCTTCCTCCCGGCAACACCTCATCACCCCCCCCCCCCCACCCATCCTGACCCCTCCCATACCTTTTTACACGTACCCCACCTTTTTCCTTTGCCCATCTTCCAACCCTATATCATCTGCACAAGTCCGGCCCTATAACAGTTACCGTTCCACAAGTCACGGACGGTCCGACCGGAGGGGAGGAATGAAGCTCTGCAGTACTCAGTGTTGTAACTAAGCACACCCCTGCCTTAATCCCCCCCCCCCCAATTAATTAAAAAGGTATTCAGATAGTGGGGTGGTACTAGGGTATTTTTTCTATATAATTTTTTTCTATTTCAACTGTTGATTCTAAAATCGGTTCTAAAAATCGGTTGGTATGATCCACGGGCCGACTTCCAAGAAAAAAAGGGGACCGACAGTGGACTGACGCAATATTTGGACCGATTCTGGGCCGATTTTGCAATCGGTCCACTGTCGGTTCAATTTCATCGTGTCGTGGATCACCGCCTTAAGTGCTCGTCACACAGAAAGGATGCTCCGTGTGGAAATTAAGCATTACAGAGGATGATTTTAGGATTCAAATGACACCAAACACATAAAGATTGGATAATTTTCAAGGAAGTTTGGTCTAGGAATATTGGTCTCCTGAAAATGGCAAAAAGTCCAGTTATTTGAATATTTTTCTAAATATTTAGTAATGAAATAAGATTTCTCCTTAAATTAAAAAAAAAGTCCTAAAAGCTATTATGTGTGTAGCTTTTGATCTAGGAAAGATAACCTATTTTAGTTTGGACTAATAATATAATCAAGTCATGTTTTTTCCAAATGGGTTACGATTTTTAACAAAATCCCCAAAAGGTTTTTGTTTCCATGGTAATCAAACATCCAATGTAAGGTAATATATGGGGGAAAAAGGCCTGACTGAATCGTTGTTATTCATCACTGTTACTTTGTCTGTTCTGTGTTTATGAACATTATTGATTGATAATTCGTACATTTGATATAATTCTTAATCCTGACCAAGATGCTGAGTCCAGCTATTGGAAAGGGATGATTTATACTGTATTTGTGATGTGTATGTGACCTGATTATGTCATACTTTGAAATTACTCACCTACACTAAACATCATTTATTGTTAAATGAGCGTGGTCAAATAGAAAAAAAAAAACATTCCATTGACATTACAATTAGATTGTTTTTCAAATTTTATGGAATGTTTAGAGTGGGTTAACTGAATTCTAAAAGAAGTTGATTTAGGACATTTTCGTCCCTATTTTTCACAAAATCTATTCATTGTTAGTTACATTCAAATAGCTTTGGTTCACTCGGGCATTCACCGATAGGCCATATGGATTCATCATGCATGTAAAATTTATACCTTTAAACTTCTAGTGTTGCTTTTGAATGGGATGCACACGAACAGGGTCAATAAGCATTCATACACTAAAGGCCATGGTCCACGATGCGACAAAACGCCCTCCGATTTTCTTCTCATGCATTTATCGCATATTTTGAATGATTTTCCCTTAATCGATATAGGGGCCTACTCTCGGGGCTTAATATGTCCTATTCGTACAAATTGCGGATGTGAAAAAGCCTTATTCGACAACAGTAGATCATTCTGGCTTTTTTAATTTCCTTCCTACTTTAACATTCAATTCCACGTTATTTGGAAACAAAACCACAGCTCCTAATTCAATTCAATTATCATCCCCACAATAAAACACGCATCTGAAACCAGCATGACTCAATTGCCTTGATCAAATAGGACAGGGATACAGTTGACCATCATTACTACCAGTCAAAATATGGCAATAGGAAACAACCTTTGGTGATTTCAATGTCACCTCTTGCCAAATGTTGCCTTTTCTCTTCTTGGTTTTAACAGTTATTTCGAACTCTCTGAATAATGGCCATAAACAGCTGATAAAGAATGTAATTGAAGTGTTTCAACCTTTTCTTGGATAGTGTGTGAGGTGCGGGCAGGTGCACGGGGGGGGGGGGGGGGGGGGGTTAGGAGTAGGAGCTGGGGGTCATCCATTCAGCTAAGTCAATGACCGTACAGATTATTATTCTACACATTCCACTGAGATGTTTTTCGGTGGTTCGTCCTTGGCACTTAGTGGTCTGGAGAAGGAGCAAGCTTGGAGTGGTCTCTGGGGCTCTGAATTAGATTTATGCCGAACTCCGTACGTACACATGTACCGGGAAAATCGATTCAAACGGCGTGGCTTATCCGTGGCTTGTATACATAGACCCTAGATAATAAATTACCGTTTTTACCACTCAATTTATTCCTAGGCGGGATATTAAGCTTTTTTCAATGGAGTTGCTGTTCTAACTTAGTGGTGATGATAGATTTAGGGAGAAAATAGGTATCATAAGACAATGAAATGTATGACCATAATGCATACATATATTTGGAAATGTGTTTCTCTCCTAAACAATGCAAATGTTACAATTAAAGGTGTTATAGGACGTTATAGATATTTCTTTCTTTCTTTTTTCCTCTTTCTTTCTTTCTTTCTTTCTTTCTCTATTTCTTCGTGTCGCTGATAATCCGATAGTAACATCAGGGGTTACAGCACTGTATGTATGTTTGGTAGTTTGGTTTGTATGTTTGTATAGTGTGCCGTTCTCTTCTGTGGAGCTATGCTTAGGTATAGGCACCCTGTCCCTACACGTTTACCATGACAGGGGTCCCTTCTCCTACTATAGGCCTACAGCATAGAGAGTCAAACATTTTGAGAAATTTGAAGAATGGAAGGTTAATGTTCCATTACACACATATATATGCCAATATATATGTCTATATACACATAAACATAATTATACATATGTGACCCCCCACCACTAAATGAGGCATAAGTCGCCCAGACCAATTATGAGAAAATCACAAAATAAGGGAAAAAGGTCAAAAACTGGAAAAATTAGTTTTCTACAAAAATGGCATGGCATATACATAGAAATTATAATTAACAAACAAATATCAAATAATGAACAATGTTTTATGTATAAAAGATGGGTTTTCCTGATGGTCATAGTTAAAGCCTATGGACATTTGCACTAACACATAGAGAAGACACATGTTTATACTCATTTTTCTCCTAAAGGCTACATTAATTTAGATGTGTGGAACTTCAAATATTCATAACTTGGGTTTAAATAATGATAGAGACATAATCATTTCACTATTTTAGAGCTCAAAGCATCCTTTCTGATCGTAAAATTAAAGCTCAATTTTCATGATCTGCGACTTATGCCTCATTATGTGGTGGGGGGTCACATATACATATTATAGGCCTATGTAGGCCTATGTAGGCCTACATACATAATTATAATGTACATAGGTCTATATAATATTATGGTGTCAGTGAACAAGCGCGCACGTGAAAAACTTTACGGGCACAGCAATCGTAATAACTATTATGTTAATATTATGTCCTTCACAGATGTTGAAAAAATGGAGAAAGGGGCGTGACGGATGAGGTGTAGAGTAACGGGTCTCTGGGGTTACTCGGTGCACATAGCAATGCCACCTGGTGACAGAAGTAGCAAAACATCCCCTCCCAGGTCACCGGTAAAAGAAGACCAACAAATGTCCGCTGCACATTAGGAACCCGGATGTGCCCGCCCATAACTCATACGGCGTCCCTGCCAGCGTCCCATGTCCCTCTCCATGCAGGTTCCCATGGAAACAGGCCCTCAGCATTCACCTACATATTACTTTACCTGCCCCTAGGCCCAAGGCCGGGTCATTCGGTGCACAACCTGTTGTATACCAAACTTGTTTTTCTCCCTCTACTTATTTGAAAGTTCTCTCCCCCCCCCTCCCCCAATCTCTCTTGCTTCTTTCACGTAACGATTTTTTTCTGTCCTGGTGTTGGGTCTTTGACAAATGTGGAATATTGAAGTTTTAGTTTTAAAGTGCACTTGCAGTAGAAATGCCCATATTAGCGTGACATTCCTGTAAAATTCCAGGAATAATGTTTGCATGGTTAACTTCTATTCTGGGTCCTTTCAGACGACCTGCACCAGTCCCTCCTTTGATAAAAAAAAAAGTAACTTGATAAAAATCTAGAAATGTAACACTGATATGTGGTTTCATATAAGGACGACATTATGTACGTTTCAAATATTAAAGTTAGAATGTATTATTACTTATACAAAAAGTTCAAAAGGTCTGGGCACATATTCTTGTTGATTTAGGTCGTTTCCGTCGACATAATATAGCTAGCCAATCATTACAAAAATTGCGTGATTTAAGGTCGTTCTGGAAACGATAACACTGCAACGTAATCATACTGGATTTAAGGGAAACAGAGGACAACCTCTTTACTTATTCAGTGTTTCAGGTAGACTAGTTTATAAAAGGTTTAATGAAATAACATCCCCTCAGAACACGGGTCACCCCCATGTCAATACAGATATCTCCAGAAACCTTTGATTTTGAATAACAGTTAGGAAATGCATAGGTCCTTCACTTATCATGTATTAGCTCTTCTTTTGCCAGAACCCCCCCCCCCCCCCCCACTTGGCGTACGTATAGCTCTAACCACAGATTCCCGTGTAAGTCTCGATCTTTTGTTCCCGGGCTTATACATATATGCATATACGCGTTTCTGTCCTTTTATAATTATGTTTATGATGCGTTGGAGATAAAATAACGTTATAGTCGACCTTTTATAAAATTAATGTTATAATGATTATGTTGCCTACAGTACAAGACAAGTATCGCAATACAGACATTGCTAATTTAAAAATAAAAACTGTATTTATGACACTGTTATTCCTTTATAATAATACTATGTGGTGTGCCTTTTAAAATTACAACCGAAGAAACAATGCTATATATATATATACATGTATCTATATTCAAACAAAACTCAAACTCAGAACAACAACAAAACTCGCCTCAAAAGAACACTCCTTTTGGTTGTGAAGAAGTTGGTGTGTTTCGGATACAATTTGTCTCCTTATATAACCGAATACATTTAGTAACAGAGCAAATATTATTTCGTCGACCCTGGGGTACTGTATCTCGTCGAGTGTACCTCACAATGTCCCCGATGATGGATACAGCCTGCCACCTAGTGGAGCATCCCTCAGGTACAGTATCTCCCCCTAGCGATGAACTCACCAGCCAACGTTATTGTATCACCATGATTTATTTGATTAGAGAGTCGGAAACATAATATTATATGGTGTTAAAATGAATTAATAATTATTATAACAATGATCACCGGAAAGTATGCATTATTCTGATCAGCTCTCCAGTCTGCATGTTTTAGTTCAAGGTTGAAAATGACATGAATCAAAATCGTAAAAGATACTTTCTTTGCTGGGCAAAGTTAAAACTTGCTAAAATAGCAATGCAACAGTTTGGCGTTAAGCTACTCAATATAAGTCAATGGCGGAACCCCTCCTTTTTTCCGGAAAATTTTGCGTTTTTTTAATGTAAAATTCGGCCAAAAAGTAATTAAGGAAAAAATTTTCAATAGCGCCCCCGCCCCCCACCCCACCCCCTCCATCTTTCGAAACCCTGGATCTGCCAGTGAGAGTTAAGAATTCTATAGAGGACAATGAAGGTACATTTGACTGACTTCATTCACTAAACAGTGTAGCTGCATACACAACATACTTTATTCATTTTTGAAATTTGTGAGAACTAGTAAGGTGATATATAGTTCCTAAGTTCTCTCAGTAAATATTAGACGCACTACACCCCTAACGAAACGCAGGTTGGAAACTTCTTTTTTTCAGAGTTGATACTTCCAGAAAAAAAATCTCCGGAATGAGTTTCTAAAAGTGTGCTACGAAAAGGAAGGTATCATGATTCATTAATTATTTCTCATATTATAACATAATTATAACGTTTAATAAGCATACGATTAGATAAACTGCTGAATAAAATATCCTCGAAGTCGGCAGTATTGGGTTAGATAACGGGACTATCGAGACTTGATAAACACCAGTAGGAGCTTATTGGAAATCGATTCCAGTCAATATACTATTGATTTAACATCTATTACATTGGAATGTTTGACAAGCACCTACTCCCTGAACACCAGTGGCCATTACCTCTGGCCATGGGCTTGCTGACAGTCGAGAAATCGACAAGCCAACTACATGTATCCTAGGCACTCCCACGTCTACTTCCCTGTTCTCTCTCCGATATCTATGGGTTCTAAAATGGAACCATTATAACGTAATGCTCAAAAAGTAACACAATCTTGCAGGCTCATACACCGATAGAAACAGATCTGATGAGTCTAAATTAAGCTTATATTAAAGTATTAGTATAATTGGAATGATGTAAGTTATTGTATGATCTGTCTGTGAAGAAAGTGGGCTGTATGTGTCATAATCCACAGTTTTTAATTTTGAGTTCGCAAAATGTTTAACTTTTGACCAGATCATTACTTTTTGTTTCTTTTAACATTTGCAAAGAACACGGCATTCTTTGATTAAAATCAACTTTTACGTAAAATGTAAGCTACAGAACGAACAGGTAAGTAACTCAGCAATGTGCAGAGTATTCAGGTTCCATATATAGCCACGATCAGTCAAACTATTTTTCTTGTAGAATTTGTCTGTCTGTTGAATCGGTCGTCCAGTACAGAAGCAATTCAACGAGGTTTCAGATAAGGACTGGTGTTTCCTTTCTCCTCAGTCTTATCGTGGGAGTCTGGTAGTGAGGCCAGACAGCAGTATTTTAGAGTACTTTAGTGCAGGCCGGCCTGTACAAGGATTGGCCAACGTCAGCAGACCCACTCAAGGAGTGGCTCCACAATCATGATCGTGGGAGTTACATACTCTGACCTTTGCATCGACAGATTTGAATCTCAGTAGAACTGAGTTTAAATAGAAAATCCTCTCTTGCTATAACTTGCATTGGCTTTGCTGGACATTGACCACACCCACTATGAGCAGTGACGGAATTTTTTTGGGGAGGCACGCCGGCTCGCCTCCTCACAATTTTCGTTCAAATTTGTATATATTTTTTTACGTGAAATTCTGAAAAAGAGGGTGCACCCCCTCTCTATTAGCACACTTCCTCCACCTATTCAAAAAGCTGGATCCGCCACCGATAAACATGCCAGGGATTGACTGACTCAAGCGATAATCAGTCTGAGCAGGTCAGGGATATGTTAATGCTACTCATCGGCTCACCCAAAATGATGGCCAGTATGAGCTAATCCCAAAACTGGCTAGGACAACCCGGAGAGATGGGCTCATGAAAACATTGGCTCACCATAACATTAGCCAGTAAGAATTGGTAGGATTAGGTCACACAATCATTGGTTCATCCAAACATTGACCAGTATGAGCTGGTGAGATTGGCTCATCCCAATATTGGCTCACTATACTTTTGGTCAGTAAGAATTGGTGGAGTTGGCTCACACACACATTGGCTTATTCAGACATTGGCTTGTATGAGCTGGATGAATTAGCTAACCCAAAGTTTGACTCTAGCAAATATTGGCCAGTAAGGGCTGATTGGCTCATGTTAACATTGGTTCCCCCTGACATTGCCCACTGAGAGCTGATATGAGTAGCTCACACAAACAATAGCTACCCAAACATTGACCAGTATGAGCTGGTGTGATTGGCACACTGTACAACTGGCCAGTATGAGCAGAGGGGATTGGCTCACCATAATATTGACCAGTACAAGCTGGTGGGATTGGCTCACTGTGTCACTGGTCAGTATGAGCTGGTGGGATTGGCTCACTGTAACATTGGTCAGCATGAACGGGTGGGATTGGCTCACTATAACACTGCCCAGCAAGAGCTGGTAGGATTGGCTCACTGTAACATTGGCCAGTGTGAGCTGGTGGGATTTGCACACAAACTTTGGCAAGTACCAGCTGGTGAGATTGGCTCACCCAAGCATTGGCCAGTGTGAGCTGGTGGATTAATGCTTAAAGGGAATGAGTGAATGGAATGGCACATCCAAAGAATGAGCTGTCAAGGATGGAATTGGGTCTCTTGGCTTTAGACCACTACAAATAATATGATATGATAAATACTATAATACACAGTTAGTCAATGAATATTTCTATTTTCAGATAGGTGGACTTTATTTCAGATCACCTGTTCTGTCTTCTTTCACAGACTTTTCCTGCTCTGGAATGATTTTAAAGAATGTGGATTCAGACATACGTTGTCTATGTCTCGTAATAATCGTTAATTATATGCGCCCGTATATGAGGCACCTACTCATGTCTCCTGTTCTTGTCCCATGAAATGGGAATGGTTGCGTGGGGGGCTGGGTGTTGGGGGGTGTTGGGTTCTGACTCCGCCAAACTCTAAACCTCGTGTTTTTTCTAGATCTGCAACTCCTGTGTATGATTTTCCTATGACAATTAACATCTAGAACACAGTGCATATAGCCCAAAACGACTATAGATAGACCCAATGCAACATGGTACACATATTTCCATCTTCACCATTGGTATACGTGTCTTTCGGATCGTGCCACCTTAGGTTAAGAATGTAAAAGTAGAATGGAGTGGTGTAATAGTACATGTGTCCCGTGCCTGGAGGGGCCGTGCACCTATCGGGGGCCTGTTTGTCGGCCCTTATCTCTACCCGTGCCACTGATACCCTGATAAGGCTCCGATACAATTAGCAGGACTTTACACAAGCACTGAACAATAGTCAATCGATGGCCGCAAATAGGATTGTTTGTCCAAAATACGTCATCCTCCTACGACTGGACGCAAACAAATCTATTAGGACTTTGTCAGCAAGTTGTGTACTTTATATAAGACCAAAAGTAGTACAGTGAAATTGAGGTTATCATGTGGAGAGGTCGGTTCACCAAATTTCAGTTGAGTCATAATTATGGTGAAAGGAGAACAATCCTGGCAGAAAAATCGATTCCTTGGCTCATACTTACATGATGGACGCTTATGTAAAATAATTGTGTTATCAAAATAACTATGCCTAATGTGCAAAAACAAAGTGGGATCGTGTCCAGAAATGGACACGATCCCACAAATGAAATAATAAAGGTCGTGAAGTACAATTATGATGAATAATTGTATCGGTTGCGTCGGGGGTATTGAGCCATTATATAAGGATAAGTATTTTGAGTAAAATAGTGCTCTAACATCATCCATGAATATTGGGGATTCACTGCATTCCTTCCTATGTACATTTCGCAATCCTAGATATTGCGAAATCGTGTCTATCCCTCATCGTTACCTCTGTATAGGCTTATACATTATAATTTATATACTCTTTAGGTGATGCAGTTTGACGGTTAAATATTTGTCGCAACCTAACATAATATAAATCAATGTGCACTTGTAAAATCTAAGATTTAGTTATCCTCTGTGCACAGAAAGAACGCATGGTAACCCCCTAAATCTGGTCACATCTGGCCTGCACAAGACATGAAGATCCATAGCTATGTGATCAGTTTCCCAAGTTCTGGTTAGTAAGCTTGAAGCCTGATTTCAACCGAACGACTTTGAATTTTCGGTCCAGAAAGACAACTGCCGATTGCAAAACCACAAAACAAATTATAATCATCCCACGTTTTTATCATTCTTAAATTAATATGATTGGTTGTTTCCATAAAACGCTTAAATCCTAGGTTTCTGGGGGATTCTAGAAGGTCATATTTTTTTCAATCTAACAGAAGGGCAGTGAACAAGGAACGATGAATTTAATGATTGCATCTGGTTGGCTGTGGAAGAAATCTTTAGCTTAAGTCGTCAAAAAAAAAAATATATATATAATAGGCTAGATATTTGGTCGTTGGTAATTGGGTAAAGCACTACAATTTTGCAGCTCGTTTTTTGCCACTCACCACATTGGCCATGTAGTGCTTATAGGCCACCCAGATCTTGGCGGGCAGCGGGCAGGGCGGGATGACTACAAAGTGCTCCTCCTGCAGGGACTTCTTGTGTTTGGGCACTATGGCCCGCCCACAGGACCTGCTGCTGTGGCCCCGGTCGTCGTCGTCCTCGTCCTCCAGGCTGCCCGACCGGCACCTCTTGGGGGCCGCCGTCCCCATGTAGGAGGACGCCGAGGGGGGCGCGGGGCAGGAGCAGGAGGTGGGGGTGGTCGGGGGACTGCTCGCCTTCATCGTAAATCCGCTCGGTCAGCTTCTTTTCAGTGTTCCTGGTAGATGACACTTTCCCAAAATTCTACAATACTTCCTACAATATTCTACGTTAGATGTATAAAGAGAGCTGGATGGGAGTATGGAGTGATGGTACTAATTGGGAATTGGACTAAAATTGGGTTTAAGTGCTCCAAACCGCCTGTTCAACTCACACATGTATCGCTATGCTAAATTCAGGGCACTCCGGCCGGCAATAGAGCTTCAATTTCCAGAGAATTGCATGGACACTATGTATCCGTCCCTTATCAATAAGTCAATCGAGTCTCCTATTCAGTCTTGACCTATAGTTGGGTCTATCCTGTTATGCAGCAGCACTGCATGCTAGAGTGGCGGAGGGTGGTGCAGTTCAAAGTTCGACGACGTTCGCAGTTTCTTGGCGTCAAGTACTAAGAATTAATTGTTCTCAGCGTCCCTATCTCAGAGAATGGTCCACTTTGTGACTTTATCATACGCGGGGGTTTCCCTGTTGACGCGCGGACGTGCGCGGCGCGACGCGGGCG
This sequence comes from Lepidonotus clava, assembly GCA_936440205.1. Lineage (NCBI taxonomy): Eukaryota > Metazoa > Annelida > Polychaeta > Phyllodocida > Polynoidae > Lepidonotus > Lepidonotus clava. The sequence continues at coordinate 19,255,584 of OW387136.1, read as the reverse complement.
ATAGGACGCGGCACGGGGTCGGGGGCGTGATGCCCTTTTCTTACAGGAGGCCCTTTGGGTGCTCTCTCCTCCTGGATCCCCTCCGGTACACGAGCCCTGCTGCCGTGCTCCAGACCGGTCCGCTCCCGTGGAGGAGCCCTAGACAAAAGAAGCTGGAGGTCCCGGCCTGGGAGTTATATAAGGGCCGAGGACTGACCCGGGATATCACCTAGACCGTCTCACCAAAGGCCAAAAGTCCACCGAAACAAAAGACCAGCACGATAAGGCTGCAGACTGACTTCTCTTATTTCCCAAGTAGATTATTTAGAGTTAACCAGTATAGGAGAGGGAGGTTATACCAATTAAACATGGAGGTTATTCCCGAGGTTATCTTTCATTAACAGGTGTATATGATATAAATACACCGTAAAAATGGGCATTCATTTTAACAGTAGACCTTTAACCTTTATTTGTAGGAACCCTTAAATGGTCTGTCATAGAGTTAAGATTTTGTAATTCAAACATTTCCATGAACAATAACAATATGTATTCAAAAGTTGAATGTTGGCTTAACTCAGGATTCCAATTATATGCAAGCCAGGCAATTTCTATTATGAGTTTTTTCTGTAAACATATAAAATCATCCTCGTGGAAAGTACCATCGATTACAACATCCCATGTTTAGTACAGATTGTTTTGAATGGGGTATAATTATGTGGGCAATGTCCTCAACATCTGATTATCGCAATTAGTTTAGCTCCGATGAGACAAGGGGCTACAAAGAAGAACGGGGGTTTTCATACAAAAGTATACGATCAAAAGCATCAACACCTAATTACACCAATTATCATGAAAGTGCTTACGACATGAGAACCATTTTGCACTTTGGGATTAGGCTACCTGGTGTCGCAGGAGGAGGCACCAGTCTGTATACCATTTTATGTAAATGGCGCTTTGTATTGTGTGCCATCATATTTTACATCATGGCTGACATTCATTCCCTGTCGTACAAGCATTTTGGAAATATTAACCTGTCATTATCATGTTGTGTAAATCGGGCATCACCCCTTCCCTCCCCCCGGTTACCGACCCCGGCTTGGGAGGGGCCATCCAGGGTCCCCCAGCTATAAACTCTAACCCATGTAGACGGAGAGTCTGCTCATAAGTATAGTTTATGGAATAGCACTGAGGCTATATGCGAAGGAACAGAAAAGAGCAGTGCCCAGGGGTTCTGAATGTTTCAGTAGACAAGTGTTGGACATAATGGAGGGAATCTGAAGTTATGTAGGCCCTATACATGGATTCCATGAATAAATTAGCATGTTTGCAGGTTAACATCAACTCCAGGCATCCTTGTATTGCGACAGAGTGATAACAGCCAAAGTAAATCTATGGTGATATAGTCAAGAGATAATGCAATAAAAATCGTTGTTTATATTTACGCTTAGTATGCAACTGTATGGTTATGTAGCAACATTTAATTCGATTGTTTACTGGGTTTGCCAGAAAGGTCAATTACACAATTTTCGTTATCTATTCATCCATTCATAGACAAGAATGAGGAATACCCTAGCTTTGTGTGAAGCCTAATTCTTGGGTCACGTATCACAACTAAAGGGTATGCTTATAAGTAATTGGGAATTAATAAGATTTAAGAGATTTAAGAGGTAGACATTGTTCCACACAATCAAACGATGTACAGAAAAAACACATAATTATTCGAACAGAGGCTAAAAATTTAAGACTGGGCACAAGTAGAGGCGTATGCGGCCCTAAAACCCGATGGGGTTCTGGTTAATCTAAAAAGTTCTCAGCAAATCTGACTGAGTCAGAGGTCTCTTTGCAGATTAATTACCTACAATTTGTAAAATCCGCGGGGTCCCACATGCCACGGACTACCATCCTCCCACCCGACCCTCAAATTATCAGTCAACACTAACAACAAAAACCTTTTTTTTTTTATATAAGGGCGGTGTATTGTACGCGACTGCATAAGGTACTAAAAATCCAAAATATTGTAAAAAGAGAGCGTTTCTAACGGACGTCATGACCTGTCACGCTGTTAGCACGTGCACACCCCAGAGAAGTATGTCACCCTTTTTGCACGAGGTGTCCCCGTGCAAGATGAACGATACAAACTATAGTTCCATCCCGACATTTCCGGTGGCGTGACTCCATGTTGAGGCTGGGCTGGCACAACACAGCAGAAAGCATTGTTTGTTCACGGCTTTTTAGGTCGTGGTACACATTTATAATAATTCGGATGATTTATGCAAACACATAAGAAAGCTTCTTGTAGGTTGGAGCTTTGAGATTGACATCTTTATATACTGATTTATTTTAGAGACAAAAAAGGCAAATAGCTGTAAGAATTATTTCCAATTATAAAAAGAAGTTGGGATATTTTGAAATGCATATGACATAAATTGGTCACTGATGAGGTAATTACTCGATTACCGATTTCTTTCCTACACCTTCTGCAACACGTGATGCCATCCATCTGGTTTAATTTAGCCTTAACACAGCCTTAGACAGACATTTCATTTATAAAAGTATAAAGGCTAAAGATTTAGGGTAGGCTGTGATACCTGAAATCTAAATTTTAGGGGAGACCTGATATGATAAACATTTTGCTTACGGTGCAGTGGGGTGGGGGGGGGGGGGGGTCTCACTTGGGTCTGAAATGTCCTCCTCTGGTCAATGACAAACTTTTTGGCAACATTAAATTGATGATTTGAAGAGATGCGTCTGACATTTTGGTTTCAAATGGTTATCGGTGATGGTCATAATTTCCTTATAAGCATACGGATACATTATGTCTTACATTCATATTGACCTTGACAAGGAGAGATCGAAAAACGTGTCCAAACACGTCCATGCTGACGACGCAGGTTGACGCACAGTCCGTGGTCTTTTAATTTGATGCACTATCATATCCAGTACACGTAACCATGTCTACACTTAGTTACTTGCAGGGCATGGAAAGGTCTGGACGGCAAACCAACAGATGTGTTTGTCTGAATTGATGTACTGGTGGAATATTAGAGTATCGATTCCAAGAGTTCTATCAAGATGGTATTGATGAAAAACGTTTTTATAATATTATATCCTGATTTAGATCACTGCCATTGCGAGACGTTGGCCCGTACACAGGTTCTGCTGTGTGTGTGTGTGTGGGGGGGGGGGGGGGGGGTTGGCGAGATTCCTTAATATCAGTGGAACTTTGCCTATAATTTCAACAATTTCAATCTAAAAAGGGGGTGGCGAGGTTCATTAAAGTTTAACTTTTCGACATTTTATCAAATATTTTAAGGACTTTACATTTAATCTTTTTAGGGAAAGGTGGAACTTTTTGAGAGAAAAATTATGGTGCCATCCCCACCCCGAACCCCTCTGTGTACAGGCCTGACTGAGGGTTCAGGATTTCAAGAGTAGCTAATTTTATCACTCCCGATTACCTCAGCTATAGAACTATTTATAACTTGAGGAATCATGACAGGATCGAGTAAGCACAATAACTAATACACATGTTTACCCATGTAAATGTATAGTAGATGACGCAGTAAAACAAAATTAATGACACTATGATCTTGGTGGCAAAATGTTCCTGTTAAATATTTCTTTCTTTTCTCATGAGCGAACGGCTACGCACAAGGGATCCATATAATGAATGGCAATTAAATGCACTTGTCAAGGAACAACAACTTTAAAGAATCCTAGGACTTTCACTTTTTAATTGATCTATGATAATATAAGGCCTACTTATCGTTTCCTTTCCAGAGACAGAGACAAAATCCTAGGGTGATAACATTGTTCATACACTGGTTGATGTGTTTCCAAAAGATAACACTCTTTTTAGGCAGCACAAACATGGTCTTTCTCTGTGAACTGCCATCCAAGGGTGGCGCCACCTTGTGATAACCAGGTAAGCTGTTTGCACACCATTGGTCTCTCCAGAGAGAGTAAAGTTAAAACTTTAGGTCTCAGGGAACTAAATGTTTTCCTGTATAGTTTAATGTAACGCGGCATCCAATAAAAAATATTCGGAAAGAGTGTTGCCCAAAAATTCTATTCTAAGCCTCTAGACAGACCTTTCATACACAACATATCAAAATTTCAGCATAGGTTAACCCTGAAAATCTTGAATAAGGGCCAAAAATGTGTACCTACCCTCATTTTGACACGTCCGCACTGCCAAAATGCACCTAGAATACACCCTGTCCTAAAGGCATTCTCAAAAATTCTAACAGTCAGATACCAGACTGTATGATATATAAATCAATTCAGGAATAGTTGGGGAGCATCCTGAATTTTTCCTTTGTTTTTCACTAGATTTTTCATTCTAATATGGACCAACCAGAGCCCAGCAAAGTATTCACTGCAGTCCAGAAAGGTATATGACACTACAGATGGCGCCACATTTAGTTCTCTGAGACCTTTACTCTCTCTGGTCTCTATAACATCACATCAGTCTGTGCACCCCTCTTACTGGGTAGTGCTAACTATTTGAACAAAGATAGAAGGGGAACCTCTCTGAACAGACCATATTGAAAGCCTATCGGATTGTGATATATTAGTTAATTGCCTATAACGTCCAGTGGTTCTTGTCTGTTTAAGAATAAAGATGACTACCTCGGATGCTATCCTGCCCCGCATCCACCACCTCTGGAATGGCAATATTCAGGGACAAATACTTTGTGTACTCGGATGCCGGTCACCAGTCTTGATGTTTTGCATACTTCAAAATTCAATCTTTCAAGCGAATTCCATATAATATCAAATGAAACAGGTTATACACACACACCTTTGGATTAACAAAATATAACTTGGTAGGTGTTGACTAGATACATCTACAGCTACTGCATATTCTTCCTGGGTCTATTCTTTTGAATTGTATTGGTTTAATTATTTTACTGATTAACCCTTTCACTGCCAGATATATCACTATATAAATGATATTTACTGAAATATTGTCCAAAATACAAAAAATAGTGCATAAATTCCCTAAAACTCAAATATAGTTTAGATTATTCAGATGAAAAGTGTTTTTCAATAATTTTGATAAAAACGTTCCAAATGTTGGCACTGTGCCAATAAGGCAAATTTCTCACGAGGAGTAATTGTCCGTACTATCGTACTTTGTAGGTTACCATGGTAACCGATAATTCATAAAATAACTATCACACTTTTTACAAAAGTAACATGAAAACATAATCTTCTTTGTGCAAAAGACAGTTTGTGATTATCATAAATGAAAGAAAAGTTAGAGCAAATTGAAAATCATATTATTTACATAAATTCACCCATTTTTCATGATTTTCTAATTAGTATAGCAAATTCAAATGTAAATACATTGTTTATGGTTTCTTGAATCGCAATTCTAATATTTTTGGGTGACTTGATAGTTTGATGTTCAAATACCTGTATCTCTGATTCTAATTGGATAATCTGAAAAATTCTTTCAGATTCTGAAAGCATAATTTGCATTCTTTCAATGGTGTTCCTATGGGATTTTACTATAGGGCCCCATATGAGGCCTCTGGCAGTGTAAGGGTTAATAGGCTGGTAGTGGTGTGTTCAGTACAGACTTAATACAGAAACAGCATAAATGTGCAGATTGTACTGACGCAGTTGGTCAGTCCACACTCAAAGCTTAGCCGTAGTGTGTTTACATCAGCACACACTTTAGCTATTACTCTTTGTCATAGGTGAAGAGTAGGGAGGAGTCTAGTAATTAGTGACATGTATTGTACCATCCATACATAAGTGCCATTTGGGCAGCACGCAGTCAACGAGCTGATCATTGTTGTGAGTTTACCATCCTGGAAAGGTTGTGTTCTAGAAGCTTGTTCCTGGAGTTGGAATTGAAGCTGATAGACTGCTTAGATGGCGGGAGCATTGACTGAGTGTGGTTGAGTGGATTCTATCTTTGGAACTGTTCACTGTCATTGAGATCCTGTCATGAGCATGTCGCATACATAGGAATATGATTAAAGAACATCCTTTCACGTGAGTGTTATGTCTTACATAATACGGAACTATTATTATGTATTGGATGACAGCAGGTAGAAGTGGGAAACTGCCATATAAGCTAGCTATTATCCGGGGGCATATCACCAACACAAATGAGACCTTAATTTTAATGGATAATTAACCTACTATAGTTCAAGATGATGATAAATCTTGAACAAACTCCACTTTGGAATATATAGTTTGTGGACGAAATAGACAATAGGCTTTCATATAGTTCCCTGCAGCGATTGTTCTAAAACATTTCATCTTGTAGTGCTGATCATTTGATGTTCTCATCTATACATCATAGACGTGGATCGAAAAATGAGGTCATGATTTTGATGTAAATACATGGTTCACGTGTAAGAAAAAGAATAAAATGTTACATGCAAAATCACCGATGACACAATCGAGCCCCCTACTGGTGCCCACTGTTACCATGCCGATGACAGCTGAGCCACGCCCCCCGCCCCCACCCCACCTCCAGCACACTCACACACCCAACCCCATTCTGCTCAGGCCTCTCTCATTCTCCCTGGCTTCCCCCGCCAGCCTTTGCCGCTGCCAATCCCTCACAGATCTTTATCCCCCCCCCCCACCCCCCTGTTTCCTCCCACCCCATCCCCCCCCTCCCCCAACCTCCCTGACCTGTTTACAGTCAGCTGTGCCCCCCCCCCCCCCCCCCCCATTACCTTCCCCCCTTATTTGCCATGGGCCCCTCCCCACGATTTATCACGAAGAGAAGGTCAGCAACCCTTTGTCTTATGAGAAATGTCTGCTAATGAGCAATGCTCTCCGAAAAGTGAATGCTCCGTAAATTACTTACCTTAAGATCGACTAATGTATCCTTACATCGGTCGCGAACGTCAGGAAAGGGGCACTGAAGGGAGAAGCGGAGAAGGTGAGGGAGGACTGCCTTGAGTGGGGAACCACCACCGTCGGCCCTGACCGGGTCCTCCTGGGTAGGGCTGCCAACGCCCTTCAGGGTGCTGTCAATGGTGTGCACCAGGTCCTCCAGGGCTTGACCCCGCTGAGCAGGGTCCCTGGTGAGTGTCCCTATGGGGGAAAAGAACTTGTTATCCTGGTCTGGGTCGAGGAATCTCGCCTTGCTACCAGCCATGTTGGCAAAAGAACGGTTATGTCGGTTGGATCCTCTAGGTTAATACTATTTGTCAGATCGCCGGATTGTGTGATGTTGTTGTTGATGCAGCCGCTACCGCCGCCGCCGCCGTCTTGAGGTTGGATCCTCAAAAGGACCACCGGTCTCAGACCACGGTGAATTAGCAGCCTGCACCTTCGAGAACTCCCAACCCGGCGCCTACAGAACTGCCTGGGCGTATGACCTGGAAAACAGCTGATCGGGAGCTGTCTAACCAGAACACCCCAGGAATTAATATTACAATGAGGACGCCTCCCCCACCCCCCTCCCCCACCCCCCTGTCAGCCGCCGCTTCCACCATACACAGCCTCTCCTGTGTCTCCGAGACAACCATTTGAGATGCCGCCTGCACGTCTATACACATCCCCAGTTTTTGTCATTCGCAATAAAATATGAACACACGATGTTAAGTCTGGGGTCTTGACAAATAAATGTCGTAATTAACCCGTTTTTAATAGAGGGACGCTCGGGGAGGGCGCATTGAAAAAAACACCCTGCCAGCCCGGGATGATGAAATGCGGTCAGCATGACCTAGATTTGGATCTTCGTGATGTCACCGTCACACACCTCCATGTAGAACCAATAGGCGGCAGTGTTTTCTACCACTGTCGGGGGGTAAAGCCACGTATTGCATGACAAATTTGATTCTAGAAATTATACGTCACGGAATTTTGTAAATCTTTACTCTCTTTAATTATTTCAAAGAGTAGGGGGCCTATCGTGCAAAAGAATAGGTGCATGGGTATTCATTTCAGTGTATAGGCCTAGTGATGATACCTATCATATTGACATTTATAGGGTTTATTTACATCCTTTATATATAGTTCAGTGTTATCTTTGTTGGATTTAATATCGCATATTACCAATAGTTCACTTTTGAAAGAAGCTGTTTGTCTTGGTTGTAATTCTTGTTACTTATTCATAAGCATGATGCAGCTTTATATTTAACTCAGCTAGTTCTGCACCCAACAAACGATCACTGCATAACTCATAGAGATAGATTTGCACGTTTATTAAACCATAAAAGATGATTATATAATTACAGTATTTTGGTACATCCATTAATGGGCTACTTGCCTTGAACATTAGCAATCACAATCCTAGTAGGAGCGCATGACTCCTCCGATGGTTATCTTCTAATAAGCATCCAATTAAACACAAGTTAATAAAAGACACTTCACATTATACTCATCCAATGAATTTGGTCTTACAGCACTTATACTAACAACTGACGGGTATGCCATCACTGATGTCAATTGATATTTTCTCATACCCACTGTTTATTACAACTTCTGTTTCAGATATTTTCTGATACTGTAACAACTTTTCCTAACATGACCATTAAATAACCCATTGTAATTAGTTTTGATGCATTGTCCTCTTGATCTGACACTTCCATCATTACGGTTTCTCCTACTTGCTCTGCCTTGATCCCTTCATATCTCCTATTCTTCCAGGCCTGCCAACATTTCAGTATCTCTTATCAGGACAGGGGTCTAAAAGTCATCTAAAAATCGGGATTTTTGACTCAAAATCGGGGCTCTATAGTACATGTACATATAATTATATCTAGACTAGAAAAAAAGTTAATACACATAGGTGATTGATAACATCAAACACAATTAAAAGAAACCTTGCACATAATTAAAGAATCAGCATTTTCTACTGAAATTCTCTGAACATGGCGTTTGTGTCAAGAACTAATAATGCTAGAAAAACATTGAAAATATTCCTAGTGTAAACAGAGATATGATATAATTTAAAACATGATCTATTTTTCTTAGTTTATAAGGAGAATTCCCAAATATGTGACGTTACAGGGTGACTAAATGGGAATTCCTGTTCATGGTACTGATGAAACTATTATTAGTTCAAGAAAAGGGAATCCCCCCACTCTCCAAAATTTATAGAAAGGAAATTGCATGATAAATGCACGATATTATGCTGACATGTGCGATACAAGGCCTAAGATTAACATGTTACATTATATATATATATGTCCCTATTTAATAAGGGTTAAAGCTAGAGTAAAATCAATAACAGTTACCAGTATAACCATCTCATGGAGCTATAGCCTAAGACAAAAGAAAACCGGGTAGATTCTATACATTTAAAAGCTAATGAATCTAAAACAATAGTGTGGGTCAATTAAATATAATGCGTGATATAGCCCCTTTTTACCATTCACTCCAAAACATGAAATATAATCTAAACTAAGTTTTATTAATTTTTAAAAATCGGGACATATTTCACTCTAATCAGGACAGTCAGGACAGAGGTCAAAAATCGGGACTGTCCCGACCATATCGGGACTGTTGGCAGGCCTGTTCTTCTGTGTCTGCGCCAACTAAATGAGTCTCGATGTATATGTAACAAGTGGCTTTGCCAGGTTTCGAATCCACAACCTTTGGGTTTGGAGGTGAGGGTCTTAACCACTACACCATGGAGGATGAGTCTGGACCTAAGAAATGGGGTCATGACCCAATTTGCTGGTTCCCACAGGTCCTTTTGAAAGCAGTTTAACAAAACAGCAGACAGATGGACAGGTTGGTGATGGCCCAGTCCGCTGGTTCTTGGTAAGACCTGAAGAAAGTTCAGTATGTAGGCAGCAACATGCGAAAGGAGATCATTTTAGAAGTAGGGTAATAAGTATATATGCATTACCGGAAGTGGTTAAACCAAAGTGAACTGTAACAAAGTGATGTATACAAAAGTGTCAGCTACCTGCATTGGTCTGGAACATAATGCTGAAACGCTATGTACATACTTCTCTATTACAACACGGACACGCCCTTTGCAAAATTATAATTACCATAACTATAATCCTATAATAACTATTGGATTCAGATCAATTTCTGATTTGATATACATACACACAATATTTTATGCTTAAGTAATCCTAAAACTGTCCTCCGTGTATCTTTTTTGAAAAACAGGTGGAGGAAAAATGTATTGGAATCATAAGGATGAACAGATATAATGTAAGCTAGCCGTACGCCCTGTTGAATTGTATCGCCCTGAAGCCCTTAAATTTTGCCTCATCATCTACAACCACAGACCGGTCAATATTCCTAAATCGACGGGTCTTCATCTTGATACGTCAACATAACAGCCGCAATCAGACAAAATAGGAGAATGGCTACCAGAAACAACACCAGAAACAGCCTATCGATGGACTTCAAAAGCAGCCTCCACTCTCTCAGTCGATCAGCGTCATCCTCATCCGTCGTCATTTCCCGCCCATTTCCCCAATCGACGGCGGCCTTCCGGCAGCGACATCGCTGACGAGGTCCCGATCCGTCAAGTTCACCGTCCTGTATGGGTTCCTGTGTCATTGTGGCCACTTTGGGTTCGTTGTGATGAGTGTCATTCAGTCCTGATGGCACCACCTCGGCGACTGACCGGGTTTTGTTTCTCCTGCCCCGGAGACACCAGATGTGGGCGCCCTTTTTGGGCGGGGAGGCGTGCAGACCGACCATTAGGGCCGACAGGACCACCGACAACGTGTTCAGCGCCATCAGGTAGACCAGGTACTTGGCTGAAGCAAACAGGGTGTGACATTTATCAACTATCATTATCATTATAGTCATGTATATTGTTATAGCTAGAAATTTAGTCAAATGACAAACTTTTTGCAAAAGAAACTTCGGAATCGATGCTGCATCTTTGTCCAAACGTTCTAACCTTTCTGAGTATGTATTACAAGTTAGTCATTAATGTTAACTTTCTAACCTCCAACGTTGAAAACCTCATAAATAATATTATGTTGAATGTTTTTTTTCTATTCGTATATTATATAGGCCATGTGTACTTTGTGCCAACTTAAATATTTCATGGAAACAAAAGTCCTTAAAGTAGATCTGCGTGCAAGGATGTGCAGATTATCTACCTGTCTTTTCTAAGGTGGCGCCCCCTCTTATAACACTTACGTACCAGGGTGAGGGGCAAACAAAGAACACAATACAAGTGTAACTACTACATGTTTCCTACGCCTTGCTACCATGGCCAAATGGGCGTGTGTGTGTCTCCCTCTCTCTGTCTGTATCGTAGGAAAGGGTCACAGGACAAGTTTAGAGAGGTCAAAGTTGGTCCATCAACAGATCAAGGGCGCTGTGGCATAATTATACATGTTGTGTTTGCAATTTAATGTAAACCTACCCATATCGACAACTCAACCGCATGTCCGAAATGATTGTTTTTCCTTCACTGTTTTAACCCTATACACCCCAATCCGGCCATAGCCGCCCGAGGGTATACTCCCCAATCCGGCCACAGCCGCCCGGAAAAATGACGATTTTCCCTTAATTTTTCCATATTTTTCCAATCACAATACTGAAATAGGTTTTCAAAATACAAAAATGGCAAATATATCGTTTTAAAGCTGATTTAATTCCCTATTCAATACTACAAACCAGGTGGTAATTATTCTTATTGCTATTGGTGGGTGAGCATTTTAAATTGCTCAATTAATGGAAATTAAGGAATTCCTGAAGGAAATCCAAGCACATCCGGGGAAATAGAGCAATTCACAGTCGCAATCTGTGGGGTCTAAAGGTAAAACTAAACTTGAACGATCCCCTTTTGTATCTGAACTGACGTTATATCATTTACGTTCTAGCTTAATGTTGGTGTAAACTGGGATGGGCTTATTCAGCCATATCTGATATAAAACAAACTACTTAAAAATACTATTTACTCACTGAGAATTGGGACGTCATTGGAGGTTCGTGGAACATTTTGAGCGACATGGAGTTGGAACACATTAAAGGCGACAAGAATGGCCATACCCATAGAAACCCTTTCTCCGCTGTCCAGGGGAAGCAGGAACTGGGCAGGTAGAAGAAGGGCCATCAGGGTACTCGGAGCGAGTACGTTTATCACGAGAAACAAGGGTTTGCGACGCAATGTCAAGTCTATGGCAATGGAGGAAAACTGATCCTCATTGTCTACGCTCCTCAGTGGCATATGCATGTAGGTCATATTTATCATCTTCCACTCCTTTGATGAGGTGACTGTGTGTTGCGATATTGTATGTGGGTTCAGAACCAGCTCTGTTACGTCTTGGTAAACGGACACAAGATGTAAGCGGCATTTCTGAATGTCAAACGGATAGAATGATACGTCCATTTGGCACGCAGTGGTCGTGATTAGGGTACGGTTAAAGAAGACAGTCGTGTAACCAACATCGTTTCTCCGAATCCTTACTAATCTGTCTTTGTAGAATTCGATCACAAAGTCCTGAGATCTGTAAGTAAAACAGAAGAATATCTGCACACACGGAAAAGGCATGGTGAAAATGTTTTGTTTGAGCCCCCTGTGGCCCGTTGCACAATAGAATTTCGTTACTAAGATAAAACAACGAAAGCATTACGAACATTTGCTTAGTAACGAAAAGTTTCTTTGTTACGAAAATATTTCAACTCTTACTTAAATAGTAAAAATCTCGGCTTCTAATGGATGGAATTGAATTCTGTAAATTGATATAAAAAGGCAAGACATTGGAGAAAACGCATTAAAAGTTACAAACCATTGAGGGCATTCTAACTATAGAAAAAAAATTGTTAAAAAAAACTTTCGTTGTTACGAAAATACCTGCAAATAATTTATTAAGCAACAACGAACACTTTCGTTGTTTACAATATTTTCGTTGTTATGAAACCCATTGTGCAACGGGGCACTGTGGCCCGTTGCACAATAGAATTTCGTTACTAAGATAAAACAACGAAAGCACAACAAACTTTTGCTTAGTAACGAAAAGTTTCGTTGTAACGAAAATACAATATCTCGGGATCTAATGAATGAAATTTAATTCTGTTAATTGTTCTAAACTAGAAAAAATTTAGAAAAAATTCAGTCAAAGTTACAGCTCTTTGAGGCTATTATAAATATAGAAAAAAAATATTGCAAAACCATCGTTGTTAAGATAAAAGTAACAACGAACTCTTTTGTTGTTTACAATATTTTCGTTGTTACGAAACCCATTGTGCAACGGGCCACTGTCGATGAATATAGTATTCCGAATCCTTACTAATCTGTCTTTGTAGAATTCGATCACAAAGTCCTGATATCTGCAAGTAATACAGAAGAATATCTGCACGCACGGAAAAGGCATGGTGAAAATGTATTGTTTGAGCCCCCTATCGATGAATATAATATAACCAGGCACGGAGTAGTGATGAGTTATCAACCCAAGGTGTGTCAGAGTATCAGCCTTAAGGTTAATTTTGCTGATATGATGTACTGAGAATAACAGATTTAAACAAATCTACAGCTGGAATTAGATGAGAAAGATTTGTCCTAGTCCAACAAAGCTTTTTACGGATTCTTTTAAATAAAACATCAGTTATACAATCTTAGAAATTTTCTGGTATATAGGTATCACATTGATTTTTTTTCCCAATTTCTATTATAGCTTCTCGTGTCCCCAGGGAAGATTGGTCGGTGGCGGATTTAGAGGGGTGCATGGCGCTGGGGCGGGGACGTTTTTTTATATATATATATATTTTTTTAAGGAGTTTTTATTGAGTAACAATCATCAGGGTCTCCCCTGGTTTTCAGATTAGTTACAATAATATGTAAATATTTAAATGTAAACAATACAGTTTGAATTATCAGACAGTAAACATAATCATGTACATTAACAACATTTCAATAAATCAAATGTCAACAGAGAAAATAGACAACACCAAGTACAACATACAGTCAGTGAATTAAATCTTCATAGACTCTATACAATTTCTTTACCTCATCCATGAAACTTTTCACATTAACACTGAGCTGTATTTCTTTGGATAGTAGGTCCCACAGAGTATTACCTTTATAAAAAGGACTACGCTGGTATCTGGTATTAATCTTTGATGGCAATTTAAATAACACTTTGGATGATGCTCTTGTATTCCTTACAGTAGTTAACAACACATTACTTTTCTTACTATGTATATACATCAACCTCAGAAGTTGTATCCGCCATCGCTGTTCCAAGCTACTCAAATTCATTCGATTATGGAGATATGAAATGGTCACATGGTCATTCAGGGATATCCGTAAACATATTCTGAGGGCATTGTTCTGAAGGATTTGTAACTCACGCTTTTGTTCTAAAGTGCAAGAGCTTAAAATGAAACCACAATAATCAAAGTAGGGTAGAATTGTTTGTTTATAAATACAGGTTGCATGGGTGCATGCGACCCCCATCCCCCTTTCTATCAGCGCGCCCCACATTTTCAAAAAGCTGGACCCGCCACTGAAGAATTATTTAATGTGATAATACGCGTTTTGTTCATAATTAAATATAAGCTCACTCGGTTAGTATGGTCAACCTGGGAGTCCACAAGTCGTATGTCGGTATAACCGTCGTCCGTCCGCTGGTGTAACGCCGATTGGTGCTGTTATATAACTCATCTGTCCACACCTGTGAGATCAATCAGACAGGTTCGAATAATATTAAAGTCTGTATTGATGATTCGGACTAAAGGAACCTTGGAGGAATGAGGAATGAGGAACATCCATTGATTTTTATTTGAGTTCTGTTTAACTAAAATTCCTCCTTCATGTGTTTTATGTCTCAATCAAAGGGTAGAAGTATCAGAAGCCCTCTGATCCAGGATATCCGAAAGGTGAGGGGGGGGGGGGGCGGGGGGGGGGGATGGGGGGATATTATAGCATGATAAGTACTTAAACGTCGGACATGCATGGAAATGACCTATAGAGGTTTGCTATCCATTTAATGACAGGGTACTATGTATGTCTTGCTTATGACTTAGTTCCTATAGAATCTATTAAGTATAGCTCCAATTCTCCCTAGCACGGATAGACAATTTCCTATATTTTTCCTGCAGGTTAGCCTAGATCAAGGTGCTTGCTGGGTATGTCGACAAGTGACAAGGCTTAA
This sequence comes from Lepidonotus clava, assembly GCA_936440205.1. Classification (NCBI taxonomy): domain Eukaryota; kingdom Metazoa; phylum Annelida; class Polychaeta; order Phyllodocida; family Polynoidae; genus Lepidonotus; species Lepidonotus clava. The sequence continues at coordinate 19,240,543 of OW387136.1, read as the reverse complement.
GTATAGGAAACTACATTAATTATGGCACTTTTTTGCAATTGAATTTTATAGGAAATCAAAATTCAATATTTTTCAGTTTGTATCTATATAAATCTACCATTTACTAAGTTGGATAGAAATTATATTCATTACAGATGGATACAGAGCATATATTCCAAAATTCCCTATAGTTTTTCTAGTGGGTTTGTCGACAAAATCAGTGGAAATTAGCATGCAGGTGCAAAAAATACTATAAACCAGCTATCCGTGGTAGGGTGAATTGCAGTCTAACTCCATTCAGACTGCAAGTCCAATCCATAATGCAGTTCCTCATTATTAACGACATAACACTCGCATGAAAGGAAAAAGTTAAAGCCTGTCTACCAGTCTAGCCGCTTCCACGACAGAACCTAGCTTCCAGTACCGATCTTTACAAGTGACAGTGAGTAGCACTCTGCCGAGTGCTGCAGCTTACATGTGCTTACATACATGCCCTGAATGTTTGAAATCTCATCCATTAGATATCCCATTCTTGGAAAAATGACTTTAAAGATAGTACTTATCTTTATGGTAATGGCAATTTCAATAGATTTTATCAATAGCCAGTTGCACTTATTGAGATGTTTCACTTACCAGCGTTATCTGAAGACGTGCGTTCAATTTTCCAGTGAGCACATCCTAAAATGAATTAAGCACACGAGATCACGAGCAAAGATCGAGCATTAAGACGTAAGGTTTTCAGGAGCCATCTAGCAATATTGCCACAGGCAATGAATAAAATTTCCAATTATTTATTCTTACGTTTTCTTGAAGAAACACACAAGCTCAACTAATTGCACAATCTATCCATATGATAACAGTGTAATGCGTGTTTATAGAAATAGGAACCTCTTAAGTTGTATTTTCCAATGTTTGTTGTTATACTTTGCTGTATACTTATGTCAACCATACATCTTTTTTTCCATTTTACACTTCCAGTTAAAACATGCAAATATACTTTATTTGATTTGATATATTTAAACTACAAGTGTTTCCTCACTAAATCAACCACGTCAAATATATCGATGGAAACAAAAACTTGGATGGCGTCGGTCAAATTGCGTAACGGTCTCTCCAGCGGATCGTATGCCATGTCAGATCCTGCAATGAAAAACTATTCATTATAGATCTCTAAAGAAGATCTTATAACGTTATATAGCTACCACACGGCGTATCTCCAAAACTTGCTGAACCTCTGAACCAGTTGTCTGACATCTTATGGAATTATGCCATAGTATATCAGACATCTACAGATGGATATTTAGAAGAACTCGTAAAGCGATTGGTGATGAAAAGTTGCGGCTTGGAGAAAATACATTAAAATACCATCAGACAAAATGTACAACATTTTAAGTGAGTTTCAAATCAACGACGACAAAGACAATGATTGAGTCAACGATTTCTACAACGGCTGTCCCTGGATGCTACCATGCACTATATTTTACAAAATTACTAAATGAACCAAAACACATGGTTAATACGAAATAATTTAGGCTACCTTACCTCCAGACACGTGTGTTATGTAGATCAGCAATATACTTAGTATGACTGAAGGAGACATGTTCAGGAATGACGAAATCATAGCTTAGATACTAATTTTATTGTGCCAGACATAAGGCAATTGAAGTTGTGCACACTCCAACATTAACTTATAATCCCCCGTGCAATATCCGTGAATAGCTGGGCTAGTTATATTGTGCCAGACATAAGGCAATTCAAGTTGTGCAGTTCAACATTAACTTATAATCCCTTACAAGTACAAAAACCGTGAATACCTGGGGCACTATGTCCTTGCCTTTTCATACCTGCATGAGCTTAATTACGTCTCCCGTCAGATTCAGAGCGAGGTTATCGACATTCTGATATCGGTGATGCATTAGTGCTGTTTATCATTTAACAACATTGGAAATGCTTGCATATCAATCCGGATGTCAGTTTTGTCCAAGCCATCGTTGGCAAATAAAAAGCCATTAGACCGTGACAAAGCAAAGTGCATGTCAGTGTCCATCACCTGGATGCTTAATTGTATAACGTTGAGCGAGGAAAATGATTTGAAAGGGAAGCGATGAGTTCCGATTTTGCAGGTGCAATGTGTTCTACATTTTTGAAAAAAATGTGTTTTTCTTATGCAAGATTCCACCAGAAAATAAGTAAGTGAAACGATTGAAGTCGCCCCCTGCTTCCTCTTCTTAAAATCTTAGATCCGCCAGTGATCTGGATGGGTCTTCTATTGATCAGTACCCTCTGTAAACATCTCCAAATCAAGTAATCATTTATGCTAAATCAGACGGAATAGTCAATACCTTCGAAACGTCTAAATGAAAAAATAAGAATACAATGAAGTGACTATGATAACGAACCTTTTCTAATTAACTTTACAGGAGTAATGATATCCCGATTGTCAAGTTGACTTTACCGATAGGAAGAAGAAATATAGATTATGAGCTGCTTAACGCCGAGTCAGAAGTATAGACCTTGTGCAGTCGTGGTCACGTGACCACGTTATGGTGATCAGCATGTGCTCATCATATCCATGTGGCTAATAGATACATCTAAAATGTATGAATTCTGAATAATAAAAACTGCTTATTCTGACCAAATGTGATCATATCAGACCAATTCAGCTCAAAATGTTTCCTTAGATTTGTTAGAAATGTGAAAAATCTTACTTTGAGAACTGTCATCACTCCCACTATGGCACCTGGGTCATTTCTGTGAATTGTGACGTCATCTGCACAACGTCTTTTGAACCACGCTTTTGCCATCACATGGCGAACTTATTAACTTTGTTGATAATCCCATGACCTAAAACGTTAGTCAGGAGTGGCTGATTGATGCTGGTCAATTATATGTCAGTTCTTGTACCTAACTTTATTGGTAATGTGTCAGTTATTAGGACTATATTATTAGTCAAGATGATTAACAGATCACATAACCAAACAAGTGATTACATGATAGCCAGGAAGAAGGCATGCGCAAGAAAACAGAGTCCACAGCTTATAGAAGAGAACCATGATGGCTAGGAGAGGACTATAACGGCCGGGAGAGGACCCTGAGGTTTGGGAGAGGACCATCACAGCCGGAGGGCCCCTGGGGTTGGGAAGGGGTCCCTGACAGCCGTGGGGGGGGGGGGGGCATGGTAGCTGGAAATGGACCCTGAGGGCTGGGAGAGGACCATGACGGCCAGGGGAGGACCATGAGAGGTGGGAGAGGTCCATGATGGCCGGAAGAGGACCCATGATGGCTAGGATAGAACTCAGGAGAAGACCATGACGACCAAGATATGTCCCTAGTGGCTGGGAGAGGACCATGAAGGCCAGGAGAGGACCATGATACCCAAAAGAGGAGCTTGGTAGCCAGGAGAGAACTGTACTGACGTCGCATCAGTCCTACCACCCTTAAAAACACTAATGCTAGGGCGTATGCAGTGAATCTCGATGCATGACTAGGCGGAGAAAGGGGGAAATAAATCCACACTGGTTCTATCATTATTCATGGGGCAGTCAGTGAAAGAAGAATATAAGGTAAAGCTTACTTATTCATTTTTATTTGAATGAGATTAGAATTTTTCTAAAGAAAGAGCACTCACATCAATTGAACTATAAGGAGGTTAATTATCCATTTAATGTTAGTGCGTGTAAGTGGTATTTAACTCTATAGATAATAGCTAGCTCCATTCGCAGTCTCCTCCTCGTCGACTGCAGTCGTCCAATACATAATTATAGTTCCCTCATCATGTAAGACGTGAACACTCGTGTGAAAGGATTTGTTGTTTTATTATCCAATGTATAGTCATTCGGTGACAAGAACTCGATTGACCATGATCAGTCCCAAGGTAAGAGTCCCCTCAAACACATTCAGTCAACGCTCCGCGCTCTAACACAATTTCTATATTCCTCACTCCAGAACCTAGACTGCAGGTTAAAGGTCCAACCTTCACAGGATGTTTACTCACACAGTGCTTGCAGCTACTCTGGCTAGCTAAGAGCGGAACACATTATTATATGGTGGTACGTCACACCGTGACTCCTCCCTCATTTCACTACTGTCAAAGTGAAACATTGGCTTACACGTGCGCTTCTAAGCTCACGCTATGCTGCCCAAACATGGACTGGCCACCCGCGTCAGTACACAATATTATGTAGGCCAATTTTGATAAAAGTGTGGAAAAGACACCAAACTCGACAAGTACAAATAAACATTTATGCATAACTAGTTGGGGCTACCATGGTTAAATCAATGCATCCGGATATTTCAGGACATCTTGTTTTAAATCATAATTAGGAACATGGTAAAATATGAAAATGTTATATAATATAAGAAAAAACATGGTTTATAACATTTAGATCGAATAAAATGAACGTGACAAGTAATTTAATGGTTTTAAAAAGTGCTCCTGAAATAGCAGGATGTCCTGTTCCAGAAACCCTGATCATCCCATTATTCAGGGAGAGACCATTTTCATGGTATGTTTATATAATTTTTTTAAGCATCCATGAATTTGAAATTTCAGCAATTTTCCCACAGTAGCTCCAACCAGATAATGGAAGAATTGCATATAGGCCTAAATTTGATCATTGTTTTTTCTATAATAAAATCACACTCGTCATATATTGATGTTCTTCCATGTAGGTACAAGACTTAATTAATATCGTACAAAACTAATTGACATAGATATGGGTCAGGTTACCAGATAAAGTAAATGTTCACTGACAATACTGCTCCAACTGTCTAAGGTAAGACCTAGTTGGAAATAATCATTGTTATTATCGCATCAATTATGTTATTATATGAAATAAATTATGGCAACATATATGCCTTATACAGTCTCTGGAAGGTATTCTTATCAGGTGCATTTTGGATTTCATATGGCAGCTTATTCCATGTACTTGCCCCAATATAGTATGGACTTCTCTGATAAGTTGAGAGATGCACAACATCAGTTGTGATTATGATTTTAACAGATCTCCTAGTCATTCTGCCATTTGTTGATATCCATCATTAATTTGTTCAAATGATATTTATACATTAGTGTCATCAAATGCAGCTCTCTTCGTTTGCATAGCAGATCTACTTTACAGGCTTGGTGAAGACAATCAGTTGAAAGTTCAGATGGCCTAGGTATATCCTGGCAAACGCGTAGAGCCCTGTTCTGCATCCTTTATATGCACACACACACACACACACACACACACACACACACACACACACACACACACACACACACACACACACACTGCCCCAACATGTGGCCGCCTAGGATCTGCCCACCTTCATACTTCACGGCACCACTGAGATTATATGAAGGCGTTCCGCTCCACTGGCAGAATATGTGATATATTTGTGGTCTAATTCGAATGCCATATAGGTGTATGTAGACCACAACACCTCTGCACCTAAGAGGCCTAAAAATCCAAAGAAGTTACCATTTTGTCTTACTATATTTTGTTATACTTTTCTTGAAGTACAGGAATTAGGCTATTCTGAAATTTACCTTCAGGTGAAGCTTGTTGTTCTTTGAAAGACTTACATTTGTGGTTGCTATGGTAACTGAAAAAGAAGGAAACCTGGAATTATGGTTAATTCTGAGGATATTTTCAGTTACCATGGCAACCAAATAACCAAGACAACAAATCATTCCATCATCTGATAGAGCTGATGGAATGTGTCAATTTGACATCTCACTTGTGTTTCTACCTTGCATATCAGGAAAGATATGATCTAAAAAAACTGTACTCCAAGAAAATTTTAACAAAATGTAGTAGGAAAATGGTAACTTCTTCAACATTTTAGCTGCAAGTGTGTTATGGCCTAATGGTTGGAAATATACATTGATAATTAGCAATTCACCATTATTCAACATGATTTATAAAGAGTGCTATAGCCAGACACAACACATTTAGGGTTATATATATATAGTATATATATAATTACTCAAACAATGTCTTATTGGCCAGCTAAGTTAAGCATTGTTATTTCAGACCAATTATTATGAATGTGTGATGTTCTCTGGGGAAAACTTGTGGTTTCCCAACGGAGATAGTTATATTCTCTATGGTCTGTGTCTGAATCGTGCTCGGTCTGTCGATGCATAAGTGGGACGGGATTACGTGAACACTCGGATTACGTGGACCGATTCATCTTCATTTTCATGCTGCTGAGTTCGTTCCTACGTGTCTAATGCCCTCTTTTTCTTCCTGATCTTCTAATTCGGATAAACTTGGGTCCAATTCTAGCTCTCGGACCAATATCCTTGACTATTAGGCTCTTCTAAGTCACTCCGTGCCGATTCCCATGAAGACATAACATCGCATAACCTGGCTCCTGATGGGTTACATAACATCATGTGGTCACTTTGACCCTTTTCTGAGGTCACTTCCGGTCAATGATACATCATTCATTACGATTCTGTACTTATAAACTCATGCATGCATTTTCGTGCAACTCATATCATACGAGTTCGTACCGCACAATCTCGAGTATTTCGTGATCGCATCCCAAAACACAGCTTTACTTATATCTTTAATAGAGAACATTACTTGTCTTTTAACCTTTATAATTACTGCATGAACTTATATCGTGACATTGAATTGATTACTATAATTCATCACAAATGTATCAAAAAAGTACATGTCAATATGGTTCAAGTTTTCAAATATTTGATTCACACAGCTGTGATCAGCATTGACAGAGATCACAATTTTATTCAAGTATCGCTTGAATCTCAATTTACAGTCACAATCTTGGACATGGGCAAGGATACTGTTCCATAATAATTCTATAACATGTATTGCATTTGATATATAGCATATTATAATACATATATTATCATACACATACATTATGTATGTTTGGCTTGTGAAAGAAAAGTGTTTAACATATTTTATTGATGAATTGACATTATAGTCCCAAGTATGATGGCTTAGATAATAAAGCCTTCAATGTAATATAGTTAAACATGTATTTTGATACAGAAAAGTAGTTTTAGGGGGCACCGACCAATCGACCAGAATTAAAGTAAAGAAAGGAAAAGATAACGTTGCCAAAAGAGTGATCCCAAAGAAAATCATGTCCATCCTTTGCAGAGATGTGTTCCACCACGCCCTTGTAGCCGCGGTCTGTGAGCTGGGAGAGCTAGGCTGAGCAGCTGGGTCAGTACCTTGGAGCTGGTCAGGCACTTGCTCACTTGGTTTGGTCTCCGGCTGGGCAGTGTCAGTGCCCTTACGTCGAAGGCGGAGTTGCGGCAGGGTCTTTCTGGGGCGGGAGGCCCAGGGTCGCCAGCGAGGTGGGCTCGTGGACAGCTTGACCAGGACCACGGATACAATCACGGACACCGTATTGATGACCATTAGGTACAGCAGGTACTTGACTGAAACAGGTGTTACAAATTTATTGTAATAAGCTTCTAGCAAGGGTGGGTTGGCTCTGAAGCAATATTTCTGAGGTAAGCAGGTAAAGCTATATAAGTACAATATGACTCTTGGAGCACTATTCTCTGGGGGAAAAGTGAAGTCAGGCGACGGTAGATACAAATGATTTCACAGTTCATAATTATGTTTACCAAGCGCAACATGTCGGAGGGTAGTCCGAGGCATGTAAATTAATTTGCATAGCTTATTTTGTGGTAGCACATGGATCACATGTTTATAGCAATTCCTTCTTGCCCTCTGCCAAAACCTTCGGCTATGTAACCATTTTTTCCTCATTTCATTTTATATATCCTTCTTTCTGTCATGAGAAAAGAGTACTTAGAATTACGTGAACTTAATAAACAATATTGAATTATTGATACCTCCTATACTTACTGAGAATAGGGCTGGCAGATGACGACCGGGGGACGTTCTGGGCGACAAGCAACTGGAACACATTGGAGGCGATCAAAATGCTCATGCCCATCGACACCCTCTCTCCGCTGTGAAGGGGCAGGACAAACTGCATGGGAAGCAGTAGGGACAACAGGCAAGTGGGAAGTAGGATATTCATGACATAGAATAGGGGCAATCGCCTCAGCTTAAGTGTGACCATAATAGTGCTATAATTAGCCGTGTCTCTATCTAGAGCTTCAACCAGTGAACACTCTAAACTTTCAATTTGCCATTCCTTTGATTCAGAAACCACCCACTCAGAAAGACTGCTGAGCTTTAATATCACTTCATCAATGGTATACTGATCAGAGACTATTTTTATGTGACACGTGTGTCTGTCAAATGGATAAAAGGAGATGTCCATGGTACAGTCTGTAATCGTTGGGATGGACCGGTTGTAAAATACTAATTTATGTGGATAAAATGCATAGAAGTAGTTGCCGAGGACAGTGCCTTCATCGTGACGAATCGTGTCAATTACCTTAACCATTCTATCTTCGTATAACTTCAGTAAGACCTCATCTTGTCTGAAAAGAACAAAAATCCTTTAGTTCTGGAATTTTGATGTGAAAAGTCGCCCAGTAAAAATGACAAACGAATAATGTAGGGTAGGTTACATTGTAGGTGGTATCCCTTTCAGTAACAAACGCGCAAGGCATTTTCCTGTTACAGTGTGCATGATGTCCCCATATGTACATAACCACTTGGGAACGTAGGCGGGTTCTTAAAGATCTCTGATATGACATATTTTTCATACGTGAATTCCGTGTTTTTTTCAAAGTAACGATTCCTATGGCAATAATGAATGGGTGATATGATAGGCCGAAGGTGAAATCTCAGCCCTACTGTGATTCGATCCGTAGTCTGGGGGTCCACACGTAGGACGTTGGTAGGGTTGTCCACTTCCCCTGTATGAATTGTGGCAGACTTGTGTTTACCTTCTGGTCTGACCAGGCCTGCGGAAGAAATGTCCAATTGAGAATTAGTTAGCTATGTATACATGTATACACACAATATATATATATATATGGGCAGTTCTCACGAAACAGTGCCAAAAGTGGAAAAATGAAACAACTTAAGAAAATTTAGGTAAAATACATTAAAACTTAATGAGATTATTTGGCATTATATGGAAAGTAACTCTGAAAATGGAAACACAGATATTTATAATTCTTTAAGATATCATAATTTTCTTATAGGTGTATGTCCGGTTACACAAAATATTACCATGTAAGGTGACACACTCATTTTTACAAAAGAATGCAATGAATAATTAAATTATATTAGCAATTAGCATAAAATACCTCCAAAAGCATGGCCATTGCATTTTGAAATTGCTTTCATGCGATCACTTATATTCAAGTGATATTATTTACTTCTTTTCGATACATATACAGCCACAATATAATCTTGTAATAATTAGATGAACTATTCAGGTGTTAATGAAAATACAGTACAGAAGTAAATATGACAACCCATGAAGTGACAGGACACTTACCCCCCAGACACTTACCCCCTAGACACTTACCCCTAGGACATTTACCCATAGGACACTTACCCCTTAGGACACTTACCCCCTGGACACTAACCTCTTAGGACACTTACCCCCTAGGACACTTACCCCCTAGGACACTTAACCTAGGACACTTACCCCCTAGGACACTTACCCCCCAACCAGAATGTTAACAAGTTAACTTGCAGATTCTATCTTGATGAGAAGTATATAAGCAGGGTTAATTACCTTAGGGAAGAGCAATAGCTAGGGGATGGGAAGGGGGAGAAGTGTTGGGTGGAGAAGGGGAGAAGGAATGGATGGAAAGGCAGATAGCAAAGGGGATAGGCTGACAGATGAGGGTGGTAACTGGAGAACTCAGTCCACTGGAGAACTCAGTCCAATGATGTTTTGACACTTCCCCAGGCCAGTAACTAGGGGGGAGGCGGGTGTGGCACGCAGACCCCCCCCCCCCCCTCCCCCCCACAGAAAAAAAATTGTGAAAAAGTTCCACCTTTCCTTTAAAAATTCACTGTAAAACCCTAAACAAATGTGAGAAGATACTGAAAAGTTCCACTTTGGGTTTAATTTATTGAAATTATAAACAAAAGTTCCACTTAAGGATTCTCGCCACCCCCCACAGAAGACCTTGGGTACGGGCCTGTTCCCCATCCACAAACTGTTGAGTAGGGACGAGTCAGCATTCTAGGTATGAATCCTAGACATCTATTAGAAGAGAGGGATATGTTTTTGACTTTGCTTTCCATTTGAAAGACTCCCAGCCTCAGTGGACTGAGTTCTCCTGCAGACCAAGTTCTTACCACAATATTTCCTCTACATAATAAGCCAGGGGGGGGGGTAAGTGTCATATCATATAATCTACAAAGTTATGGCTGTTTGAAAAAAATGCCTTTTTCCATAAGTTTTAAAGTCACCCATTCTTGGTGTATAGGTCTAAGTAAGGTTTTGGCCTAGGTGATCATGAAAGACATTCAAATTAATAGGGCCTACTTATATTTCAGAGTATAACTTACAATGCCTAATGCCATTTGGGTCTTCAGTTTTCCAGCTTTTACATCCTAAGTTCATAAATAGAGTGATATTAGGTTACTGAGAACATTATATCCATATTAATAAAAGAAGACCTGCGGGGGGCGTCCGAGGGTGGCCGTACGACCCAGAGGGGTTCGTCACGACCTGAGGGCAAAGCCCGGGGGACGTACGATCCCCTTGGGTCGTACCGCCACCCGAGGACGACCCCAAAGGGTCTTCTTTATGTTATCACCCAAAGCAAAATAGAAATTAATGTATAAATCCTTCAATGCAAGGAGCGGTACGTACAGCCACTCAATACTCACTGCCCTTTATACGCACAGCTCAGCAGCCGTGTGGGTGATAAAATAACAATTACATTCTATGAATGTATGAAAAACATGGTATCATTCAGGCCAGTATTCATGAAATCACGAAATATAGTTTACAGTAATAAGTATCGCAAATCTAAAAGTATAATTAGCAAATTGTAATTAAAGACTCAATTTGTTAATGCATGTAACAAAACTATCAGCAGCATATTACAAACACATGGTATGTCAACACCTAAATGAAAACAGAAAATCAACAGTCACATACACTTTGAATTAGCAGTCTCCAGTCTTTCCCGGGTGGCAGCAACGGACCCCTAGTCTGAACTCTGTTCTCTCTTATTTTTAATGAAAATCAACGTTATGGGGAAATAGGGCGGGGGAAAATGACAAACTCTCTGGCGTTCCCTGTAGCCCTTCAATGGCGTTATTGAAATATCGTAGGGTATTATCATTATTGTCCGAAGATGTAGCTATGTTTTGGGGTTGCTTAAGCTACTACAATAATATCAAACATATTTGTATTACTATATTTAAGGTAATTAAGGAACCCCCTCCCTCCGTTTTGAAATGGCTGCGGATCCAGCCATGAAATTGGCTGTGGTATGTGTGTTGTCTTGTAATTCACATGCAAAGGTGGACCAGGAATACCGATCCTGGGTAGACTATCTATGACATAATTAATTAAATCTTACACTGATTTTACTGATCTTACGCAGCCCTCTGTCTATTTTTCATCACTACCTTAAAGCAATCATAATACATTGTCCTAATCCATTTACACAGAGCCTCAGAATGGTAAGTATGCCTATCTGAACTGTCAACATCATTGCCTAATCTCTAAAGGAAGAGGTGTTGAGTATGTTTATCATTTGGGATATGATTTCCAGGCTGCCATCCACTAGTCAACTTAACACAACACTCAGGGATTAGGGTCGGGTGGCAGTGCCGGTCAAAGTTTATACAAGAATTACAAAAATACTTTCCAGACAAGAATATTGATGCTATTATTGGTTTTGGTTGAATATTTGTTGTCAATATTGGTTAGAAATCGGGGGCTGTGCCCCCAAGCCCCCCTTTTTCTTTCATTTTTTCTATTTCTAAATTTTCTTATTAATTGCCCCATAAACAATGACCGACCTAAGACAAACAAGAGGGGATTATCTTCTATCAACACGTTGACTACTGAGGTGCACCCGATTTCCATACTAGTTATGTACAAGGCTCGATGACATTTTAAACAATATAAAGGAGAGATATTCAAACAAATTACGACTTACCAAATCAATGATATCTGATATAGCTATATCCATCCATACCACAACAGTGTCACTAATGTTTATGACTGGTCGTTGGAAGGTGTCATAATTACTGTCGTCCAAAGCACAAGCTGAATTCGAAATATCAACCAAAACATCATCGAAGGGAGTCGAGAGAGAGAGAATTAAACATTAAAAAAAGAAACCTTTAATGCCAAATCGATCTTCGCCCGTTAACTTCCTAAGGGAAGACGAGATAGATTTCCTGACGTCCGTTTGCAAAGTTGAGCTTAATCAGCGAACTACTTTCTACAATAATGTTGTATTATCATAAGGATGATTGTCTTGGTAGATCATTGCTTTGACACATGTTCAGTGCGATCATTATCATATACAACGTAGTAAATGTATTATAGACCCATTCAATACAGCGAGTCATAGACCTACCGAATCCACAGACAATCCTGTTACCTGTAGCTTATTAACCTTACCTGTAAATGTCGAAGCTAGAGCCACAAGGAGTATCCCCAACATTTTACTGGAGCTTTGAGTATCTGCTGTCAGATGTAGCTTTGAGAACCAATGGTGGCTGAACAGCCAGGTAGTCCACGTCCTTCCTCGTAGTGATTTATGACTTTTATGGTCCAGGATGGTTTCCGTGTGCAAGTGGAGGATCTAATGGAATTATGTTTGTCATATCCCTAATGCAAAGATCAATCTTTCAATGGACCTAGGTGAGGGAGGTGCCCAATGCATGTGAGGGAAAACGTTATACTGCGGCCAACTGCGCTAAAATATGCAAGAGGGGATTGAGCATACACATTTGGCGTCACCTGTTGAATCCTAAAACCGATGAGCCAGAAAAGTTGCACACAAATAAAACATAGGATACCAAGCTGACTTCATGGAGATATCATTAGTGAGTTTCATATCCCACAACGCATCTCTATGCGTCAATGGATCTCAAATCTACCTGATCATATTTAAGGCTAAAAGTGCAAAATTTGGTAATCCTAATTAACTGGTTATGTATGATTGAGATACAACAGTATACTTATAATTAGATATTATTGAAATATGTTATGATACTTAGAAAAATGTCATGATACTTAGAAAAACGATACGTTACGCATATATGCGTTACGTCATGCCTTGGAGTATCTGAAACTCCCTACGGACAGTAAGGTCGTACTTTTGCCTTGCAGGTAAAACGTATAATTGTATATTTATTCGGCATGTATTCCACTATCCGATTTGTACCCGTGATTTTAGAAATCATCAGTAGTAGGCCCTAATAATGGCTTATTATAGCTGTGTCATATCATAAGACAGGACTTGGAAAATGGTAACCTATAACAAACCCTCATAGCTGTAAGATTTACCCTACCTGTCCAGGGAGTTGCCTCGGGGCGTAGATTTGGTGTAAAATGGGTCATACCTCCTTTGGGTCAATATGGGTTGTATTTCTTATTTTGAGTCAACACAGCACAGGGTTGTAAAATATGAACGGCCGCCAAACATGATGAATAGGCTTAGAACCTTGTAAGGGGTTTGAATAGATGTCTTTTTTTAACAAACAAAAAGATAATTGTCTATCTGTGATATTCAGTTTATGTTTTGGGCTAACTACACCAGACCGGTTATGGAGCATGGGACTGTGAGCCCTGGGTGATTGAATTTATGAAAAAGAACCCTGCCAAAGAAATTGAATTTCTCTTATGAAAAAAGTGCATGTCACATGGGTTTATGTCATAATAATACATGTACATCTGGAAGCATATCGTTGCAGAAATGCCAAGAGAGGACAAACACTCATATTTGCATTCGCTTTTTATTTTTCAGTAAAAAATAACATGAAATTTAACACGAGTGACATTATCTTACATTTCATACGGCAATATTACACCTTCAAATACGCCTCTTTTCTAGACATGATGGAACGACAATCTTTATTTTAAAAACACGGTGGAATGACAATTTTTTTTCATTCAAAAAACAATCCCAAACCATTCATCGTCTGTTTCAGCCAATATTTCAATAGAACAGTTTGGTTCTAATGATCCAATCACGATTAAGGTACAACCACTTTGTTACCCTTTTATCACAATTATTCATCCGCTCGGGGTGTAAATAAATGTTGATCACATAGGAATATATATGTACGAGACCTTATTTATGTCCCGTCTCATACTACCGGGAAAATAGTGTTATCCTGTCAAAGCTAAATCCTGCACGAAGTCGCCGATGCTTGGCATCAGGACAGGGATATTCCGTACGCTAATGAAATTCATCATTGTGGTTTGATTGAGTCGGTCGATTTCCCTTTACTGCATGTCATGGCATCTTCTCTGAAAGCACACCTTTAAATTATGGTGACTAAATTATTTGGTAGATCAGGCTTGTGACTGTAGAAATCAAAATACTTTCAGGGACGAATCCACAAATTTAAGAAGAAGGGGGGGGGGGGAGATCGCTCCGGTGGTAAAAGTTTTACGTTAATAAAAAGAAATATGGCAAATCTCCCCCACCCCCTTCAAACCGTCCCTGGCTTTCACGATTTCTAAATAAAATGCCTTCAATTTATCACAGCTATATCTAATACCGTCGTACAACACAATTACTGTCTCTATATAATTATGGTTAAAGCTTTAAAATTCTGTAGCGCTGACGGCAATATATATACCGCATCCCTAATAACAGGACCTAGATATTTGTAACAAATTTAGGATGTGACAACTGTTAAATTTTACCATAAGGTGTCCAGAATATCGCTTCTGCTACTCACGACCCTGTATGTTATAACACAAACATTTAGGTGCAACCTATAATACTTATTTCGACCTCCATCAGTTAAATGATTATAAGACGTTATGTCCAACAAATGTCTATATGATAAGCGCACATACACACACACATACACCCGTATTACAGCTTGCAATGGTGCATGGCACATATCTAAGAGACCTTCTCGAATCCTAATGTATTCAGAACAATACTCCGTGGCACTGGGTACAATGAGTCTCACTCCTATGGCCCCACCTCTCGGACCATCGTCACATAGACCTATGTGATACAATTACAGGTAACAATGGGTTAAAACATGTATCAACCTTTTCCACATAATACATAAGGCGTAAAGGTGTTGACTGACATCAAATACCAACTGGCATTATAATATATCAAATACCTGATCTAATTATGCAATAGTTAACATCTACACTCTCTCAAACGAACAAACAAACTCAAGTAAGGCAAACTCAGCATACTGCGTAGTGAAATCTTAATGGTTCGTTTTTAACAACGAAACCCACTATTACCATAGCATATTCAGACCCAAAGTCCGCGTATGGCTTTATATATATATATGTATTTCTAGTCTTTATAAATATCACACTCTTAAAGGTCACGCTTTCTTTCAATCTACCGACTTCTTGGTTCTTTCATGTGAAATACACTTCACTAAGTTACTGTGGGAAATCTTTCTTCTTCCTTTTTGATTCTTACAAATAGATTAATATCAAACATTCCTGGCAAAACAAAACTGATTATCCGGAAAAAAACATTCACATGCAACCGTTTTTCAAGGAAATGTGGGCCTATAATATTCTTCCCTGTGATTTAAATCCGACACGCACACTCGGAGTATCGACCTTAATAATTGAGAAAAGGAAAGGATAAAACCTTATGAAGAAAATATGTCCTTTCGGAAAGGAAATTAACGAATGGGTGACTGAAGTGATGGGCCATACATAAAAATATATTGTGGGTTTATGGGTTTCATATGCACTAATACACCTGCTTTTTATCTTAATAAAAAAGCAATTTATTTGGCTATAAAGTGTGACTTACGTTTTTGACATTGTAATAGTAGATTACTGGTTTTGATTAGATAGGAATTTCGTTCGTCCACAGCAATAAACAATATTCACATTTGACGGTTAGTACGTTTTCTATTCGAATAGCTAATACATGTAAAGTGTTCTACACCTAAACCTATGATTGTAGGTTACTCCAGAACTATAGACCTTTTTCTGAACCACAGAGTTGGGTAGTCGTTTCCAAAGGAACCAGGCAATGGAGCAAGGCATCTATGGGGGGTCAACTTTGCAGAATCATGAGAAAGGTCTATAGGTTTTCATATTCATATTAACAAAGACTATGACTAAAACCCTGTTCTAATTCAATCGGCTGTCAAGTACAAAGATTTGAGAGGAATATGTAGTTGTATATGGGGACGGATAACATGTGCAATGGTTATTCATTCATTTACCGCTCTTACACGATGCATAACAAGGTGAATATATATCGGTGAGAGAATTGAATAGTTGCAAACGATTACCTATTAATGAATACTCGAAGTGCAAGTGTTCATATCCCTGTAGAGATCGGAAATGTGACCAATGATACTGCAAAGACTTACTCAGTCGATCATCAAGAACAACAGTAGTGATAGAGATTAAGCATTTTAGAAGAAACTACAAAGAGTTTTCAGCATTAATAATAGTGCGATTTTGATATTGCAACTAATTTTCAACGAATACTTTATTTCATATCTGAGGTCCACAAATGTCTTAGATTCCTTAATCTGATCATCTTTACTGACCCTTGGCATTATTAGGCGCATCCTGTTACAAGAAATATACAGAAATAATGTAACAGTAATAACGTTCTCCCTATAGTCTTCTCACCTGTCAACGTTGGGATCGTACAGGCCTATCTCTACATACAGAAGGAAATCCTTGATGGTTGTTGGCAGGGTTAGTGCGGCTACCTTACTCCTGTACCCCCGACCATACCCCAACTCTTTGCGGATACACTTCCGACACAGGCGCTTCATGCTGAGCGGCTCGGCTGAGAGACTCATCACCTGAGCATAGAGACTGGGGTCGTCGCGGGAGAGGTCCACGTCAAGTTTACGTGGTGGGTCACTGTCAGCCTGCAACAACAACATGGCGGCTCCACGCCGGCTGTTGAGGAGGGCGTACTCAATGGGGGTGAGCTGGAAGGCCAGCGATTGTCGGTTCACATCACAGCCGCCCTGTATGAGCGTTTTGATCACGTCTATGTTCCCCTGCTGGCTTCCCTCATACACAATGGCCTCAACAAGAGGTAGTGGTGTGCTCACGTCCTGAATATCCACATCTGCACCTCCGTCCACCAACCGACGCAGAGCCTTCACATGTCGCCTCCTAGCAGCCACTGTGAGGGGCCGGTCTCCCACCATGGTTCCAACATTCACATCGCAGCCTGTGTGTATGAGCAGGTCCAGGATATCTACATTGCCGTGCTGGGCGGCGATGTGCACGGGGTACTCCCCAGCCTGGTTGGGCTTGTTGGGGTTGGCGCCAGCTTTGAGGAGGACCCTTGTTGTGTCACGCTGACCGCTGCGGACGGCGTGCAGGAGGGGCGTGTTCCCGGCCAGGTCGGCTTGGTTCACGTTCGCCCCAGCTCGGACTAGAGTCTCCACTGTGTCGACGAAGCCATTCAGCTCAGCCACGATGAGAGGAGTAACTCCAAGGTGGTTGGGTTGGTTGACATCCACCGCTAGAGAGAGAAGCTGATGTACTACAGCCTGAAAAGACGGGGAAATAAATCAAGCATTGTTAACCGAGGTATAAAATATTGAAAAAATGAAACAAAATATCAGTTACTTGCCGGTACATTTGAATACAATCAACATTCTGCGGCTTATCAATACCACAATGACATTTCCTATGAAACACTCTGCGGCTTATCAATACCACATTTCATATGGAACATAAAGTCAAATTTCAATGTTAATTATGTTTCAAACGTTTGCCCTTGAACTTCTTGGTGAATTATGGACAAAATATTGACCAGAAAATACTCATCACGAGTCAAAATGTTACATTACTTATCGCGAGTTCTCTGGTTCTCACCTGGTGGCCGTTCTGCGCCGCCTTCCACAGCGGGGTGCGCCCCTGCAGGTCGGGACTGTTGACCTCAGCCCCGCGCGCCAACAGGGACGCCGTCAGGGCGTCCTGCCCCGCGCAGCACGTCATGTGGAGCACCGTGCACCTGGAGGGACGAGTAACACTAACGGTGAAGGGTTTGTTAAAGGAACTGAGTCAAGGTAAGGTATACCCAACCAGAGACAATAGGTAGTTTTGGCATCATATTAAATTATGATCATCAAAAGTATCACTGCAATTGCGTGTGGGACGGATGTTGTGTGTGGGATGTTGGGCACCATATGAATACCAAATTGCTACCCACGAAACATTTGCAAATAATCAAGAGACGGATTTGTAGGTCTGTGTTGCCAATTCCTAAGACTAAGGAGAATCTGCACCTTACATGCGGATTTTATTCAAAATGCACTAATGCTTAGTTCTCATTTCATACGCCGAGGATATCCTAAATCACTAGTCCAAAAAGCTCTAGATAGAGTAAAAGTACTTGAGCGGGACACACTTCTAAATAAACGGCTACTTTCCGGTCCCAAGACTGATGATAAAACGGAGACAGATACATTTTATTGTATTACAACGCATAACCCTAAAAATCCGCCTATTGCGGGTATTATAAGAGATCATTGGTCCCTATTGGGACGCTCTAAAACCACACGCCAGATTTTGGACTCGAAAATCATTTTTGGTCTACGAAGAAACAAAAATCTTGGTGATGCACTGGTACGGGCCTCCACCCGTACTACCAGTAAATTTCCGGGCCTAAGTGGACATCCGTGTAATCGACCGTCCACCTGTAGATACTGTCCTTTAATGAATAGATCTCAGAAAGTAATTTCTAAACACGATGGCCGTTCGTTCACCCCATTATTCAAAATAAACTGTCAAAGCAGCAATTTAGTCTACTTAATCACTTGCAACCATTGCGGCATTCAATATGTGGGACAAACGAAAAACCGAATCTTGACGCGGTTCCAAGGCCACTTTCATGACATTAATCATAACCATGACACCACTGTAGCCAGGCATTTTAATCAATGCCCGGTTGACCAACCTAAGTTGACCCAAGGTTTTAACATCTCGGTCCTCTCCTTCATATCCTCCCCACCTGACTCTGTTAAAGCACAGTCGGAGAGAGATAAAGAAGAAAGACGATGGATGCAACGCTTATCATCCGTTGTCCCACTGGGTCTTAATTCAATGGATTAATTCCAGGAAAATACCATATGGTCTCACTCCGTTCTAAATAAAAAAACATTTGCAAATAATCCTACATAAATTTAAAATTTTTTTTTAGATGTAAGCCGGAGGTAAGTACTTACACACATATTCAAAAGTTTCAGACCCCATCCCCTTTGGCCAAAGTACGCATTTGAAGTGCAATGAATACGCACATATTTTCAAAAACGTCATCCCCAATCCCTTCTTGATGCATACATACCTAATGAAAGGGTCGCTAAAACCCCTAGGGCTAGGGCAGAACAGAACGGAATACGTACGTTGATATGAAAAATTGCACGTCGCTTTTACAATAACAATTTACATGACGATATCAGGATACATACTTTATCAATCCGCGCAAAGAAAACCGGACATTTTTCTCCTTTATCTACCAAATGTCTAGACCCATCCCTTGACTTGTTGCATGATTCAACAAAGGATTATCACTACCGTCTGAGTTTGGTATCAAAAGTAAATAATACCATAGATACGACAAAGATAACGGTAATAAGTTGTTGTATCTGAGAGTCGGGCTTCAGATGTTAACGCTTACCGCATTTGTTAAGCTAAAATACGAGGCATTATGGTAGATACCCAGGATTCCTTCATAGTATCATAATTCATTGTACGTCTAATTGAACTCGACCTAAAATTCGAACTGATGTAAGGCTCATTTTCTTTTGTCAACCTGGATGTTTATGTAATATCATATAACTAGTACTCATTCATAAATAAGGAAAGTATACTTATGGATATTCTTGATTGGGATTGACTGAGCTAGCTGGTCCACTCGCACATCAAATACTTACTATTATTTTACTTTTCTTAGCAAAGTCAATCATGATGAAAAATTAGAAAAACACATCTTGGAATGAGAAAAAATAGTTCTCCAGAGAATAAGTTAGATCATCAACTGGAGAAATTACATGTCTATATAGCCTATTAAGTCAATGTCAGAATAAACACTGAAAGTGGACGCCCGCATCAGCTGTCGTGTTGTGGTTGTTAGTTCAGTGATTTTGACTAAGACATACGTCCATGGGGGCTGCATGTAAGAATTTTGCAGTCTGAAAAGTAGTGGCATATCATCTGGACATACTATAATGATTTAAATCGAGGCGTTAAAGAGGAATAATATGGCCAACGATATAATTATTGTAATTTATCGCTATTGTTTGGCAACTAAGACATCAAGAATGCTATTGCAGTCTGCGAAATTGGCATAATTTTCCACTGGCCCGGGAGCACATAAGCCTACAAAATATATTAAATTTTCCTAATTTTCCCCAAATTTTTCACTGGCCCAGCTATAATTTTACTGGCCTTTAGCCCCGGGCCAGTGCCAATTTCGCAGACTGCTATTGGGATCAACAAAAAAAGAATAGAAAATGTATCTTACTGGTCCTGTCCGCCCTTGTTTTCTATCTTGGCGCCGCTGTCCAGGAGGAGGTTGAGTATGCTGAGGTTCTTGAACTTGACGGCGATGTGTAGGGGTGCGTAGACTCCGTGCACGAAGGTGTCGATGTGGGTGCGGCCGGCAGGGGTGGCGAGCAGGGTGCGCAGGGCGTCCACGTCGCCCCTGAAGGTGGCCTGGTGCAGGGCCGGGTGGCTACGGGCACACTCCTTCGTACACACCACCTCCTCCCCCGTCTCCGCATTGTTGTTCATGGCGTCAGCGGCCACTAATCAGGGGCTATTGTGGGGCCTTTGTTTTGGGGGCTGCAGGGGGCCTGGGTGGTGATGGGTGATGGAGGGTGGGGGT
This sequence comes from Lepidonotus clava, assembly GCA_936440205.1. Classification (NCBI taxonomy): domain Eukaryota; kingdom Metazoa; phylum Annelida; class Polychaeta; order Phyllodocida; family Polynoidae; genus Lepidonotus; species Lepidonotus clava. The sequence continues at coordinate 19,219,632 of OW387136.1, read as the reverse complement.
GGGGGGGGAGGGAGTCTTAGGGCGGGGATGGGTACTTTGAGACAAGGGAAACTGCAAACAGCCTAAAACGTCTTTAATGAAGTAATTGGCTTAATTGTTGAGATAGGAATGGGTGCAATAGTGAAGGGCTGGGGTATTTCGTAACAGGGAGTTGGGCACTTCAAATACGATTCAATGATGGGTGGATTGGGGGCCACTTAAAATACAAAGGTTCAGGGTTGGGCTCTCCCACTGTTTAAACGCTCGGTGGGCTTAGTTTTAACAAAAACTTCCTCCTCGTCTGACACCATCACTTCATCATTTCACCTCTCTTTTTTTTCTTATTCTTCAAAGTTCTTCAAGATGGTGGAGGAGGAACTTTGTCGGGTGGGTTAAGGAGTTCTGGAAGTGAAGACGAACGACTGGTTAGACATGCAAACAACATTCAGGGCAACATGGACATGGAATGGGAAAATACCAATCCTTTGAATAAATATCAGATGCAGCAGACTGGTTGAATGGGAAACATGGTTAAGTAATTTGGAAAGGTTTGGGGTTTGCTACATTATAAGTATATATTCCTATGATTATCACGTCCCATTTGACTGCTCATCTATTCTAGATTTGCATATGTCAGAATTAGTGGCGAGCAGACGACCATTTACATAACAAATTATTACTACCTTGAATATTTTTCCTAACAACCACATTTTTTCCCCAAAGAGTGTATAATTATAGAAACACTAACGTTTCTCTCTGTCTCCTTCCTTTAAAAAGAAATAATTTTGATGAAGTTGGTAATACCGAACAACGGACTCCGCCTTACAACACCGTTGGGCCAAAAATAAATAATTCCTTCGATAGAAAAATTGTGGGTATTGATCGCACTAGTTTTAGATGCCTTTCATAATAATGAGTTGTGTAACATCTGTAAAAAAAGTATATGGTATGTAGGTTCACTTTTATTTTTTGCACCCTTAATAGACTCTTGCAGCGCTGAAATTTAAGAATTTACCCTGAACCCCTCGACAACAATGTCGTGTCTAAGATACGGCTTCTGATCACATATATGCTTTCTTTTAGGTTGTGGTCTTGCCAAAACTTTAGGGCAAGTCGGGTTCCCTATAGTTCTCCACAACTATTTAATTTTGTGCTATCTTATTTATTTAACATCAATTTGCTTCACTCAGAAGACAAACTAACATCCATCTTTGGAACTGACTTGAAAATCTAAACGTATGAAGCAGTACATTTGAAAAATATCGTATATACTACGATGACTTTTCCCAAATGTACCATAGAAGTAACTTTGCTTCTCAGGAAAGGACGCAAGAACCAAAATAATCATGCCATGTTGATTTATATTGAAAGAGTATTTATTCAGTTAATGAACTCGTTTGTAACAGTAGTTAGGATCTAATGTGCGATTATTACAAACCCTTGCAGTATTCTCAGACCTTGTATATTTTGTTCTGTTTGTGGTTTATTTACAATATATTTAGTCCTTTTGGTTTCACATTTCTCTTCCCGAGTAAAGTATTTAAGTTTACCAAAAGGAGCTGATTGAAAATAAAATATTCCATAGAACAAACGGGACAGCCTGGACACGATCAGGATATGTGTGTGGCTAATATGGTAAGTATGCCTCTGAGCTCAATGAAACAAAGTTTGCAAAATGAAATTGAATTATATCACAGTTGGGGATTAAAGTTTCACAATTGTTTCAGCAGATGGACAATGTCAACACCGGCCAGGTTATTTAAATGACCCGCCTGTCGCATCTTCCCCTGTCAAGGCCTCTGTCGCCGCTGCCGCTCTACCAGCGATAGCGGCTAGAGGGCCTGGTTTGCGAGGATGGCCTGCCGAGGATAGGTGAATGCGGCGAACAACCAGCTAAATATTAACTCAAACACTATTCGAATAACTAGATCTATATATACGGCATCGTTAGAATTTTGGGAATCATGAAGGATACATAACTGTTTTATTACTGTACCAGCAGGCACCAACAAACAGAATTATATATACCAACATGCGCAATTTTGAAAGGAACGATGCTGCAGCAAAGGATTAGTCCAAAGACCTCAGTATTGTAAAATAGACATTTAAATACAATGCCACGTATTGCACCTTGATAATCGATGATGAATGGACAACTCATAACCTAAGTATGAGATATAGTCGTATATCGGCATTAGCCTTTTCACGGTTTGATTAACCCATCATTTTCCCCCATGTCAGACAAAGACCTCTATAAACCTCTGATACACTTCACGTTCGACTAAGTCGAAGACGTCCGCTTGTCTGACGCATCAGAGAGACGCTCAATTGTCCATAGGACACCACCTGGTTCCAGTTCTTGACAGGCTAAATGTATAGCCGTCAGGTTTTCACACACCAAGAAACAGATTGTATAGAAAAGTCTTTCTCCAGTTTCCCTGGCATAACATTAGTGTTGAGTATGATTGTTTTAGCCCAATGAAAAAATAGCTTAGTGTCAAAGGGGCTCTGCAGTTTGTAACCTGTACGTTACTGATATTTTAATGTTACATATGTTTTGGTATAATATAATGTTTCTTTGCTTGACACAATGCTAAAAATACATTTATTTCCAAATATCTTCCAACGTCGGGAGACCGGAATACATGTCTACAGATCCTCATAACTGAGGTAGTCCTTGATGGGGTTTGGTAGCTGTAAGGAGGATATCTGTCCCGGCAGGTTGCCCCTGGTTTTAATCTGCTGTCGGAGGCCCTGTCGGATGAAGTCTCTGCTGAGGGCCTTGAGGGAGGGGCCCTTCCCCTTGGGCAGGGCCTTGTACCAGTCGGCGAACTCGTGCGCCTCTGCGGACTGCGGGTCGGGGACGACGGCCGACAGGTTCGTCCGGATGAGGTCGTCCACACTGGCCAGCTCGGCCCCGGCCAGGATCATGATCTTGGCGGCGTCGAACCAGCCCTTGGCCAGGGCCAGGGCCACCGGACTGCCGTGGAGCGTGTTGTAGTCCACGTCGGCGCCGTACTTGACGGCCATGAGCACAACGTCCAGGTGGTAGTGGTTGGAGTAGAGGTGGTGGAGGAGGGCGGGGCGGGGGTCGGCGCCCTGCTCCAGGAGGGCCTGGATCACCCTGGGGAAGCCGGACATGGCGGCGCTGTAGAGGGGCGTGTCGTAGGGCCGCGCCGTGTTGGGGACGTCAGGGTCGCAGCCCGCCCCCAGCAGCAGTCTCAGGGCGCTCAGGTGACCTCCCCGGGCCGCCAGGTGTAAGGGGGTGTCTCCTTTGGCGTTGGCGGTCTCCAAAGGGGCTCCGGCGGCCACGAGCAGCTCGAGGCACTCGGAGCACCTAGCCATGACGGCATGGCACACGACATTCCGACCCATACAGTCGGTGACGTTGAGGGCGGCGCCCGCGTCCACTAACTCCCCGACCAGCTCGGGCCGGCCGTTGTCACAGGCCACCATGAGGGGCGTCTTTCGGTGGAAGTCGGCCAGGTTGACGTCACAGTGTCCCTGCTCTATCAGGACTTTCACCACTGCCCTGTGAGTCTGGTTAATGTCCCCGTGCTTGGCCGCGCGCACCGCCGTCATCAGGGGCGAGTAGTTGGTACGTGACGACGTCAGGTTCACGTCGGCCCCAAGCTCAATGAGCTGCTCCACCAGGTCGGCCCGGCCCAGCTCGGCCGCCACCTCCAGGGGCCGGCGCCCGCTCTCCTCGGCCGGCCGGTTAACTCGGGCCGCCATCTCAGGGTCCTGGTCATGTGGGCCCGTGGTGCCAGACTCCTCGGCCAGCCGTGCCATCAGGACGACCAACTCACGGGTGTCGGCCGCCGTCATGGCCAGGCCTATGTCCACCGGCCCGCGGTCAACACTCATTCTGCAAGTGGAAGGGACCGTCCATTATTAATTACGTACGTATTTTGGTTTCATATGTTCACCCACTCAGAATGTTTAAATGTGTTATGTAAATGAGGTGAAAAAAAGAAAAAAGGTTATCTTATTTTGCATTATTTCACCCGAAATCATGATTCCATCAAGCCCAGGAAGTTGTGTATGCCATATACAGTAAGTTGGTAAACAAATAAAGATACTGTAAAAGTCCAAAGTTCTAGTTCACAACAGAATTATTTTCCACGCCATGTTCATACTTTGACTGTGATAAAACTCACCCCTCATTCCCTTTTCTGGACATACGTACGTAATTACTGATGGACCGCCCCCAAGTGAATGAGGCTGCTCGCAATTTAGATGATTTAGAGTGAAAGCGTCTACAATCACAGATGATCACTGATCACTGTTGTATTGTACAATTCAAAAACATATTCCACTGCGTATAAATATATCCTACTGCTACATGTACTAGTCTATGTCTATTGGATTGTTGATTAAGGAATATTTTCAAAGTTCGGATAAATTTAACATCTCAAGCTGACGGTGTTCTTGAACTGTATTCCAGGAACAAAATGCAGTGAAAATACAGCGTGTACAGAGTGCAGAAACAATATGGAATTGCAGTAGCACTTTAGTAGTCAATCAGTGGGAATCAGTGACTGAGAAATGGTAAATCAATATGCCTGAAATGTTAAGATGAGCTACAGTGTACTACAACCAGTCGTATCTCAGTAGCTCATTTAAATATTTCGGACATTTAGGGAGTAACCACTGCATCTTAATCTGGGTTGTGCCAGAACCTAAGTACTAGCTGCTAGGATTGCCTTCACTGAAAAAGTCAAAATTAAATTTTAATGTTTAATGTGGTCTCTCGTCAGTTTGTTCATGAACCTAGCAATTTTAAGAGGTCGAGACAGCTATTTAGTTTTCAACAGTTTATATTGGAATCAATCAGAGATTAAAACGTTGACTACCTTCTTTATTTACATTAAATGATTCATCTAGTGGTACATAAAACATACACACGTGTATAGCAAACAAAAACTGCATGTGCAATGCGAAATCAACAATAGCAATACGTTCAAACACCGACCTGGTTATTACAGAGTGTGCTGGTGCATGTATAAACCTGAGGCAACATAAATACACACCGAAAATTCTTTTTTCATCACGTATCCTTTTAGCAGCTGTTGATTCCATATCTAACTTGCTGTGTTTTCTGTCACTGATGTCAAGTCAGTCACAATATGCTAAGCCACTATTTTCAGACACAGAGATAGAACAGGGAAGCAACGTGTAAACCTATTGCAAAGTGAGATATCCAGCAGAATAGAGCAAAATCAAAGCAAGTAGTCAGTTACGACACCTAAGGATGTTAGACCAAAGCGGTTCTTTCAGGGCATATGAAGAATCCATTTTTCTAACTGTGAGTATATTCTAATCAAACAATGTCGTCCACAATGGTTTGCAGAGGGGTGAAGAGAAGGAAGTCCTTGATGATAGTAGGTACGGGTAGTGTGGCTATGGCCGTATGGTAGGGCCACACACACACGGAGGCCTTCACTGATCGCCGACACTGACTGCGGAGGGTCTGTGGACGACGCGACACATCCCTCAACGTCTCCAGAAACAGGGCATAACTAGCATCTTCAACGTCGCTTAGTTCTTTGGGCACCAGTTCTTTCTCAGATTCTGCTGATTCGACTCGGCAGTCGGCTGAAAGCAACATATTTGCAACACGAAACAGTTTTTTCTCAGTGGCCACCTGGAGTGGAGATCGACCCATATTGTTCTTTTGGTCAACGTTAGCCCCTGCCTTTATCAAGGGGAATATGGTTTTCTCGATGGATTTATTTGGGTTGACGTAGAGTACCTGCACGGGGAGGTCCATGGCGGCTATAAGCGGGCAGTCGTCAGTGCTAGGTAGGCTGAGGTTGGGGTCTGCTCCGGCCCTGAGCAGCTCCTCCACTATGTCCCCATACCCGAGTTCAGCGGCCAGGTACAGGGCCGACTTCCCATCACCCTGGAGTAGGTTCACCTCACAGCCGGCACCTATTAACAACTGCACTGTTTCCAGTTGTTGACCCCTCGCGGCCATATGAATGGGATAACAGTTTGGCTTTTCATCGAAACTGTTCACATCAGCTCCATAGGTAATGAGTAGTTTGACTATTTTTGCGTGGTGACGGTGGATGGCAACGTGAAGCGGCAGAAAGTGGTCGGGATAGTTCGGATCGGCTCCTGCTTCCAACAACGCCTTAGCCATGTTGACACGACCGTAATTGGCCGCAGCAGTGAGCGGGGTCCACTTGGAAAAGGCGCTATGGCTGATGTCAACGGAACCCTTCTTCAGCAGGTAACTGTGGGTTTTAGACTGGCAGTGGACAGCACATCTCAGAAATGCATCCATGCCACATTTTTGACCAGCAGGTCCTTCCAGACATTTCCCCTTGTCTATCAGAATCTTGGCCGTCTCGGCATGTTCATTCTCTATGGCCACGCTGAGCGGCATCATGTGTCTGTAAATCAGCGGGACGTGTACATTAGCTCCGTGGTCTAATAGTACCGATACCATTTCGTTATGTCCCAGTCTACTGGCAGTATGTAAAGCCATTTCACCATCCCAGTACACATTAACATCACATCCCTTGGAGAGGGTTCTTCGAAGCAGACTGTCGTCATTTTCTAAAACAGCCTGATGAAGTTTTGGAATATCGTCAACCACAGCAAAGCCTTGGTACGTCGCTATACCTGCTGTTTCCTTCAGGTGACAAGGTAATGAAAAGGCATAGTAATCATATCGGGCAGTCACTGAGTTTTACGCAATGAACTTCTTTTAATTTAGAACTTAGTCTTACAGTGTAATCATTATAGTACATAGATGTTCACGTTATTTTGAATAATTTCACGCAAAGAGCTGGCGACATCTTACTTTTTTTCGATTTACAAAAAGTCTATAGCTGAAATGTTTCTATTTTACTACTTTTTTGGTAAAGATTTTTAATATTTTGGTGAGTGCATTTCGTAATTCTAAACAGGGGATATGGATTTGTGAAAAGCATGGAGGACTATTCTCTTTTAGATATTAAACTTTTTTTGTACCTACGAAAACGCACTGTCGAGACAAGAATAATATAATTTCATGTTGCTCAGTTCATTTTAGGTGACTGGCGTTTCGGCATGTGTTCTATGCTAGGATCGCTAATAATTATAAGGCGTTGAAGGACCTACGTAGGTCCCTCAGACCACTAGTGCTTAGAAGAGGAAAAAACAAGTTTTACTCAATACAAATAAAATAACCTTGTTACGTTGTATAAACTTAAGAAATAAGGCCATGAGATTTGATAAAAAGTCCTCTATACTCCGGGTAACCTCAATCGTAAACACGTGACACATAGGGCAGGGCTAAGTCAGTACCAGGTTTGGGAGACGATAAATCTGAAAAATCTATCATTTCTTCTAGGAAAAGGTTTACTTCCGAATAAATACCAAAAATTCCCTGAAATGTTGATAGAAGTAATGCCACTTATTAAACAATTTTCTTTGGTCGTATTTTTCAAACTTAAAGTTTTGTTAATAATAAACAAATAGGCCCAACTTTAAATTCGCCGGTACTAACTTAATCAGGGATCATGATTCTGTTGGAGTTTTGATTTGAGGGTCACATGTAGGTACAACAAGAATTTGAGAACCGTTTTGATTTCGTATTGTTAATGTTATATATATACAAAGTGATAACATCTATGCGGTCATCCATACTTGTAACCACTCAAAATCAATTCACTTTTAAAAGTGTTCATTTAATACTATTGTATCCCTATTATTATTGGATATATCTTAAGTTTTCCCACCAATGTGCGCAGATGTAGGCTTAACATCCGATACTTTGCCAGAAAGGAACTTTGTCTCTCATCGCTTACTCAGTTACGGATTTATTATTTAAGGTATTTACCTTTCATTATCTAGTTTGTGGAAAGAGGCTGAATGGCCCCTCCGCTCGCTGGATGGGAAAACACACACACACACAAACAAACTTTTATCATCTATGTCTGACTTTACATAAAATGTATAATTTAAGCTCCTTAAACATGTTCGACGTTTCAGAGAGTGTTTTGGATTCCCTGTTTCACAGGGATAGAATAGCTTGAAGAAGTTCTCCAAATTCCTGCTTAAACTGAAACGAATAGGTCATTGGTATAGTGTGATCACCCCAAAAAAGGTTGGCTTGGTAGAAACCAGGTCTATTTGGGGAATCATCTTTTCTACATTGCAGCAGGAGCAGCTAGGGTTGAACAGGTATGGTAACCACACTCTCTTTTAGACAGGAAAATTGATGGCTGTGTCGGGAGAAAGGTATAAGAAATGACTTCAAAGAAATTCATACCATTTGTGAATTGGTCAACAACGACCAAAACTGCATCTGTGGAGAAAATAATGAAAAGGGAGAAAGATTGATATAGATCTAGGATGCCTAGGTCTCGCGAATTTTCAATAGTCTATCATCTCCTCGTTGGAAGTATAGACTCTAAAACATTAAAGGGATAGTTTTCAACAACAAAATGATAAAGTGACCTAAGGTACTTATTGTGAACAAGGATCAAGTGTAAAATTATGCAGGGTTTATAATCAATTCTGAGAAATAGGAATAATTAGCATAAGAGTTCAGTCGACAGTTGTGATGTCATCACCCTGAAAGAGCACCAGAGGACATGGGAGCAGAGTCTGGTGAGACGGGAAGCCTGGGTTTGGGGTTGGTTTATTAGAATTAATTATACACCTTGCACCTTGTTCTTTTAGATCTATGCCTGCACACAATGAATACTTTGAGTCATGTGAAAATCATATTCTTGTTCCTTTAGCAAACTGTCCCTTCAATTTATTGGCTCGATCATTATTTGGGATAGATCGAAAATTAGATTGGCGCCGATTAGACACCAAAGCAGAGTTAGGATTTCCAGTTTATCCCTACTTCGGAACAACACTGAACTTTTTGACTGTTTCTTTTTTTAAATGTGAAGAGAAAATACATCTTGAAAAGCAGCAGTTGTTTTTGTGCCTGAAAATGGCCTGCCATGGGGTTGGGTTTCCTTATAGATCTATTTTTCTGCCAAAGCATGCAACGTTACTTCGTTAGCATAAGAATTCCCTTATCAGAAGTCATATTCAATGTCATTTTCACAGCAGACCTCTGCTCACAGTTACACAATAGCCATAAGAAATCATTAACAACGGTCGGTAGAGCTCTACCTTTTCCCGGCCGAGGCAGCCAAGTGCACGCCCACCTCACTTTAAAGAAACGTATTTGATTCACTCAGCATTACACACTAGACACAGTGATTAACCCTAGCAATAGGTCTAACAAGATCCTATATGCGGTTGTATTTACTCACAGCTCAGTCTCCACATCGTGACACTGACTGAAGCCCTAGATTTACAGTCTAAATGAGCAAAATTCCTGATGTTGCTCAGAATGAGAATGGTAAGAAGATGAATGGCAAAATTGGGCATCTCGTTGCGGTGGTCCAAATTATAGACGTTCACACCGTCCTACAACATGCTGCATCCAATCATTTTCATCTAGAATAAATAGAATCTCAAACACACGCAAGTACTTACATGGATCAAGCTGGTAGTCGCTGATATTTCCTTGAATGTGTTCCTAAATCTTGACAGCTACCCCAACCAAAACAGGCATGCCATGTTATGCTGAAGGTGAAGGTTGTTTGGAGGTTTCATCAGACGACGCTAGGTGTCTCTGAACGGGCACCTGCTGGCCACTCTGCAGCACAATACAGGCTCGACGCAGATTGCGTACCGGTTAACGTGCCGCCACCTCATGGGTCCTTCTCAAATCCAGATTACTTGCAGACGACGATTGCCAGGTTCTTTTACATTCAACACTTTTGCAGAATGTTTCTTACTAAAAAGGCCGCCGAATGTATTATAATTTATGTAAAGTTCTTATTTGGATAACAAAATTATAAAGAAACCTGAGCTTCCATTAGCCTATGATTAGGCAAAGCCAACTTCCAAATGGAAAAAAATGTTACGTTCAAGTTTCCAGACCGACAGGGTGTGTGTGTGTGTGTGTTTTTTTTGTGTGTGTTTTTTTTGAGGGGGATCGAGTAGGTTTTTTTTTTGTGTGTGTGTTTTTCTCCAAAGAAAGTAATTGGGAAAATGATTGAATTTTAAATATTAGCATAATTATGAACATTACACCGCAGAATCACTATGGAAGAAAGAAATTCTTAATTTTGAACATTATAATCTGCGTCTACCATACAGTTAGAAATATATGTAGAAATCAAAATAAAACCCGACCAACCGACCATATATATATATATACATACATACATACATACATACATACATACATACATATGTATATATATATATATATATATACATATATATATATAGGCATGATGCCTGAACACAACGATTTTATTTTGGCCTTAGCTACCATAAATAATTGTTCTGTGAAACTAAGACATGGGCCTACAACATAGACAAAAGAATTTTATTTCATTGAAATAAATCCGTTTATATACAAGTGAATCAAAATAGATAATTATGCTGCCTCAGTTCAATATGATGATATGGCAATAATGTCATTTTGAGGTATGACTGTTAACTACATTATATGTGTATATGCATGCCAGAGGATTTTCTACGATTTTGTAATAACTGATGATATCTTTGGCCAGACATTTGCGGAACAAATATAAAGATACGGTTTTGGTTCTTTACTGGGCAAAAATATTATTAGATTTGAGACAACTATAAACGTGGTCCATCCGCGCCCCTTGTTGGTTAGCTGAGGCGCTTCGCAGAGGTATTACGATTACTGTGCAAGGCAGGTGCGAGGGGCAAATTCTCACACCGACAAATCATAGAACTATACGTAGTACAGTTCTATGGACAAATGTCGTGCCGCCATGTATGTTCTGTAGTTTATTTTTATGTACGGCTAATTAATTTAGCTATTAGTCAATTATTATCTATGAAGTCTTCTTGAAAGGATATGTCATTCAGAGCGCTGTAATGTTATCATTGCCATCCTTGTTCGTTGACAAAACCTTGAAACAAAAGTAACCATCCTTATGATTCTTTGCAATTTGTATGATAAGTCCAGTTCTCCGGCGCATGGAGTTTGATTTGGTGGTGATAACTAACTCGTAGAGTTCACCCACTTGAAGCTGAAAAACGATAAAAGAATATACAATTATTTACGTTTGTGCATCAGAGGTTCAGAGTGTCATTGATTACACTTAATAGATATTTAGGAATTATTAATAGAGATTGATGTTCACGTTATATGTTCAAATAGTATTGACTTTACCAACTGAATAGTATATATCATTAGTAATGTAGGCTTGTGCATAATTAATTTATTTCTTCACACAGTATACCAGTGCCTGTATTCGTTCCAGTGCATTCTGAACATGCAATATGCATTTATAACCTATACAGTGAAAAACGAAAAAAGATATAAGTGATCAGTGATAAGCTTTCATATAGCACTTACCTGATCTGGGAGGTATATCTGAGGGAATGGCTTGTCACTTAAGCTGAGGTACTCCACTAAACCTCCCTCCGTGTGTATGGAGAAGGTGGGGGTGCCCCCACAGCAGGGCCCACAGTGACCACACGTCCGGCCCCAAAGGCCCCACTCCGCCGCTGGCACCCACGACCCTACCCCCACCCCCACACCATAACCCCAGGTCTGGCACAGCTGGCCGTAATCCTCGGCGTGGTCAGGGTCCCAGGTGAGAAGGGAGATGACCCTGATGTCCGGCCAGAGGCGGGAGGTCAGTCCGACCGGCCCCTCCCGCAGGGCCTCCCCCACCGCCGCCTCCCGCCGCTGTAAGTAGTGCACGCTGTGTCGCCCTGTCTCAGGCATCAAAGGGCGGATAAGATTTTGCTCGCTATTTTTTCTTTTTCTTTTTCTGTCACCTCCACCATATTGCTCCATGATACGACATTGTCTCCTGATTTTCTTACACAGGGCAGAGGAGTTGCTTTCAATGAAAGATAAGAAGTCTACGAGTGTTGGTACGTCCGGGGATTGTAATATTCCCAGCTCTTCTTCAAGGAGCAATAGCAGAGATTGTCGAAGCATTAGGTTAATAGGATCCTCATTATTGTGAATGTCGGAACAGAGGACAAACGACGGAGGTGTTTTTGGTTTTAATGTTTTATGCGCATTCCGCACTCTACCAACCCTTTTCAATGTACGTAAGTTCATTTTGATTCCGATGCTATATCTATAATATCGTTTATGCTTGTTGGCATATTCAGTTGCATTAGAGTGAGAACCTTTGCTGTTACATTGGGCGTCAGAGTGTTTCAACTCTTCGTCAGATAGTGGCACAACCTTTTGGAAGTCTTCTATTGTTAATATCCCATTGACCTTAAGGCCATTTATTTGTGGTTTTCTACGCATGATCTCCTTCAATACCTTCCGCTGCACCTGAAAAAATAAGAGCGAAACGTCGGGACTGCATTGAAAAAAATCATGATGATTTACTGCTCCGATGAAAAAATGAATATGGACTGTACCATTGAACATTGACGCTTGTCATTTATGCAACGGTGCGAAAATGAGTCGTGATCTGTACCATTTATCATTTGTTCATAAACATTACCGACTGAACACTTTGGTTGTCCTGAAGAGGAATAATATTGCAGAAAGTAAGACAACTAGAGGCATATACCATATCGGCGCTACATGTCATTTAGAGTTATTAGTATGCGCCTGCATGTACATATATGGGTCAGGCTTTTAAAAAGTGCATATTTGGCCTAATAAAACACCAAATTTCAACTACATCAAATATGATTTTAACCAAGAAAAATGAGAAGGTATGGCTGAGAGGATTTTGGAACCTTTTATTCCTTCAGGATTGGCCAATCCTCACGGGTTTTAGGGCATTTTAAAGATTTTAATGCCAATTTTTATGTTTTAGCAGTGCACAATGTTAAAAAATGCTATGTAATAATTACTTGCCAATACGGATTTTACAAGTGTAAAATTAGCATCAGAAAGAAGTGATGTTGCATGTCATTGATCGGTTTTAATCGACATTTCCTACAATTTTAAAGAAAAGATGAATAATTACTGTATCTGGTATTAAGTGTTTATGAGATCATAAGAGCATATTTCTGCCCAATATTACTCAAAAGTACATGTGAAACGTCCGAGATATCTTGGATATTTCACAATTTATGTAATAGAATCAAAAAAGAAATAATATTTAATTTATCAATTATATTCAGGGTCTAAGCTGATCAAGGGACGTAATACTAGCATGAAAATGAAAAATATGATTTTTTTTTTATTTTCTTTGTATGCAAATCATAAAAAAGAGCTATTTTGATATTGAAACGTCCGAGATGGATAAAATGGAAAAACAAATTTTAAATCTTTAAAATATCACAGCAAAAACGTTTTTCTGTGGTTTTGTATAATTTTTTCTATGTGGATTCCTAATGATCAAATGCTTCTTATACTGGAATATGACTGCTCAATTTACATTTTAAAAGGTATTTTCCTTGTTTATTGCCCTTTTATCTCGGACGTTTCATCAATTTACCCCCAAAAAAGACCCAAGAATTATTTTTTCAAAAATAATTTTTTTTTTTTTTTTGGTTTTCTACCCATATTCAACCCACATATGCCTTACAGAAGACAACTATAACCTGTAAATTTTGCATGTTTTTTATGTGTAAAAATGCAAAAGATCATGAAAATTTGCAAAAAGACAACAAGAATTCACTATTTTTTGTATAATCAATGACCATATTTTGGGAAAAAATCAAAATAGACATGAAATTTAAAAGAATTATAGTAGAATATATTGTTCCAAAGTCGTCATATTCAAGAAATAATTTGTCATTGCCGTTTCTATTTTACTAAGGCAAAAAGACATTAGAAAGTCCAAATATGCACTTTTTTAAAGCCTTGCCCATATAAGGCACTCCGCCAAGGCCTAGGTTAATGGTCATTAGCGCCCTTAACCCTTTCACTGCCACAGGCCGCTATAGTGACCCAAATGGAAAACCCCCAAAATCTAAATATAGTAACAGGGAATCCCTGGGGAGTCCCCTGGATCCCTGAAATTCCTTCTTATAATTTCAAAATGTCTACTAGATTGCTTCAAAAGTGAAAACTTAACAAAAATTGAAATATTTTATTAGTACAATGTGCCTCATTCAATGAGATCGTTTATATATGTATCATAATTAAACAAATTTAATTATTTGAAGATATTGTGACATATTTGGAGATTAGACCATGAGACAAATGAATAGGAATATAGTGGAAAATACCTATGAACAACGACTTTAGGCATATTTGACAGATTTCCATTGATTTCCATTTGTTTATTTGAGTTGAATAGGATGTGTTTATTGGTGCTTACAATTTAGTTAATTTTGCAAGGTTTATCAGCAAAACAATGAAAAATTATGCAAAAACATGCAAATATTAGCAAATATCTGTTCAAATTGGCAATTTGGTTACCATGGCAACCAAAAACCAAGGATTTCCCAAATACTTAGGGAAAATGAAAAACTACTTTCCATCCTTTCTATAACCATAAGCAATTAACCTTGACCACTTGCCTATAAGATAGTAGTACATCTGATATTAAGAAACCTTGGATAGATGTAATTCCCCTAATTATCTGGCAGTGAAAGGGGTGGTTATTTTGAGCCGAAATGTAAATTATTTGCATATAATGCATTTTCCATATAGGCCTACAATGATCTTATCACGTTTTTATGGTAAAAATATTACCAAAACTGTTTAATTTAGAAATACATGTAGAAGTTGTGCCTTACCTGCCTACTCTGTGGCTTTACTCCCCATACCATGGAAACAACGGCACTCAGAGGGCTCCGTCTTCCACACCTCAAGTACTGGGTCAGCAGGGTTGTGACGTCATGACTCGCCACCGGCCCCAGGCGCCACATATCCAGGCAAGCCAAGCACAGCATTCCTGCTGCTATGGCAACCACACCTACGCAATGATCCAGAAGAGGGGTCATGAACCATAATAATAAACTCCTACTGTTAGCATTAGACTCTAGGTCTAGGAATAACAGAAACTAAACAGAATCTGGAAATGATCCCCCAATAACGGTATACATTCATGCTAGATAATAGATTATTTTTATAAGCAAAACAAACATTCAGGAAACAGAAAGAATGACTGGTTAATAAGATTTAGGTAAATTCTTATCCATTATTTTCTTTCTTTATTCATATTCTAAATGCCTTGACCAAAGTTAGGCTGATAAAAGAAGTCATTATTATAATAATATCGATACACATCCAACAATACAATGTCTATAAACTTACCTGATAGCGTAGAAAGAACGTGGGGATAAAGTCCATGGCAGATGAATGTGCAAAACGATGACAAAACAGTGAAGGCTACAGCCAGCACCAAGAGTGTTATCTCCGTTCTATTCATAATTCTGGGAATAATTAGTGAGCTCCGGCCGACTGTTTTAGTACATTAAGTACATGTGCGATGACTGCCATCAGTAAACGCAATCATCTCACGTATAAACACAACATGTCAACAGATTATTGATTACACATTTTCCTTTTGAATAGGAAAGATTATGAAGAGATATCAGTGAAGAGGTGTACATTATAGACATGTAAGTTGAACCGTTCTAGATAAGCCAAGGTCCACCCGATAAGTAATGTCCAATCCGACTTGGTTCACCTGTTGATCGCTGGATGATTCTCCCAATCCGTGTCATACTGTATGCACCTAGCCACACAATGTGTCGACTCAACGACAGACAAAGTGAGTGGGGATCAAAACAACTGCAGGTGAATGGCACTCCACAACACCTGTTCGTTTTGAGGGTACACTTCCCAGTTTGTGAAGACCCAAGGCAAGTTGTCACGCCTGACGTATTGGCCGTGTCCTATAGAAATGGCGGTGGTGGCCGTCGGGCCTTGTCCTCGGCAGATAATTGCCTCCTTCTAAACACACTGGAGGTCAGGGTTCGGTCCATGGTACCTGATCTCTGGCAAGTAACGCGTCCCCTCTTTACTCATGGGTCCTTTCACAGGAGGCCCCTCTCTAGATCTCTAGAACTGTAGCAGCACTGGCCTACCTCGTCCGCTAACATTATACACACGATAGGGCTGCTATTATTCTGCCATATTCAATTGCAAAGACGCGTCTCTTGTTTCTTACGGAAAAGAGGTTACTCAATGTTCTACTTATGCTTGGTTAACTGATCCCATCACTTGTTATGGAGGATACATAATTGGGGCATTACATACAATGAGGCCATTCAATGGCATAAGACATCCTCTCAACCGTGACATTACCCCACGCTTCCACTCCATCATATACTCAATTTACGACGAATAAAAACCTAAAATGGTTAATCTAAGAAAAGCAGGTGACTGCACTTGTTCATTCTACTTTTTTCCCAGATTTTGTGGGTGATTCCTCCTGGCAGTAGATCAGAGAGGGGTCGGTGTGTAGACTGAGGTGTGTCTGACCCATATACAAGGTGGAGGGAGGAACGCGGCCCTGCATACCGAGTGAGGGGGAAGGGATCGAGGGAAGCACCTTTGCTATGGAATTTAGTAACCTCCGCCCTTTTACTTTGTAAACTTTGTATTTCCCCCTGTTTATATCCCCAGCCATGGATCATGTTCATATAATATATGTATAACATGTACGAAACAATTATCGACATGGGTGCACGGATCAATGTAAATTTTAAAAGCTGGGCGTATTCAGATAAGTTGGGCTAATTGTTGTATTATGATGGGAATTGCATGGGCGGGTACAAGTATGGCATAGATCCAGGGATCTCTGTTAGAAACGAGAAAGGTAACGATGAAGCAAGACTGCTTAATACAGATTCTTATGGCACCTTGTCGAAACAGTTCAGGTTTCCTTTATATAGGTGATAATCACATGAGGCCAACATTAATCCCTAAGACGGACTTTTATATTGAGCACCCACGGTCAAATTCATGTCCTGGGAGCTGATACATGTGAGTCTACTCATGTTTCAGTTTTGGTACTTGTTGATTCAGGATGTTGAAAGAGAAGAAACACACCATGTGATGTTGTTCTATGATATCACAACTGACCTCCTGTATCGCTACTCTCTCGATCCGCCTTATTCCCAAGGCTCACTAATGGGACGGAACATATTCTTCTATAGCTGCCATTACTAAGTCTTATGTTAACAAGCATAAGAAAATAGTGGGGCACTGGCAGGTTTTTCTGAATACATGTACATGGATATTGTGTATGTTTACATACATGTGGGTATGTATCTAAGTATCTATAATGTGTGTGTACAACCATTTGGATGTATGAATGTGTTTGCATGTCTGTCTGCTGGGTCCCATTGACTTTGACACATCTTTTTCCATGAATAATTATACACTTTTCCAGGTGTAATTTTTAACTCCACATATATTTTGCATTAGTGGCATTTCACAGGAATTAAAGGAAAATGCAGACTTTCTTGAAGAAAGTTGGATAAGATCACGGGACTCCTGGATTTTTTTTTCAATTTCATGACTTTTCCATTTTCCAGATTGTGAGAACCCTGTTGTGTGCAGGGATATCAAAGGACGCAACCATTACTTATCTATATATAATTCATGCAATTATAATTCCTAATTCCTGCTGCTTTCTAGCTTCGTTAGAAACATAATATGAAGGGTAGACCCATTTATATGTGTGTATATAGATATAATATATCTGAGTGAGGGCAAATGTCCGATACAATAGGGTTGATCTTTTCTTATGCAGTACCCCGGGGTAAATGTTGACCCACTTGGGACTTCAGAGCAGCATGTTTAAGAGTGGAAGTTGTCCCTCCGTGGGCGCAACATGTGGGATGTGCTCCGGGATGTGCTGGAGGAGTTGCTGTCCACAAGCTGTACTCTTGAGTCAACAAGGTTTAAGAAAGTGTGTGTGTGTGTGTGTGTGTGGAGGAGGGGGACTCCCTTCTCAAAATGTAAAGAACGAACTCAATGTACCCGCTTTTTTGTTCGATGTCACACTTTACAGTCCTTTTGCATAAGTGTGTGTGATAATTCCGCGATTACCAATCAACTTGTTTTGACTTTTGACCTCTATTCAGATTTAAAACCCGGTCAGTCAAAGAAAAAACAAACTCTTAAAACATGTTAACTGTATAATTAGTTTTGGACCATTTTCCTACATGTCAAGAAAAAAAGTTGTTACACAGTAATTTGTGGGTTAAAATATAATTTTACCTCTTTAATAGTGTTTTGTGGTGTTGCAACAATCGTTTCCAATGCGTCGTCTCTAAACCTATAAATTATCAAGTGTAGTGACCAAGACCACACTTTCCCAAAACCTGAGCCAGCTGCATGAGGCAGGGGCACCGCGCAGGTTCTTGGGAAAGATTTATAGACAGAAATGGATTGAGGGTATAAATAATATACAAGACGAATTTTCTGTATTCATGGTATGAGAATCTTAGGTGGACCTATTAGAAGGTTGACTGCTGAGCTCTGCATGGTTCGGGCCTATCCGTGGTGGAGCACTACCCCAAAGCTGTAGCGCAGCAGCTTCTCGACTAAACGCAGTCTTTATTATTTGTTTTGTGGAATTTGCATTAGGGAATGAACAGCACGGGAGTGGGTAGTAAGTCCACCGATAGTCAAGCCAAGAGCAGGAAGGAGGACAGGACCAGCTCCATGGGAGTAGGGCACTGCGGACTGGCTGTGCCTCTTCACCACCTTTTTTCTCTAGCACCCCTGATGGTCTGCAGATTGCTGCGGATAAACCAAGCTAGCCCTATCATTGGTAGACCTCTGACTGGTATGAGGCGAGCCGTCCTTGCCTTGTCTGCCAAGCGAAATGGCAATATACCCCAAATCTTACTCAGCAACTGGTGTTCTCTTTCCCCAATACTATGACAGGGTCGCCACATACCAGGGACATTGAAATTCCCTGATATTTCCCTGACAAATTTCAATTTTCCCTGAATAATAATATAAGAAAATCCTTTCAATAAACAGCCTTGAAATACCCTTAGAAAGTGCTTTCCGGCAATTTAGGCTAGAACCTTCAAAACACAATATCTTAATTCTTTCTTGGCAACTACTGTAGCCAAGGCCGTGCTCCTGGCTCACATCAACACCCCTTAAAATCCCAACATGACTATCAGGAGGCCACAATTTACAAAATTCTATTGTTAGTTTTCATGACAACCAGAAATAAAAAGATTTTGAGAGCATCAAAGTTGGCCAGCTGTTCACTCATGGGTTTGTAAATTCCATTTTTCCCTGACCACGATCAATTTTCCCTGACCTTTTTTAAAATTCCAGTTTTCCCTGACCAATTCCAAAATTCCCTGACTTTTCCCTGGCCTTAAAAAAAAGACTTTTCCCTGACCAGTGGCAACGCTGTATAAACCACAGGAACACAGCCAAATGCTTTACATAGACACATTATACAAAGAGTTTTAATTCGTAAACTATTAATGGGAACGAGGGGTCTCTTTTGAATTGGCATGCCAGAGACAGCCCTGAACCAATAAGCATCACTATGAGTGACAGTGTTGCGTTTGTCCAAGAAGCATACAGGTCCGGGACGTGTACAGAAATCAACTCAATCGGCAGTGGCCCTCTCGGCAAAGCCGTCAAGCGTCAGTTGACAGCAATAACATTAAGCATGTTAAAATCAAAGACATCGGCAGCAACTTAGAGTACTTTCCTTGCAGAGAGGCTTGCATAGAAATACAAATTCGATGTTTTTTGTAGGAAGATTATCATTCATACAATTTGTCATCTTAAAACAAACCTATCAAAATACATGTCAATGAACCTCTGATACCCCATTTTCGCCGTTTATAATGTAGCCCCGACCGTTCGGTCGGTTCACATAAAATGTTTTATATTTCACTACAAATAGTTTGGTCATTAAGTCCACCTACACGGAGTGACCAACTCAACTTCCGACTCGACTCAACTCTCGGGATGGGTCAGTATATACGTTTTATGACGCGGTGGTTCAGTGTTTAAATTGGAACCTTAAACGTTCTGCTCAGACGACCACATGCAATGCACATCTACGTTGTGGGTAATATCCCCGGGGCCCTAACCCAATGTTTCAAGCGGGTCACTGAAACAGATTTTATCTATGGAACTTGCGAGAATTCAAGCCAATGACCTATATAACGATCATCCGTTAAGTGGAAGGTATAAAACAAATCATAGAAACCTCAGATATTTACCGGTACTTGGAAG
The DNA here is from genome assembly GCA_936440205.1 of Lepidonotus clava. Taxonomy (NCBI): domain Eukaryota; kingdom Metazoa; phylum Annelida; class Polychaeta; order Phyllodocida; family Polynoidae; genus Lepidonotus; species Lepidonotus clava. Next base: position 19,199,486 of record OW387136.1, on the reverse strand, counting down.
CCCATACACCAAGTAGACTTAAAACTGTTGGGCTGCTAGGAGTCATAGCCCTTACAGATATATAATATTATGATTTGATTAAATAAATGAACTAAAGTCTATAAAAAGCCGGCTACCAGGTATTGATTTGATTAATAAAATTTTGATTGAGTCTCTACCTTTAACCCTATCCCCACAGCACTGTATTTGATGAAATGAGAACTGAAATGATTACAGTTACCTTAAAAGTACAGATTATTAAGATATATTGTGGCCAGAGTATTGTGGTCTCCAGGACAAGTACTTCCTTTTTTTGTAGAAAAAATGTAACATCATCTACGTATTCTTCTTTTATCTAATTGCACACGTAACAAAATAGTTCTCTGACTTTCATTTATTTCGATACAAACACATTTTTTTACAAGTACAAGATTTGCCGTTAACATGAGAATACGGCGAGCACCACACAACCATCAACATAAACATTAAGATACATACTTGTACGTAAACTACGAAATACACTCACGACTACTAAGTGCTAAAGCTGTTGTTGTCCAGGAATGAGACCCGAAGTATTTGTTTTCACTGACACGTGTACCGCTTGAGTACATTTAAAATCCATAATCTTCTTGAAATAACTGACATAACATAAAAAAAACATATACTCTTATAAAAACAGCTCCATGACTACCGAAATGGCCGTAATACCATACTTTGATACATATATATACTTTGGAAAGTTTGTATGTGTATTATTTAACAAAGGTTCTGCAATGACAAAACTTCAAACTTCTCACTTAAACTATCGAACATTGACACATATATACATACTGACACTGACAGACATTCAAAAGAAGACCTTTTCAAGGTCCTTAAACGTTGGCCATAACAATTATATTGCCCAAGACCCTGTTTAAGGCATTCAGAAAAAAAAAGACCAAACTTACAAGGTATATGAGATGCTAAGGCAGGGGCGCTACCATAGTGGCCACTCAGCCTGATCTCACAGATGCAGAAATGTCCTCAATGTATGATGACTTACGGTTCATAATAACTTACTGGACCTTAGATTGTTATAAGATGTTAAGTAACTGATGAGGATCATTCGATACGGAATCAAAAACAATTTCATACAATATTAATTGTACTGATTATTTTCAAGAAACCAAAAACGAATAATTTAGTTTTAAAGAAACTGCAGGCATCCTGCCCTCATTCAGTCGGACAAAAAGTGCCATTCTAATGTTAGAGTTAGAAATGGACTCTTGACACCCTGTGTATATTAATCATAAATAATATATAAACATTGCTATCCTTCTCTGAGCTATCCTGGATAAATCACCAAGGTATTTCGCGAAAGTAGCAATATGACATAGTATGAGCGTCCTATTAGCGTTCCACGGGCACTCCAAGAAGATCTAGCTGTAGGGCAAAGGGAGATCTGGGAAGTGCAACTTTTGGTTGGTGCCTTCTATCTCGATCTCGTTGTAGAGCCACTTGCGGTTGACCCGGCACTCACCACCACATTTGGTGGAGGTACACTTGGGGCAGGGGTAGTGACAGCCGACACAGTCCCGCTCCAGGCAGTCACAGATGTCCCGCCCGTCCACCATGATCAGCCCCACTTCGTCGTACATCTGGTTCTTACGGGACCTGGCAAAAGGGAATAGAGGAAAAATGAAATTATCAAATCTAAACGATCAAGGAATATTTTCACTTGTATTAGGTGATAATAAGTCGGTTGTGATATTTCTACTTCAGAAATAAAAACGAATATACCATATCTAAAGAATCGATTATGTTGGTTCAATATCTTTTTTAGACTATTACTGCAGGAAAACTTTGAGCAAATCAACACGAATTAATCTCTATTATCCCTCTATCAATCTGACCTTTGAAATATTAGACGATGTGACTGCAATAACTTACTCGCTGTATATCCTCCTGTTCATTTTGCGCATTTCGCGCGTTGAGCGCTCAGGGTCAAAGTCCTCCATGAAACGGCCGGGGTTTCTAAACGCTAACTTACGAAGATGCCTACTTGTGGACTGCAAGGAAAGAAATTGTATTTTGAAGGAATGAAGCACCCAAAATGAACAAATCTAGAAAAAGAGCAATGACAAAATCATCCAGTTTAAAATTGATCCTCACGTCGTCTTGTACGTATCTCGGGTAATAAGTTGTTAACATCATATCAGTTTCAATTCGAAACCAGGGGCCATGTCTTCGTAACTGATTTAAGTGATTAGGCTAATCAGGTGATTTTGATTAGTGTCTCATTCATATCTATTCTGTTTGTGAGTCAAAGTAACTTCACCCTAAAGTCCCCTTTCAATGGTGTTTTCACATGACACTTTCGGTGAAAAAACAGTCTCAGGTTTTGTGAGACAATAAAAAAAATTGACATGATTAGCCTAATCACTAAATTCAGTTACGAAGATATGGGCCCAGTTGAACATGTCTTCTGGAAAACTATCAAGTATAACAGTAGCTTAGATATACCATATTCAAGCTTTATCTATATAGAAAATAAATGAAGACCTTTTAGAAGTTTGAGAAGCCTGTCTAGGCACCCTGTGTATGGTATTTATATTCATATGAATCAATACATAAACGAACAATGAGGTAGAGATATGTAAAGACCTTACTCTAGTCTTGTGACTCTTGTGTAATAACAGCATGCCCATGCTTTTTCAGAAATCAAAATAAGACCTTAAAAAAAACTTCATAATACCTTGTCGAGTACGAAAATAGGACCTTTTAAAGACATTTCTAAGAAATTATTTTTAACGTTTTTAAACATGTATACGTTCTACCAAAAAGAGGTATACATAGAACAGAGATACCAGCGTGACATCACAAAAAAAAAGGAACCTTTTCTCATTGATAGAATTTTTTTTTGCCATGAAGAACACATCTCGCCACATCTCACAACACTTTTCTCATTGATAGAATAACTTCATAATAGTGATTGAAACAGGGTCGGTGTGTCTGTAACTTCTGATGTTACTGCATTGAGTGAGCTGAGATGAAGTTTTTAAAGACCCAAACATATATAGTCTTTATACATATTATATCATGTGTATAAATAGCCCATATATATATATACATGGGGACCTGTGTGTGTGCATATATAGAAATAATATGCACACATATGCACAAGAGATTAAAAAGAAAGTGACACGGGTCAGGAGTATAATTTCAGGAAAGAATATTAATGACATGTGCGAGCTTGTATTGAAAGAGTTTGCTAGTTTTGATGGTGAAATCAGTGTTGGCAACTAACTTTTTGGCCTATCGGCCAACAGGGCCGACTATGCCAAGACATTGTTGGCCCTGATAGCAATTCCGTCGACCATCAGGGCATATTTGGCCCTAATTTTGGTGAAAATGGTCGGCCCTGTTCTCAAATTGTCGGCCATTGGCCTATGGGCCAGTGTTAGTGGTAAACACTGAACTAAAATTATTAGATCTACATACATTGATATTATGTTTTTTTAATTAAGGAAGTTAAGATTTATAAGGCCCCCGATACATTTCCTGATTTTGAATTTGAGGACCCTTAAAGTTATTTTTGTCACTAAATGCACTTTTTTCAACAAATCATTTAAAAGATTGCACATTTACTTCATTATAATACCCCTGTGCTCAAAGAAATAAAATGGAATCTATAATACATAGATTTAAAAAATGTGTTCCAATAAAATGGGTAAGATTGCTCAAAATGATTTCGTGCATTTTACCCATTTTTTAGGAACACATTTTGAAAATCTAGCAATGCCAAAAACTGGCAACCCTTCTCAAAAAACGAACCCCCCTCTGAAAAAAGCTGGCTACGGGCCTGTAGTCCAGGAGGCCCAGACCCAACGTTGACACTCAGCTGACAGTTAGAGCCATTCTCGAACTACGGGCCTGCAGAGTCGTAACTGGTGCACCGACCCCATGATTCTACAATTCCTGTTACAGGCCTCAAAGTAGTGATCATGAAAAAAAGAGTCTCTTTAAAAGGCCACAATTTAAGAAATAAAGGTTGGATAAGGGGAAAAAAGGTAATTTAAAATGCATAATTATAACTAATTAATTAAGCAACATATCATCAAGATGTCTAAAGGATGCTCTCTTGGTATTGGTTACTCAATTGACATTTCTATTTAATTTATCTATTAAAAAAAGTATTTTTCCAAGTAAATGGAAGATTGCGACAATTATACCGCTTTTTAAAAATGGGAAAAAGGAGGAAGTATCAAACTATAGACCTGTATCACTACTCCCGATTCCAGGAAAACTACTAGAGAAACTAATACATAAACAGATTATGAACCATTTAGAAAACAATAATTTACTTAGCGAATACCAAAATGGCTTCAGGAAAAATTATTCTACAGGAGGAGCAATAACTCTATGCAATAATAGGCTATCCAAAAATCTTGATGTTATTTGTGGAGTGCCTCAAGGTTCAATATTGGGTCCTTTATTTTTCCTTATCTATATTAATGATATCCAATTTTTAATCAAGAACATTAAATTTCAACTATATGCTGATGATACTGTTTTATATTGTTCCGATATAAACTATTCAAAAGCCGTCTCAAAACTTCAAAGCAATCTAGATGTATTTTCAAATTGGTGTAAAAAAAATGCCTTAACTGTCAATATCAAAAAAACTAAATCAATGGTTTTTGGAAGTTCTCATAAAATAAAGAAAGCAGTTAATACGAATCTTTATATTAATGGTGGTTTAATAAAAAAAGTAAATACATTTAAATATCTAGGTATAACATTAGACCAAAAGCTTTGTTATAAAAAACATCTGAAAAACGTCTTATCATCAATATCATATAAACTCCTATTATTTGGGAAAATAAGGCATCAATTGAATATCGATGCTTCTATACTCAGGGCTCACGAAATCCAGCGTCCTGGGTGTCCTGTCCACCCCCTAAAGGCCCAGGACACCCAGACAGGACCCTCAGGGTGTCCTGTGGACACCCTAAAAATCGTACCTTAATATCAAGGTTGAGGCAATGGGACGCCCAGTTTTATGAAGCAGGACACCCACAATGCCGGTCAGGGTGTCCGCAGGACACCTTACCTTTTTAAAATTCTGTGAGCCCTGTATACTGATATATAAATCAATGATTTTGCCATATTTTGATTATTGTGACTTTATTTACATGTATAGTAAATTACAAGAATTGGATAAACTAAATAGGTTGCATGTTAGAGGTTTAAGAATTTGCTTAAAAAAACAAGGCAAATGTGACGAAATTGATCTGTACAAAAGTTGTAATATTTCAAGCCTTGAACATAGAAGAAAAAAACATTTAATGAATTTTTTATTCTCATATAAATCAAAAAAGCCAGAATTTATACAAACACCTATTAGAGAAACAAGATCAAGTGATGGTGTTTTATTTGTCATTAAAAAACCGAACTGTGAATGTTACAAAAGAAACATATTCTATTCAGGTTCACTGGACTTCAACAATCAAAAACCTGAAATAAGAAATATTGAATCAAAAACTGAATTCAAAAAAATTCAAAAACAATTAATGATAAAAAGCTATGTATAGATTTGCTCTAGAATAGTTGGAGAAAAGAAAATGTATTATTTTTTAAGAAATATTTTCAAATGTGGTAACTCCACTGTTTAAAATGCTTAAAGATTAATTTAATAATTGGGAAAAGCTGAAAAATATATTAGCTCATTCAGAAATTTTCATTGTCATGGTCATTATTTTAAATGCATTTATTGGATAGAGATTAACAATGTATTAGATTATTTAGATGATAACAAGAAGCAAATGACTATCAAAGTTCTGATCGTTGGAACGATCGATGTTCGCCCTTAACTAGAAATCAGAAATCTCATCATAGAGGTGGGGGTCCCAGTAGTGTCCATTGGGCAGTGCAGCTGTCCCGGGCAGCTGTACACTCATTGGTCAACCTGATTGACCAATAGGACTCCCTCCTATATCACTGTCCATGCGCCAAAGCAACCATGACCCCCCCCCCCCCCCCTCCTCCTCCCCCAACCAGGCCTTGCATACACTGACTGCCTAGACCCTGACTGCTCACCCCCCCCCCCCCCCACTATGTTGAGTGGACTGTCAATGCCCCGGTCCCCTGCACCCACCCACATGCAGGTGACTGTGGCTCAAGTACTGGTTATGTAACCCACTTCTGGCTTCTCAAACTGCACCCTGCCCCACCCCCACTCCTTGAACTCAGTTCAAGGAGTGGGGGTGGGGGAGGGTGCAAGGGAGAGGCCTGCCCACTAAATTACACTTGATGCACACTAATTGTCCTGCTTACAAATGCATGCCGGTGGACAAAGGCCTGTAGCTACTTGTATGTAAGATTGTGTAACCGGGCAATCAGATCAAAGCCCAAATACCTACAAAAGACATGACTGATTGAGTGAGCCCTTCCCATAAGCTACAATACTAAAAACTATAATTAAGGGCTCACAAAAATGAACAGCAACTCCATAGACAATAAGCAAAAAGTAATACCGTTAACTTTAAAAAATTAAATGATATAATTATGTATATAAGTGATAACTTATTTGAATGTTAATTGTTGAATTGTAAATATGTATGGAATTTTCAATGTAAGCCCACTGGTGCAGCAACGAAAACCGGATCTCCGAGCGTTGACCAGTATAATAAAATTGTTAATAAAAAAAAAAAAAAAAAAAAAGGGGGCTGTCTCGTACGTGTGTTGTTAGGCTTACATACGCCGACGTAAGCCCAACAACGCGACGGCAGGCGTTGCGTTTTGTGACATTAGAACGTAATCCTGCAACGTGATTGATCACGTCGCAAAATTGGCGCGGCTGCAGACCTCTATGGGAGTTACAACAAAGCAAATGACATCGGACACACGGACGAGAAAGCCCCTTTAACCTTAACCTTATTAATTTAACCTTTAACCTTATGAATTTAGACAAAAAACACATGTTTCATTGTTCCTTTATGCTTGGCACTACTCCTTTTAAAGGATTCAACATTATTTTTCACTTTTGGATTGAAATCCACGGCATCCTGTCCAAGACAGTAAGGTTGGTCAGTATGTTTCTCGAACCACTTTTTGTTGGTTTGAATAGGACCACAGAATTTTAGGTAGGCCCTGGAAATGACCTGTCTCTTTTTTTCAAAAAGCAGTCAACAATAGTACAGCAGGGTTCTCCCTAGGCGTGCGGGATGCGGGATTCCCGCATCAGGAATTCAATTACCGCATTAGGATGACTTTGAGGGGGCCATTCCCGCATTAAAGTTACAGAAATTTGATAAGAGATAGTGAGAAAACCCCCGATTTCCCAAAAATGACCCCCCTAAGGTTAAGCACAATGGGGCATTTGATACTCGTAATCTTTTTCTAGGAAGAACCCTGGTACAGCATTTCAAAATCTCTATTTCTCAGAATTTTTATTTAGTTTTTAAAGAATAATATCTTTGATATGATAAGGTCAGAATTTTTTTGGTAAAAAATGACACTCATTATACATTTAAATTAGCCATATTACCATTGAAGTCCATCATTTTTCACATATTCACTACAATTTCCTGTGTTTAGTCGAGATTTTTCAAGGATGCCTTGTCATTTATATCAATTTTTACACTTATCGGTCACTTTAATTGAAATGAAAAACAAATTCATCAAACTTTAAAGGTCGCTGAGAGGAAAATAAAGGTTTTAAAAGTCCCACAGGCTAAAAAAAAGGTTATAAAGGTTTTAAAGGTCCCGCTTTGAGGCCTCCTGTTACACTTGAATCCTAGCTTGGTCCCTGTCCGAGGAAAATCCAGTTGTTAACAGTGAAGTTTATGATGAATATTGACTATTGTACAACAATTTGCACTATTCACGTAATATCGCCCATGGCACACTCTTATCTTTCTACGTGCACCTCTCTTGCACGAAAGGTTAAACGTCTACCCACCTCCTCTTCTCCTTGGTAGTCGTCCAGTAGTGTTAAATCTTCGTGAAGCTCCACTGATTTCTGCAAATGATGTTGATATGCTTGGTGATTTCGGTGTTCCTGTTGGGTACGCTCGCTCGCCATAACCACCTACCCTGGTGGTAGGTTAGGGAACTCACAACTCACATGGCTCCATCTGAAGGTTTGATCATGCATCTCTCAAATTTCAAAAGCCCTTTGCAAATTGCAGTAGCACTGACCTGGAAAATTAATTATTTGTCATTTATTGTGCATCGTGATCATGAATGTTTTGGCAAAATTCAGGAAATTTAGCTTGATGGGCTTACAAGGCGGGGAGATTCATCAGATCAAAATGTGAAAAACGAGCGCGGGAAACTCTACAATCTCCCCCCACTCTCCAAGCAGAGTCGCTCTAAACTCGCTGCAGCGCCATCTGGGAGGAGTTTGCTCTGGACTACAGCAGAAAAAAAAGTCAAAAGCGTGTACTTGCCGGTTCAGTCAGGCAAAGTTAGCACGGTTGAAGACACGGCTGAGTAATACTTATTATACAGACCACATTACACCCTTGTACATCACTTGGTTTCCGTTTGAAGCTCAGCAATATGTCTGCAACCAGTCTGGTAGAGAGGGCGGTGGGCGCCGTCGTCGGCTCGCTTGTCGCCGATGCAGCAGGTAGAGATCGATTCTTTTCGATAAGTTTATTCAGTGAATCACTGTTGACAACTTGTATGATAACATATTTTCAGTTTATTGAAGTATGTTTTCGAATAATAGTGTTTAGGTTGAGCGGAGGATTCAAGCAAACACGTTCAACATTCCGCTAAAACAAAATCTTTTGTGAAGGTGTTGGCCGCCCTCTTACTCAGCACCTCGGCGGCCTGAACCTCGACGTCTCCCGTCAACTGGTCAAGGCGGGCCCCCGAGTCCGGTCCCCGACCCGAGTCGCGGACTGACTCATGTTTTCCGCTCCAAGTCAGATAAGGGTAGGACTCTAGGAGTGTCGTTCTAATCACTCGATCTCTCGTTATCGCACGAATCATGCATAGAGATACATAAAGATGTATGATTATGCATAGATCTAGTAGAGGTACCTTATTTATAGACAAAGTATTGGTCCCTGCTTCCAGGAGTAGTCAGGTATCAAGATGTCCAAAATCTGATTCCGTGAGAATTTTGTGAAGAAAGCAAGAGACCCACCCAGATATCTTAGGGAGGCCCTAAGGTAGATCTACAAGAAAATGTTTGGTGGCAGTCTGGGATTTTGCTCTGGTTGCCATGGCAACCATTTTAAGTAAAATATAAGGGAAAATCAGGAAAAAGGTATTTTCATTTTTTTCAGATATTGAACTATTGTTAATGTTTGTTTTAATACTGCGCGATGAGTATATAACTAAGTATCCATGAGTCGTTTGTCCAGAATGTCTGAGTCAATCAGACTGCGTTTAAAGTTAGCTCATTCACTTCCCAATAGTTCAAAAGAAATGAACGATGAGGGAGCTCTTAATATGAAAGGGTTTTTATTCAGTAAACATCTCATCCCGAGTCAAAGCCACTGTGTATAAGTCTCCATCAGTCCACCTCCCATCTCCTATCAGCAATCAACCACATTTAGAATACAAGTCGTTCCAGCACATTCTAGACCGCTCTAGTGCTTAGCCCTATCACAATCCTATGCCCGAGGTAGTTGGTATAGGTAAACTCCAGTCTGCTACGCGGGAGCCAATGTACTTACTCCAAGTAGCTCCTTTGCTAAACTCACTCAGCTGACATTCTCACTAAAACTCCCTGCTCCTTACTTTGCAACGCCTTTTATACTGGTTAACAGGTGGCGCTAGGAGCGTAAGATATTTCTTTCTAGAAGTAGACTTGACATAGACTTGCTAAGCCTGATCCTTGTCAGATTATACAACCTGATAATATATTAAAAGTGCTAAGCTATTAGTACAATATATAACTAGATTAAAGCAAGAATCTAACGTTGCAATCATGTCGGGGCACTGGGGCTCTAACATACAACATGGTTTCCGTTTGAATCTCAAGGTCATCTCAAGGTCAAAACCCAAGGTCAAGGTCATTTTTTAGCCTTTTTTTGTCTTAAACTTGAAAAAATTCCATTCCACAGAGAGGGATATGAATTCAAATGAACATATCACAGTGAAGATGAAAGCTAAGGTCCAGACCTTTAATTTGATGCCTTAATTATGTCCCTAGCTATAGTAGAAGTATCAGAATTTCCACTGCGAAAAATGGATGTCCCCCACTTTAGTGAGCTCTTTAGAGGTCAATGACCTTGGTAACCACACTGTATGATTGCCATAAAGCACTCATCAGTAGAGGTTTTAATGTCATATCTCTGGGAATAACTAAGATAGAAATGCAACCAAGGTGTCAAATTGAAGCATTTAATTAGTGCTATTGGCTGGAAATGTTACATTTGTGTAGAGGATGATTCGGTTGCCATGGTAACCAGAATACCTATAAAATATGGCTATTTTTCCCCATTTTCCTTCTGAATGTACCATATCTTCACTGGTAGTTAAGATAGAAACTTATGTAAGGTGTCAAATTGAAGTATTCCAATAGTGCTTTTATATGGAAGTGCTTAATATCATGTTAGAGTGATTTGGTTGTCATGGTTACCAGATTTCTTGTTAAAAATAGCCATTTTTCCCTATTTTCCTTCTGAAGGTACCAGATATTCACTACTAATTCAGAAAAAAAATACAAGTTTGGTGTCACATTGAAGTATTCAGGTAGTGGTATCATACTGAATTGCTAAATTTGATTTTAGAGTGAGTTGGTTGCCATGGTTACCATAGTTTTTGTCAAAAATTGTCATTTTTCCCATATTTTCCTCCCGAATGCACTATATCTTGACTGATAATCAAGACAGAAATGTTACCAGGGTATCCAATTGAAGAATTCAATTGGAACTATTATATGGAAATGGTAAATTTGATTTTAGGGTGACTTGGTTGCCATGGTTACCAAAATCTTTGTCAAAAATTGCCATTTTCTCCCATATTTTCCTCCTGAATGCACTATATTTCCGCTGCTGATTAAGATAGAAAACTAAATAAGGTATCCAATCAAAACATCAATAATCCAATAAATCAGAGTAGGAAGTTGCCCAAAATGGCTGAAACCAGCATAATATCATGTAGTCAATGGTCTGGATCGCTGGTACCCAGCGGAGGCATGCACAGCTTTTTTTGTTTTACAACATTTACTCTGCTTAAAGATTTCAGGATTTTCAATGGGAAGTCTATGGGGACACTGTATTTTTTGGGGGACCAAATAGTTATTGTCATCAGAATGGCCGTAATAACCTCAAACTAGGATGGTAAAGGTGAGATCTGGTCATTCATGGATAGACATGGTCATTAATGGATAGACATGGTCAATCATGGACAGACATGGTCATTCATAGACAGACATGGTCTGTCATGTACAGACATGGTCATTCATGTACAGATATGGTCAGTCCTAGACAGTCATGGTCAGTCATGGACAGACATGGACGGTCATGGACAGTCATGGACGGACATGAACAGTTATGGACATAGCTGTCATGGATTGACATGGACAGACATTGTTGATCATGGAAAGTTATGGACAGACATGGATGATCATGGAGAGACACGGACGGTCATGGGCAGACGTGGTGAGACATGTACAGACGTGGTGGGTCATGGACAGATGTGGTTAGTCTTGGACAGACATTCAGCAGATGGGAAGGGTGTGCTGGCTGAGCATGACTGCGGTGAGGGGGAGGATGCGGTATGCATTTTAAAATAGGATAGGGGTTATTATTATATATCAAATTCGTAGTGCCTATTCATTCATCATTGTACTGTCCCGTTAGCAAAGTTGGAATAATGGAGACCTTTATGCCATACTGGTCAATAATAAAAAATTATTGCCCCGGAGCCGGCGGAGTGGAAACCATGTAAACAATTGTTTTATTTGATCAAAAAACAATGTGCAATCGAGTTAATTACCAGCAAATCATCCAAAAACATTGATCCCCTTGTCTTATTTTGGTAGGAAATGCCAGGCGGCATGGCAGTGCTACTCTAGATCTAGTTTGTTTTTTTTAGATTCGCAATTCTATGCATTTTTCTTGTGTTTTAGCGCATAAACTCATCAAAATATTAAAAATAACTCATGAATTGACTGAAATAATGCGTTAAAATCCGTAAATAAGGCGTTTGCGTATGGGGGGATGGAACTCTCTGGTACAGGAGGCGAGGATAACGGTCAACATGGCGACGCCCAGCACAGGTTATTGGTGGTGTTTGTTTGTTTGTGGGGTTAGTTTAACGTTCGGCCAACCCTTTAGGGTTCTTTTACCAGACTGCACAAGGTAAAGCTTTACAGCTAGGTTTACACCACAGGGGCGGTGACCGAATCTATGACATGAGGTGCCTATTTGTAGCAGTGGGACCCAATACCCTTTTTATAGTGCTGCCACATTGAGATATCATATCATAGACCCACACAATATCCCACCCAGTCACATTATACTGACACCAGGCCAACCAGTTATGTTTTGTGGTTCTTACTTTATACCAAGTGCCAGGCAAGCAGTGACCACTGCCATTGTTAAAGTCTTTGGTGTGACTAGGCCAGAGATTTATCCTATGACCTCCCAGACTCAAAGCGGGCACTCTACTAACTAAGCTACTGAGTCTAGTCTCCCCATTTGTCGCCTCTTATGAACAGCAAGGGGCTGCTGAAGACACATTCTTCCCAGGAGGCTCCTGAAGGAACACCCATCCCGGATCCCCACGGGGGTCATCGGCGGTGGTGAATAAAGAGAATCCGTCTTGTTTTTCGTAGGTGAATGGGTTAATTCTCAGGGTTATTGATATATAATGTAAATAGAACTAACCTTGGGAGCTCTTAGCAACCATTACTACCCCTTGTCTCAGCCTGTTTGGAGGGTCTCGGGCAAAGCCCTCGATCCTCAAAATGGGCTTTGATATCGGGGCAATAATTGTTGCTTTGTGCCCCCTCTGTTAGTTCTGTATATAAACTACACTTTCCAGCAGATTTGTAGTTCAGAACAAGAAATGGACAAAACCTAGTGTGCTGGGATCAGCAAGGCACCTCTCCACCCATGTCTGAAAATGGGAAAATTCTCAGCCTTTTTCAAAGACTGCTTACTCTGAACTATCGGAGTACCGACAGAGTCGCTATGCAACCCAAAGGGGAAGTGGGTGATGGATGTTTTACACCCTACCAACAGCCAGGGTCAATTCACGGCAAAAACAAGTTGGGATGAATTCTGTCTTTGATAATTGAACCTATGAGATGAAGGTGACAGGGCGGACAAACAGCAGAGGATCAAAACCTGGAAATTATTTTTGCTGTACCTCATCCCTTAGTGAACCAAGCATCGACTGGGAATGGAACCCAAAGAACAACTTAATGATAACAACTGCCATTCATACTAAAGCAGCCTGAAAAGATCATTTACTGATATCTGAAAAAATACTCCTGATTTTTACCAACCTATTTATCCAAGATTTTTAAGATGTACCATATTATTGCTGACCTTTGGAGTGTATTCTACTTGATAACAGAATAAGAAGCCAAAAAACGATTTAATAGTTGATATCAGGTTACATGGGTGGAAAAGATTTGGATAGGTAGATCTATCTAACAGTAACACAAATCGACTCAGTCATTGGAAGTCATTACAATTTCTATCATGTGAGATACATCCCTTGATCAAATATATGCCATTTGCTTTCCTTTAAGTTATTTTTATTGAATTTAATACTTTTTAGAAAAGATTTTCACAAAAAAATCTTAGGAAGAGGCCAAAATATTAAGAAAGGTTGGGTTACATGATCACAAACAACTATTTTAGGCCTTAGCACTATGATGTCATCAATTCTTCTGTCATCATTGTTGGAAGCTGAATCAGAAGCTGTTTGTTGACACTTTACAACACTTCAACACTAGATGAATATTGGCTTAAAATACTAGGTTGTCCCATTATTCAGTCGATTACATCAATAAGTCTACTCCTACAGAGTAGGAAGTTGCACCAAATGTCTGAAACCAGAGTAATCTGATTTAGGCTGTGATAGGGGTTGTTGGTAACCAGCAGAGCATGCAGAGCTTTTTTCGTTTTGCTAACTTTGTTCTGGTTGGAGACTGTAGGTTTTCCCATGGGAATTGTATGGAGATTGTGAAGAATCTTTTCAGACCAAATAATGATTGGAGATCGGAATAGTTCTAATAACCTCAAACCAGTATCCCTTTCTCCACTAGGGGCAGCCATATTGAAAATATGCTGGTTCCCTGTTCTCTCACTTGGGGGCTACGGCCCGGTTAGACCACTGGTCCAGCCCAATGCTAGGCCTCTGAGCCCTTGAGTGTACTGCCAATGCTGCTACTATACTCTTGGTCTTCAACTTCTATACCCTAAGTCTACAGTTTTAACCTACTCCACCAAGGGTAATTACCTTCGATACTCTGAGCCTACTACCAGCCCTTAGTTCCAACAGCTGGGTTCTGGGCGTCTGAGCCCTGAATCTACCCCCTTTACCTAGTATACTCTGGGTCTCGACCTTCTGTACCCTGAGTCTACTTACTTAACTATAACCTGGGTCTACTTGCAGTACTATACTCTGGGTCTACAAACTCTACTTTATCCTGGGTCTGCTAGGTCTACTCTACCCTGTGTCTTTATCTTCTCTACCCTGAGTCTACTAACTTTACTATACCCTGGGTGTACTAACACTACTATCTCAATCTGTTCTCATCCTTGTTTGCCTTTTCATCAAACATCTATTTGTAATTCCATATCTGATATTTGACCTATTGAACAAGGTGGATAAGACAGAGCTTTTGGTTTTCTTGAAAACCCCAATGGCTTGTGATGTATTTTGCTATTAATCAAAAGCAGGATTCCCTTGCAGGTCCTAGAATATCTTAAAGGATCTTAAATTAATCTTAAAGGTCTTTAATCTTACTGTTTTTTATGTAGAAGTCCTTCATGGAATTTGTTAGAAGTGTAAATAAACTTGAGAGTTCAAGTGCCATTTCCAAGCAATGTCAGGTACTGTAAATTTACATCAAACAATGTGTCTAGAATTTTGTCTTTGCCTCTCGCAGATACATCTCAATTTTTAGGGACATTGGTCTTAGGTAAGTCTTAAAAATGATCCTTTAAGCAACCCACAACCAATGTTTTCTCTTAGTGTGAAAAAATATTAACTGTTCAAATACATTGTAGGGGTATAGTTTGGGAAAGTATAAAGTGTGAAATCTGGCTCAAACTTCATTAAAACAGCTAATGTTATTGTCTTCCTTCTATTATTGTGGGTCCACACAACTTCTCAGTCGTTTACAACAAAATTGATGACATCACTATGATAGGATTTCCCCCCACCAACCACTTTAATCCAGTTCACACTATGCACACTTTGTATTTATTTCAAATAGGGTTCTCTCTAAGTTTTCTAGTAGATTGATACCATAAGATTACTAATTAATTTGTCTACATTATCAATAAGGTTGTGAAAGAACTTTCTCTAATAAGGTATGTTATTAGAATGAGATGCATCTCTAATATGTCAGCAGTTCATCTAGTGTGAGTGTAGCCATAGTACAGGCTCCACCAGTGAAATGTACAGGGCAGATCCAGAGGGGTGGGGGTGGACAGGCCTTGCCCCCCCCCCCCCCCCTCCCCTGTACATTCATCTTTGTGGGGGACCCCTCCCCCGTACATTCATGTTTTTTGGGGCCCCCCCTCTACAAATTTCTGGGTCTGCCCCTGATGTACATGACACTGTGGTCAACCATGTACATTTCACTTGACCCAGTTCTTGTTCAGTGCACATTGCAATTAACTCAAGACCAGCCCATTGATGGCAGGGGAGTACTCATGAATCAATGCACTTGAGTGGCCCTCTTTCTTAAGTTATGTATCATTAAAATGCTTTATTCACTTTAATAGATTATTTCTGGAATATGTTGTATTTATGGGGTGGAGAAGGTCTTCCAAACTATAGGAGTTATGTAAACCATATTTACAAAATTCAACCCACTGCCCCCTTCTCTTAAAATGAGTATCTTCTGCAAATTCTTTGTCAATGACATCACCATTTCTTGGATGTCACATGGGGTATTTCCCAGAAGTATTTTAGTCATTGAGGAAACCAAAACAAACCCAAAACTTTGAAAGCATTTTTCTCTATCAGAATGTGTCTTATGGCACATGAAGGAATTTGTTGGGCAGTTTAGAATCATCAAGGGGTGTGTTAAAAATGTTTAAATACATTTTCATGAATTTGTGACAATTTATGTAGTTGGATTGGTTGTGGGTTGCTTTAATGTATTTCAATGAATTCTTATGCTTGAATCTTTGGCAATCAACTTAACACCATTTAAGATATTTTACAACTTGCAAGGTCGAGGTCAGCTAATATTCAGTGTGGAAAGACAGGCAATTTGTTTTTAAAATTTGTTTTTCTAGGTAACCAGATCACCAACATTTTACTATCTAATTACTTTGGAATTTAGGGTATTTCCACTTGACAAATTACTTTTAATTCTTATAAAAACATATTGTCAATCTTTGGGGATGATGATTAAATTTTATCATGTTCACCATGAAGTTTATTCTAAATTTTGCTGTCATGAGACTGATTTGACACTTTTTGGAAAAAATATTGTTGAAATAGTGCTCAGATACTGTTCATACTTAAAATTACAGTTCCCTCACCCACCTAGACCTGCCAACTTGCAGGTGACGGTGGATGACCGCGTGTCAAAGGGTGAGGACAGTTTGGCAAAGGCAGTGGTTATGTTACCCACTTCTGACTTCACCCACTGCCTGATTCTAACAACAATTGAGGGACAATACCCTTTAAAAGCTGAACATGACATTGTGTAACCGGTCATAAAAAACAAAGGGAATCAAATGACTAAAGACATGACTGATTGAGGGAGCCCCAACCAAGAGCTACAATACTATATAGATATAACAATAACTTAAAGAAAAAATTGGAAAAAATGGCAAATTTTGACAAATATTATGGTAACCATGGCAACGTACTCACTCTGAGACCAGATTTAGCTATTCAATACTAAAGGACTGACTGAATGCTTCGATTTGACACCTTAATTAGTTTTCTATCTTAATTAGCAGTGAAGATATGGTGCATTCAGGAGGAAAATATGTGAGAAAATGGCAATTTTTGACAAAAATTTTGGTAACAATGGCAACCAACTCACTCTAAAATCAAATTTACCATTTCCATATAATAGTTCCAATTGAATTCTTCAATTGGACACCCTGGTTACATTTCTGTCTTGATTATCAGTCAAGATATAGTGCATTCAGGAGGAAAATATGGGAAAAATGACAATTTTTGACAAAAACTATGGTAACCATGGCAACCAACTCACTCTAAAATCAAATTTAGCAATTCAGTATGATACCACTACCTGAATACTTCAATGTGACACCAAACTTGTATTTTTTTTCTGAATTAGTAGTGAATATCTGGTACCTTCAGAAGGAAAATAGGGAAAAATGGCTATTTTTAACAAGAAATCTGGTAACCATGACAACCAAATCACTCTAACATGATATTAAGCACTTCCATATAAAAGCACTATTGGAATACTTCAATTTGACACCTTACATAAGTTTCTATCTTAACTACCAGTGAAGATATGGTACATTCAGAAGGAAAATGGGGAAAAATAGCCATATTTTATAGGTATTCTGGTTACCATGGCAACCGAATCATCCTCTACACAAATGTAACATTTCCAGCCAATAGCACTAATTAAATGCTTCAATTTGACACCTTGGTTGCATTTCTATCTTAGTTATTCCCAGAGATATGACATTAAAACCTCTACTGATGAGTGCTTTATGGCAATCATACAGTGTGGTTACCAAGGTCATTGACCTCTAAAGAGCTCACTAAAGTGGGGGACATCCATTTTTCGCAGTGGAAATTCTGATACTGCTACTATAGCTAGGGACATAATTAAGGCATCAAATTAAAGGTCTGGACCTTAGCTTTCATCTTCACTGTGATATGTTCATTTGAATTCATATCCCTCTCTGTGGAATGGAATGTTTTCAAGTCTAAGACAAAAAAAGGCTAAAAAATGACCTTGACCTTGGGTTTTGACCTTGAGATGACCTTGAGATTCAAACGGAAACCATGTTGTATGTTAGAGCCCCAGTGCCCCTATATGATTCCAAAGTTAGATTCTTGCTTTAATCTAATTATATATCTGAAAAAAATTGAAAATACCTTTTTCCTGATTTTCCCTTATTTTTTACTTAAAATGGTTGCCATGGCAACCAGAGCAAAATCCCAGACTGCCACCAAACATTTTCTTGTACCTTAGGGCATCCCTAAGATATCTGGGTGGGTCTCTTGCTTTCTTCACAAAAGTCCCACGGAATTACACTTGATACCCTACTAGAGGGGAGGGGCTTGCGGCACAGGCTACCTTATTTGTAGACTCACCATTCATTAATGCATTACAGAACTATAGAGTCTAGATCAATTTTTTATTAATTTTAATAATTAATTACGGTTAGTACTCCCGACATTTTGGCATAATAGACTAAATCAAATACTGAGTTAAATAAGTAGAATGTATAATGTTAGAGAGTAAAGTGCAGAGATCTGGATAGATCTAGGGGGTCCGAATACTCCCTTTATTTTTTCTATTTAGATTTATTGATTTTTCATAAAATCTTACCTGTGTACGGTAGACTATAGATCTATTTTTTTTTATTATTATTAACATTTTCTTAACAAAGTAAGCTGGTCAAATTTCGGAATTAACCGGTTTTCTGCAAAGCATCAGCAATGATAGGTATATTACATATTCCACCAGTTTGTCCATGAAAAAGTGTCCCGTTTTTGAGGTAAAAGCTGTCACCGAGTTTTTCACTTGCAAAATGAAGATATAATATCAAGAAAATATTTGATGAACCTGCAAGGATATTTATCTACATTATTTTCCCTTCAAAATGAGATATAGCTTTGGTTTGTAATTTTCCCTTGAGCTGCGCAGTGAGCCCTCTAAATACACATGTCATTTTGACAGGGCAAAACCAGAGTTCCATGTATAACTGGCTGTAACTCGTGAGCCAAAAAAGATAGAGATGAAATTCAAAAAGCATATTAAACTAGACACCAAATCTGACTGATAATGAACTAGAGGTTAATTATCTGTTATTTGTGGTGTACGTCTATAGATAATAACTAGCTCCGTACGCAGTCTCCTCCTCATCGACTGCTGTTGTCCAATTCATAATTATAGTTCCGACATCATGTATGACATGAACACTCGCGTGAAAGGATATTGTTTATTTATTATCCCGTGCATAGTCGTCTTGTGACAAGAACTCGATTGACCATGATCAGTCCCGAGGTAGGAATCCCCTCAAATACATTCAGTCAACGCTCCCGCGTTCTTACACGATTTCTATGCCTCTATCCAGAACCAAGACTGCAGCTTAAAGGTCCAACCTTTCCAGGATGTTACTCACACAGCATTACAGCGAACTCTGACTGACTAAGAGCAAACACACTCTTTTCGTATGGTATGTCACACCGTGAATCCTCCCCCTTTTCACTATTGACAAAGTGAAACATGGCTTGCACGTGCGCTTCTAAAGCTCACGCCGTAGTGCCTACAAAACATGGACTGGCCACCCGTGTCAGTACAATAATAATTATGTTCCTCAATATTTTTTACCATTTTCCAATTTTTATGTAATATACCTAGCAATGTCCGAATGATTTAAATGATGAAATTATTATTATGATCTCACAGGTAGATCTAGATCTATTCAGCTTTAGAACCTACCATGTGACGTCTACTCTAATTATCAAGCCTAATGAATAATGTGCTCTTCTTTATGGCAGGAAAACCGGCATAAAGGTTAAATGTAATTCAGATCCCCACTGCAAAACCTCACTTTCATTCATTCACTTCTTAGGGTCCAACTTATAAACATAGGTCACAAAACTGGTTGGGGTTCATGACGGTTGACCCTGTCATTCTGATGTATGACCCGATTCATTTCCTAAGATCATACTGTTCTTGTCATGAATATGACGAAACTGGAACTGCATAAAGTCACTCACTCACTCACTCACTCACATAGGCAAAAAAAAAAAAAAATTGTTGTGTTCGGGTAACCCTACCTACCCTATTTTTTCCGACCTATGTTACCTGAACACAATTTATCATGTTTGGCCTCACTCGCTCGCTCGCTCGCTCACTCGCTCACTCGCTCACTCACTCACTCACCCTTCTCTACCTTACGAAAAGTGCTGCGGGTGACTGAAACAGACAATAATTGAGTGATGGGCAATCTTTTTTGTGTGTGTATTTCTTTGTTAAATCCCTCTAGGATATCTCCCATGTTAACATAGGAAACTGAAGGGTGAAACATGCAGTTTCGTAACCTGTCGGTACTGCCAGAGAGGTGGCTGGTGCGCACAATATCAGCTTGAAGTGCCCCGATATATATACTTGCAGAGGCGAATTTTCATAGCTCTTGAGATTGGCCCATTAACCTTAATAGGAAAAGATCCCATCCTATTCTAAAAGCTGTCGGATGAACAAATATTTTGATCATTGCAGCCTGTTAGTGCAATTTCTTTTTTGAAACGATATATATATATATCTAAGGCCAAAAAAAGAGCTTTTTTTTTTCAAAGAAAGTATTGAGAAAAACTGTTAAAATCAAAAATTCAGCAAATAAACATCAAACGATCTATGTATTATCAAAAAGTGTACAGTACAGACGCCGAAAAGCTTACATAAGGCATATCTAGGAAGGTTTTAATTTTCAATTCAATCTCAGCTAATCATTACAGTTGAAAAAAAGACATTTTCAATTTCGCACACTGCAGGTAAACACTATTTGGTAAACCTGAATGCACCAATGTTGGTCATATGAAGGATTCGGGACGCTTGCTGTTCCATTGTCGTCCAGTTGATTGTATCCAAGTTCAGAACATATGTGAATCGTCTGATCAAACGGCACACCTTTTAGAGTTTCCAGAATGAGGGCTACAACGTCACCATGACTTGCGACATTTTTTATCAGTACTACCTGGTAGTTTTTAGGCTCCAACAGTCAACAATCAGACCAGGAACTATCAGAGCCCACTCCTATTAACACTCCAAATAACAGGTCACGTTGACCGCTAAGCAAGAATCAAAATAACCACAAACCTACGGTCTCGGATCCTTAGAGTAGGCTGGGTTTCATATGTTCTTAGGTAATGGATACTTCTTGAATATTGATTTTTTTTCTCCATTTGAGATTAATGTGTAGGTCTACGATACTTGCAAGTATTATGTAGAAAAATAAACAGTTTTAACACAGTCGAAATATTGTCGAGGCTGATATAATGTAAAGCTTCTAGGTTCCCAAATAACTAGTTTAGGAAATATATTTCCTTTCCATCAGTACATCTCTGTTCAATCAATTTATCCATGATAACAATACCATCTATTGGCCAATGTGATTATTCCATTTATAACAGTTTGGAGATCTGAATTTAAAACTTTGTGATGGGAATGGAAAAAAGTTATTTCTCAAATTCAATAGGTAATACTGAGTTTTTTTTAATCGAAAAGAAAATTAGACATAGCCATTTCTTGTGTTTGGCATGCAATAAGGGGACCCCCCCCCAGTTTATCTACACCCTTATACACTACTTAAGGACAATCGCGCCATTATAGATCTAGTATTCAGATTTTCTCAAAATCTTCCATAATGAAAGTTATATCTCTAAAGGTGCCAAAAAGACCAAAAAAAGTATAGGTCACCATGGGAACTTTTCAGTGAAAACACTTTCTTTGTGTGATGATTTCGAAAAAAATTGAGTATTTTGAATTTTAATATTTTGTATTTTACCCAACAAACTCACAGCCATGTGGAAGCATGTTATATCTTTGTACAGTACGTATTAAAAGAAATACAGAAAATTTTTTTTTTTTCCTTTTAAAAACATTTTTCTGAATTTACAAAATTCCAACAAAACTAGTCTTATTTGGCCATATTATCTCCGAAGGGATTTCTAATAATGTATTTTTCTATTTCAATTATGACTTACCAAACATATTTGAACAATTTTGCAAGATTTGAAAAAGATTGAGATATTTAGATTTTTTGAGTATTTGGAAAATGGCGCGATTGTCCTTAATACTCGACTCCTAATTGTATTATTTCTATACATAATGAGACTTTGAGGGTTTTTCTGGCTTTATCTTTGACGTTTTCTGTATAAATTGAATATGTCTTTTCATATCTTTTAATTGTCATATGGAAGTATATACCACTGTTTTTGTTATACCATATCAACTTCTTTTTATATGTTATTAACTGTGGGATAATTCAGACGTAATCAGATTAATCAGCGGCGTTTTTTGTGAAAGAAATTCGAATTAGTACTAGTACATGAAGCGATAATGAGGCTAGGGGTACTCTATTTCTCACAAGTGCATTGTCTTTTGATTAATTTTACCACGTAGACAATATATGTAACGTACTTCACTGTAAAAAAAACTTTGTTGTGACTTAACTGTGAAGGAATAACAATTCTACGCACATACCTGTCAAATTTGAATTGTTTATCCTCCTCTCACGGGGAAAGGGTATAAAAGTCACATACTGCTTGTTGATGAAAGGGTCGCACACATATTCGATTATTCATCAAAGGGGTCCATTATCAGGGATGGACAGATTGACTCACATCTGGTTGCCAGGGTTTGGAATTGAGTGTTGAGTTCTGAAGACCCCCAAATATAATGTCGTTGGCAACTCGATCGACCAATTTGTGTATCCTGTGTAAACTATAGATAAAATTCAGGTAGCAATTTTACCTGTAGTTTTCATCGGCCAGCTAATGGTCTTTCTCAACTATGAAAGGGGTTGGGTAAAAAAGGAAAAACGTACAGGACAGTTTTTGAAGTATTGAGTCCCGCTCCGTATTGAGTTGATAATACATACTATTTCAAGAGTTTATGATGATGTAGCTGCCTTTTACGGGCATACAATCAGATTAAAATAAACGAAAATTTGCTTATATTGTTTTCGTTACAGCGTTGCCTATTCACTGGATCTACGACGTTCAGGCCCTGGACAAGGTGGTGGGAGGACGGCCCGACCCGGAGTTCCTACCAGAGAGCCACTGCCCCTTCTACCACATCCCGACCGGCAGGAACAGCTGCTACGGACACCAGGCCTACGTCCTGCTCGAGTCACTAGCAGCATGTAAAGGTAGGGTATTTCTTCTGGGTTGAAGAGATTTTTGTATTTGTTAACCACTTTCTATTCCTTATTCTTTCTTGTAGTTGTACTGGATGTATTGACCTTTGTAACAGACCCAATGTCATGAATGCGATAGTCAATCACTGTATTATTCTTTGTTCACCTATCATAATTCTCCACTGGAATCGTTCCACTTCTGATACGGCAACAAAACCAGACCCTAAATAATTATCTCGAAATAAAAGAAATGGGACACTCTAAATCATCATTAATAAAATTGCAGGCTTTGATAAGGCGGACTACAAGAAGCGGCTGTACGAGGCCCTGGGTCCCAAATCAGAGTACGAGGGGACGCTGGGCCGCCCCACCACCCGGGAGGACATGCCCGTCAACTTCCCCTGGAGGAACGGCAGCATCCGCAAGTTTATAGAGAACTAGGAGGCGGGCAAGGAGGAGACGGGTGCCGACGACCACCAGGTCAGTCAAAGAGGTGCACCTATTAAACCTAGACGCTGATTAATCAGGGAATTAATTTGTTCCATTATAATACTTGCATAATTTCAGATATTTTTGGCTTACATGTCTCAGTGATAAACATGTATATCCCACATGTATTTTTAGCGTTTAAGATTAAAGATGTTTCTGACTTGAATTCTAGACTGCGCCCAAGAGTAAGAGGAAAATGGCATATATTGAGATTTTGTTTCTAAGTTGTATCAGTGTTGGCGACAAACTTTTTGGCCTGTGTTAGTGGTAAACACTGTATATGAAATGAATCTCATACTATATCCAGAGACCAGTCCTGGTCTCGATATAGCTGAAAAATTGCTGAGTGGACCTTAAACTCCAACACTCATCATCATATGAGACTAATCCCTTTTGCTTCCAGGCCGACGGCCATGCTAAGATTGCCCCGCTGGTGGCCCTGTACGCGGGTCGTCCCGAGCTGGAGTCCCTGGTGAGGGAGGTGGTCTCCGTCACACAGAACAACGAGATGGCCATCGGGGCCTCCATCACAGGTACAGTCAGGTTTGAAAATGAAATGCATGTACTTCTGATAATTCAAACATTTTACCCATCGAAATTTCATATTTCCTTCTCTTTTTCTGATAATAGAATAAAATTTGATACAATCAGTCGAAGGAGGGTAAAACTCAAACCACAATATGCAGTTGCCTGTTATACAATGTGTTGATTATGGTAAATATGGCGAGGAACACTTTGTGTATGTCTTGTATGGTAGAAGGTTTATTTGTACGTCCCCAGCTATTGAGTACAAACAGTAGAGTGGCAGTCCTGTGGCACTGTTACGTACGGGCCAGGGGTAGGACTGTGTGTACAGTTACCTAAGGGTAGCAACTGTGTTGGTGTACGAGAGTTATGTGTCCAAATAGATTTGATATTACAGTGGTGTGATATGGTGATGTAACTCCGTTAAATTATTTGGTCGTGTGCAGTTCAGGGCTTGACAAATTGTTCTCACATCTGGTTTCCCAGCTCTGGAACTGGGATTCAGTTTCAAATAATTTTCCTGTACAATAAAGATTATCACTGGGCAACCAAAGCCCTCCATTTGGTTGCCCAGTAACGTTTACTGGTAGTCATGGGCTTCTAGGTACCCAATTTGTCAAGCCCTGGCAGTTGCTGTTAATGTAAGTGTATTTCTTGTCTTCAGCAGCAGTATATGAAAAGGATTCATCAAAAAATTAAAAACTGATAAATGAAGTAGTTATGTAAAACTGATACGAAAGTTGGAAAACTTGACAAAATAGCAACAAATCGCCGAATTTTAAAAAAGGACCCTAGAATTTTACCTATTTTGTCAAGCTTTTAACTTCTTTTTCTTATCGTATTTTACATATAATGTGCAAGTTTATGAAGCAACAAAGATAGTGTGTTTTTCCAACAATTAAAATTATACTGCTCGTACAAAATACGTTTGTTTCCAAGCGTAGAAATTCCTCTTGAATTGACTTGAAAAACAGAGAATCCTGGAAAAGTCGCGAGAGGTTCCTGGGTGTTGTTGGGTACCCTTAGGAACGCAGTTTAAATATTCACCCTGTTGTCATCCAGCTGCCAAGATCCTGGAGAAGTACGTTCTGAGCGGGCCGAGTCCCGACGTGCTGCCCACCGTGGAGAAGGAGGCGCCCGGAGAGTTCTCGGCCCACATGACGGAGGCCCTGGCCCTGAAGGACACCGACCACCGCGCCGCCGTCAAACAGTTCGGCAGCTCTTGTT
The DNA here is from genome assembly GCA_936440205.1 of Lepidonotus clava. Classification (NCBI taxonomy): domain Eukaryota; kingdom Metazoa; phylum Annelida; class Polychaeta; order Phyllodocida; family Polynoidae; genus Lepidonotus; species Lepidonotus clava. The sequence goes on along the minus strand of OW387136.1, from coordinate 19,174,035 downwards.
GTTAGTAGTCTGTTCTGTTTGCACCCTATATACAATCATTTGGCCGAGGACACTGAAAAATATTTTCTATTTGAATTGATCTTTTGATTTTATTCATAGTATAATTGGAAGTGTATTATACTGTTCCACCATACTTGAGATTTATTTGTGAATTAAGAGTTATCATATCATCTTTTAAAGCACGTTCCATCCCCAACTTTTTTTTTTCAATACTCTAATATCCCCTCCATTTTGATTCAAATATATTTAGTTCTTAATCTAATATAACTTATGTTAAATGTTAAGCTGTTTGCCTCAGAAAACACCACCCTTTTAATCCCCAGCCTTACCCGGATCCTTCAAGTGCGTGGTGCACGGTATAGCCCGGCCAGAGGAGGGTTACGTGGCCACCGTTCGCCGGGACATGGTGGCTGGAGGTGACAACTGTAGCCGGCTCTGTCTCATCGGGGCCGTCATGGGCGCGCAGGGCGGCATAGGGCAGGTCCCCGCTGACTGGATCGCCAAAACCGACGTGGGCACCAAGGCCAAGGAACTGGCCGAGAAACTTGTAGCCTGTCGACCCACATAATATGATGCTATATGATTAAAGAAATATGAAAGTTGAAACATGAAATTTGTTTATAAGTAGGGTAGCTTTTCTTTGTGTTAACCCTACATAAAAATTGTTTGCATTATAAACTGCTCTGCTATGGTGCTTTGGAGTTCTGCTATATGTACAACGCAACAATCCTGAACTTTTTTATTGACATTATTGGAATATATGTGTCATATAAGCAAATTCCAGGAATATATTTTCCAGTCCTGTTCTACCTTTACCTATCTCCTACTTATACCTATAACCTTACGTAACAACAAACTGTGTTAAGTCTATGGAGTAAATCATCCTCAGGAATGAAACTGGGAGTGGCCATTGATTACACTTCTTAAAATGCGTGTCATTATTTCCTGAAGCCTCTGGTTTCTGGTGTTATATCAAAGAGGCACGCCGATGCCTTAGGCATTGTTACAATGATATTACCAATTAGTATTGTAATTCTGATATACATGTATGTATTATATTGACCTACATGACTTGACGAATCGCCGGCGGATTTCAAGATCTCAGTGTATATATCCAATGTGTAATAGGCTTACCTGTGCCTTAATTGTAACTTCCAATTATAAAGGTCTAATGTTCGACATTTTCGGAAAAATCAGTGGACCATAATCCACATATCATTACAGTCAAGTTATGTTCTAAGCAATTCCTGTGAACAGTCATACCATTTGGGATACTTATTTTGGGATAACGATATCTTTCATCCTTTCCAGAATATTCCATTTCTCCAGAGTGGTATCGCTGTGTAAATCAAATGAAAATAAAGATTATTGAATAACGAGTATCAGTGAGGGAACAATCAAAGTAGATAATCTTAAAACACTGCGTGGTCATGTCTATCCTTACAGAAGTGAAATATCAATTTGAATAAAGCTGTCCAGTCATAGTCACCTTACTAGTTCAACATTTTATTATCATCGGTTGTCTAGAATGAAAGACTGGTCTATAGTTAATGTTGAAACGTTATGGATTGTCGGTCACACCTATAAGGTATAGTGTATGATCTATTAGATATAAAGAGTACCGGGGAACTCGGACCGCTGTAGAGGTATACATTGGTAATGAAATGTAACACCTTTTTCACGGTTGTTACCTATCCTTTGAGACAGGCTGCACCTTTCCCCCTAACTTTACAAATGCCGATTTCGTGGATTTTACTGTGAAATCAGGGTTCTGTTATGGCAACTTTGTAGTCCAACTTATTTTGAACAAAAAATGTCATATTGCCATATTTTCTAAAGGCCCACAGATAAAGTTCTCTCCCCCCACGGTCCGACCTCTCTTGCGGCCCGAGTTGACCCAGCCTGAGTTTTCCAGACATAGTTTCTTTCATTCATTTCCAGAATGTCCTATTAGTGCAATACTTCGTGTGCTCAATTGACATGTAAATTATCTGCATAGCTCTGTTAGCCTTACCTACTACAGTAGACTCTATCGTAAAGAGTGATTGTAAAAATATTGCCATCGTGTCTTAGTAGATCTAATGTTCAGTGGCATAGGTGGTCGTCCGCATCGTCTGATTCATCCCATTTTCCCGTGGTATTCTGATAACCAACGGGTAGCCCAGGAGTTCAGGGTAGATCTGATTGCTCGTGTTTTCACGGACTAAGGCGGGAAACTACCTGTGTGTAACGTATTATATCACAGATACCTACTCGTAGCCACCTGGCGGGCGGACGTGGCATCACACCCAGTTACATAAACAAACATGGCGACTAAGGCCACGGAGGGTCTGCTTATGCAGCAAGAAAACTGCTGCAGAAAGCAGCTCATTCAAGGCAAAATTGACCCTGAGGAGTATTTTATGATGGTCTTATCAATCTTCGGAAACGACCGGACTTTTAGAGCATTCCCAGCTACGGTAAAGGAGATATCGTCGACAAAGCCCCAGTTTCATAATCCACTACGGCAGCTTTATGAAACCTACTTCGCACAGGAGTGTGGCTTCCAGGCCACTCAGGGGGCAATAAGTCCCCCGAAATGTGAACTGGACGAGGACCTGGACTTGGAACTTGCCATACAGTTATCACTGAAAGAGTCTGGGGCCGGAGGGTCAGACATTTATGAGCCGGAGGAGGCAGATCTGTTGAATTATGCACAGTGGGGGAGTGGTCCAGTCCCAACTCAACCTGCCCCATTGACTGGTGCTTGGGTAAACAAAATTAACCACGCTGCCAAACCAGTTCAAAACACCACACTGTTGAATCAAGGTAGAGCCCAGGATACTCTCTATAACTATCAGGAAACTGTTAATCGTTATCCTAGGAATCCAGTCAGTCAGGAAAAAGTAGTAACTTCCAATTCACAGCCCTTTTGTCCAAAACCCAATGTTAATAGATCTATTGACCCGAGGCCTTCCACGATTACTGCAGACGAAAATGTTGTTCCAACCAATGGAGGTAACAATAAAAACAAGAAGAAAAAGAAGAAGAAAGGATCATCCATCGCCCGGCCTCTTGGTAAAGCGCCCCAGCTCTTTTGGTTTCGCCGAGACCTCAGACTGTATGATAACCCTGCCCTCTTAGAGGCGTCCATGTCAGATGCTGTCGTAATTCCCATCTTCCTGTGGTCGGAGAAGGAGGAGGGGCCACTGGCCGCCGGAGGGGCTACCAAACTGTGGCTTCACCACGCCCTGAAAAGTCTAAACCAAACCCTCAACGACCGCCTTGGTTCACAAATTATCTTCAGGAAAACAAACTCTTGCCTAAAAGAGCTACAAAGTCTAATCCGAGAAACTGGTGCTCAGAGTTTGATTTGGAATGACGTCTATGAACCTCCTCTGAAAAAGAGGGACGATCACATTTGTGAGACACTCCGTAAGTCTGGGGTGAGCGTTCAGAGGCACCATTCCTATTTGTTGTATGCACCTGAATCGGTGAACATGGAGTCTATCGGGATGCGGGGGCTGGGGTCGGTCACACACTTCATGGAGGCATGTCGACAGTCTTCTATCAAGTCCATCTCTCTGCCAGAGGACGCACCCTCAGGCCTGCCCCATCCGACCAACTGGCCAAACTCACATTCACTGAATCAGCTGGACCTCGCCAAAATGCCGCGCCGAAAGGATGGCTCTGTTGTAAGTATAGATCAGTTGCTGTTTTATTTGGGCAAATCAGAAAGAAAGTATGTAGCTAACCATATTTGCTTCATAGGATATCTCTTATTTTTTTAGCTCAGCAAGGAAATTTTAAATAGACTACTAAAACGTGTGTCAAACCCCTTTCAGATCGACTGGGCCGCCCCAATAGTGGCTGCTTGGGACTTCAGTGAAGATGCTGCCTATGCTGCACTACAGCGCTTCTTGGCTGAAGGTTGGTACTTTTGTTTATAAACTTACAGAACGTCATCAACGACAAAGGGTTTGATTCAAAGCTTTATTACAAAAGGTAGCTATATGAATCGTAGTACAATGAGATTGACAAGTAAAAAGAAATTGATTAAATGAAATAGGAAACCAGGAACCAGTCATCCGTATTTCCAATGAGATGGATCGTGCTCCCTACCCGAGTATACTAACTTAAGGATAGACAACACCTCTCGGCGTCCAATTGACGGGACTCTCTTTAAATAGGTCCATTTTTTTAAATACTTATGGCATAAATATGAGTGTTATATCCATAAATACCCTTTAATGACCCTATCTATTCATATATCTGACATTTTGATGTCTAGATATTTGCCTGTGTGAGCTTGCCGGAAATACAAAAAACACATTTTTAACTTTTATTTTTTGAACATGGATATCTCACTTAATATTTCATGAAAAGACATGAAATTTTCACAGCATATAGAACAGATTCATATGAAGGGAAGCGTGTCTCAGATTTTTTATTTAGGTCCTAGTTTTTGTTTTATAAAATCTAGAAAATAATGTTGAAAAAATATACAAAAAGTTTCCCGTTTTTTGGCATAAAATAAAAACCAGGACCTAAATCAAAATTCTGAGACACGCTTCCCTCCATACCAATGTTATCAAGGAGCTCCCCAAATTTTGTGATGATCCATTGAGGGGTAGCCATGATATCCATGTTCAAAAAATAAAAGTGAAAAAATCAGTTTTTCACCTCTCATTTAAGCAGTTTCAAGAATATAATTATATATTTCATATCAAAAGATAGAGAAAAATAGATTCTATCATTTGATATACACTACATAACTGTAGCCTTGCCAGAGGCAGCGCAATGTAAATTACTGAAAATGGGGCACCGAGAGGTGTTGTCTATCCTTAAGTAGAATCTTGGAAGGCTAGACCTGGCTTCAGAAGTAAGAATCGGAATTAGATTTAAGTAGAAGAATCAGGATGCAGTCCACGCACAGTGACTGGTGGTATATTCCCCGATCCATAATTTGAACGGAATGCAAATATTTTATCTTAGCAAAAATTGTGAAAATATATTATCTGAATTGTCTTTCAGCTGTCCGCCTGTACGACAAGGAGTCCGGGCGGGCCGACATGCTCAACACGTGTAAGATCTCACCCTACCTACACTTCGGTCAGATCAGTCCGCGCACGGTGCTAGCCGAGGCCAAGCATAAGAAGTGCCAGAAGTTCATGAGAAAACTGGCCTGGAGAGACTTGTCCTACTTCCTCCTCGACATGTTCCCAACCATGGACAGAGAACCCATGCGGCCACACTATAAGGTGAATTTTCTTAACTCAAATATTCTTAGTTTTCCCATTTCAAGGAATTATCCATCCGCCGCTCCCCCCCCCCCTTCAAAAAATGAACACCAAAAAACTAAAGCATTGGGAGGTCAGGCACTATGTCATTTTGCCATCAAAGCTTTTATACAATTATTTTTGGATTCTGGGTTCATATATATATAACAGTAATTTGCTTCTACAAACGTGATTATACAGTGCAATTGCACTACCCTTCCATGTGAACACAGTTCTGCCCAGCGGACAACTGAGGCGCCCTCAACACTACTTGGCTCTCAAAGACTCTCTTCCTTACTACACTATTTTCATTTTGAATTATCAATAAATTCAACCCTCAATCCCTTCCAGCACCAGCGGTGGAGCAGCAATAAGCACCACCTGAAGGCGTGGCAGCGGGGTAACACGGGCTACCCGCTCGTCGACGCCGCCATGAGGGAGCTCTGGGTCACCGGCTGGCTCAACAACTACATGCGCCACGTGGTCGCCTCCTTCCTCCTCTCCTACCTCCACCTCCACTGGATCGAGGGCTACAAGTGGTTCCAGGTAAGGTCATAGGGTGTTTAAGGCGTTTTATGAGTTTTTTGTTGTCTCGCCCCATGAGGCCTTTTTGAGGCTGACTATAGCAATAGTGGTGTTTGAACCTAATAGGTTCAAAAACAAAGTTGCAGATTTTCGTCACGGCTTCCCCACCACTGCTAAGGGGACATCAGGGGCGGATCCAGAGATTTTCAAATGGGAGAGGGGGGGTCGCCCTTTTGTAAAATCTTCCACTGGACCCTCCAGGTCTAGGAGTTTTACATTAAAAAAATCAATATTTTGCCAAAAATAGGGGGGACGCGCCCCCCTCCCCCAAATCCGTCGCTGGACATCTAAAAGCACTTAAGACTATTAACATATCTTCTCAATTTGATGGTGCCATTCATAATAAAAGCTGGCTGCACAACTCGTGACGCCATCCATACAATTGTGATGAACGGCTATTCAGCCAAAATACATAGAGGTTAAAATAATAGAAATAAGGTAATAATGGAAATAGATGTAAAGAACGAATATGTAAAGAACGAATAACGAATATGTAAAGAACGAAGAACGAAATAGATGTAAAGAACGAATATGTAAAGAACGAATAACGAATATGTAAAGAACGAATAACGAAAACGTAATGGAACGAAACCCGGAAATATGTAAACCGGAAGTGAAATGTAAACCGGAAACGGAATATATAAACCGGAAGTGACGTCAATTGTAGGTCACGTGACCGAAGGCAGCCAATCAGGGCTGACCTCTCTAGTATATAAAGGGGCGGTGAGGCCCGAATAAACAGAGTTCTTCAACAGTTCTCCTGGTGTCCAGACGTGTCCTCTTTCCTGAAACAACCACTAAAGATGAGCCGAATAGAGTAATTAAGTCGAAGTTAGGACAAAACAGTCGAAGTCCGAGATAGGTAGTCGAAACATAGGGGAAGGGGCCCGAAGGCCCGAAGAACGAGGAACGAGGGAACGAAGTAGGGCACGAAGGCCCGAAGTAGTACCGGAAACCGAGGCGTAGTATGGTACGAAGACATGGGGAGCGGAACGAGGGAGCGAAGTCCGCGGGGACGAGGGCGCGGCGTGCTCGGCCCCACGCTACCAAACAATAGGCGACCGTCGGCCCGTCGCCCCCGCGGACCGGAACTCAGGGGTGGACCGTTCCCCGGCCGACCCGTACCCCTACCATAATTTCCCTCCCCCGCAGTCCTCCGTCGACATCGAGTGCCGATCGATTCGCTCAGCCCCCCCTCGTGCGCGAGGCACGACTCTAGAAACACATCTCGGTTCTTGGCCCGGATTCCCCGTCCGCCCCGAGACCCGAACAACCCCCACGTTCCTCTGTCGTAAGAATCGGCAACCCCGACTTACCAGAGAACGTCACACTGGTGGCAGCGGTGGTGCTGAAATAGGCACATACGGACTTGTGGATCTTGGGTGTTTCATCGGTATTGGATACTCATGGCGACTGCGGCAGTCTTCGAGCAGATGGATTCTGACGTCGCCTTCAAGGAAGGTGGGGAGGAGAAAGGAGGTGCGAAAACCGAGACCAAAGGGGAGGACACGACCATCATGGGTAGGCAGTTTAATTTTATGGGAACGTCCACCCCGACGGATGAGCAGAATGTGCGGGCTCAACAACAACAGACCGGCCAGGAAGGAGCGAGTTTGAAGAAGTTCAGTTTACGACCAGAGAAGTATGACGGTAAACCGGATTTCGAAGGATGGATCAACCAGTTTGAGGAGTACGCAACATTGGGACGCTGGACGGCCGAGGAAAAAGCGGCGATGCTTTTCCTCTCGCTGACGGGAACGGCACGAATGTACTTTGTCGGACTCCCGGACAGGGAACGACTCCGTTACTCGGCGAGGGTGGATGCGTTGCGCCGGAGATTCGGTCAGGAGAAGGACACGTGTAATGCTCTGCAAGAGTTGGCGGGTTTGAAACGTGTAAAGAACCAGACAGCGAAGGAGTTGGCTGATAATGCCCGGCGACTGGCATCGAGAGCCTACTTCTCCAACGACTACGCTAGCCAGGAAAAAGCAGCATTACATGCGTTCCAGGCTGCAGTTGGGGAAGACCTTCAGCTGAAGTGTGCAGAGAAAGGATGCAAGACACTAGAGGAGGCGGTAGAGGTGGTAGAAATACAGGAACGATACTCACGCCGCCTCCTGCGGGCAGTGAAGCCCGAGGAGGACGCCAATACACAGATCATGGCCTTGAACGGTAAGTTGGAGGAGATGATGAAAGAATTGGCAGAGGAACGGGAAGCTAGAAGACAAGCAACGGCCCGGAGGGAGGCGTTTAAGAAGCGAAAAGAAGATTTAGAGTGTCATCACTGTCACCAGAAGGGCCATTTCGCAAGAGAGTGTTCTCAGCGTCAGGGAAACGGACAGTCGCCGTCGCAGTAAGCGCGGGGCCCCCTTCGGGCGCGGCGAGAGAAGTAGTAGGCATGGGAGAATGTGGACTTTATGTGGCCGGGACGGTGGGAGAGAATGTCGTCCGTTTTTTGGTTGATACCGGATCTATGATCAGTCTGCTGTCGGAACGCCTCTGGAGAGAGTGGGGACGAAAAAGAGAAGAACTGGATGGATATGAAGGACGTCTCTGCTCGGTAGATGGTAGTCCGTTGCGGTGCTATGGATGCACGAACTTGCCAGTGAAATTGGGAACACGCGTGTTGAAGTGGACGTTCATGGTGGCAGACATCGGTAGAGATGAAGGGATCCTGGGAAACGACTTCGCGGTGAAATACCGGCTGACAGTTAAGCCCCACGCGAGTGCCATCTTCCTGCCCGCCGAGGGGGAGGGAGAGGGGGAACGAATCCCGGGAGTAGAACAGAGAACGGATGGGATTCGGGCAGTTACCATCGGAGGACAGGTCGTGCGAATCGAGAAAACGACGGAAATACCCCCACTCCAAGTGACCCGAGTAACAGTAGTAGCGAGAATGGACATAAGACAGGGTGGACAGCTGGCTGTCATCACCGGCGCTGGATTACCTATGGGACTGGAGGTGATCCCAGGAACGGTGACATTGGGAGAAGAAAATGAAGTTTGGGTGGCCAACCGAGGGACCGAGAGCGCGAAATTGGAAACCGGCGGGGTACTCGGAGAAGCCACCTTCGTACAAGAGGTACGAGGAGTAGGAAGTGAAGCAAAAGAACCCCCAGGAGCGCTCGTTGAAATGATAGGGGAGGCTAAGAAAGACCTGACCACGAAGGAGGGCGAAGAGCTGGAGAAAGCCATCATGGCCCGGGAACAAATGTTTGCGACCTCGAAACATGAGCTAGGACGGACAGATTTAGTACAACATCGAATTAAAACGGGAGATCAGATGCCGATCAAGCAGAGGGTCAGACGGTATCCGGCCACCAGGAGAGAGGAAGAACGAGCACTGGTGGAGGATATGTTAAATTTAGGGATTATCCAAGAGAGCGGGAGTGCGTGGAGTAGCCCGACCGTTCTAGTCAAAAAGAAGGACGGAGGAACGAGGTTCTGTATTGACTACCGAAAACTGAACCAGGCTACGAAAGTGGACGCCTATCCGCTCCCGCGGATAGAGGACAGCCTCAACACTTTGGGAGGAAGCCTATTCTTCTGCAGTCTGGATCTCGCGAGCGGATATTGGCAGGTGGAGATGGCACCGGAGGACCAAGAAAAGACGGCCTTCGTGACTCAAGGAGGATTATATGAGTTCAAAGTGATGCCATTCGGGCTAGTGAACGCCCCAGCCACCTTCGAGAGACTGATGGAAAGAATCCTCAGAGGAATCGTGTGGGAGGAGTGTCTGGTATACTTGGATGAAGTGACTCTGGAAAGATTGGTACGGGTTCTGGACCGGCTGAACGCTGCAGGACTGAAGTTAAAGGCGCGAAAATGTAAGCTGTTCCAGAAGAAGATTCCGTTCTTGGGGCACGTTGTCTCGTTCAACGGGATCGAACCCGACCCCGAAAAGTGTCGGCAAGTAACCGAGTGGCCGGTCCCGCGGGATCTCCACGAGGTACGAGCCTTCGTGGGATTATGTTCGTACTACAGAAGGCATATAAACGGCTTCACGGAGTTGGCTGCCCCCTTGTGCAACGAAGGAGGAACCATTCGTGTGGAGCGCGAGACGACAAGAGGCATTTGATGCGATGAAGAAGGCGCTAACGGAGGCCCCGGTGTTGGGATTCCCGGAGGAAGAAGGACAATGGTGGCTTGACACAGACGCCAGTGACGTGGGAACGGGAGCCGTGCTATCACAAGAGCAGAGAGGGGAGGAACGGGTGATAGCTTACACGAGCAAAACCCTGGAGTCAAACGAACGAAAGTATTGCACCACGCGGAAAGAACTGTTGGCGGTGGTGCGAGCTTTGAAGCATTTTCGGTGCTACATCTATGGCCAACGCGTGATAGTCCGGACGGATAACAGCGCGGTTAGTTGGCTGCAGAGGAGTAAGGAACCGATGGGGCAGGCTGCTCGGTGGATTGAGATTATCGACTCTCATGATGTGTCGTTCCAACACCGACCGGGCAGGAAGCATGGGAACGCTGACGCGTTGTCCCGGTATCCGTGCAAACAATGTGGAGAGGAGCACGAGAATACCGAACAAGTGAGAGTAGTGACGCGGGCCCGGGGGCACGAGCCCGGATGGTCCCCGCAGGAGATGAGAGCAGCGCAGAGGAGGGATCGAGATATAGGGCCGATTGTCGCACGGATGGAAAAAGATGCGGACCGGCCAGGTTGGGAGGCCATATCTCCGGAATCCCGGGAAACAAAGATCCTATGGAGGCAATGGGAACGATTAAGCCTCAGGGATGGCGTGCTGCATCGGAAGTACTGGGAACTAGAAGGACATGGTTGGAGGAACCAGTTGGTCGTTCCCCGAGGGGAACGGGCCAAGCTGGTAAGGGAATACCATGGAGGCGCGGCAGGAGCGCATTTAGGAGTCGCCAGGACGACGGCCCTGTTGGAACAAGGGTTTTACTGGCCGGGACTCCGGGAAGACGTGCGGAAGGAATGTCGAGAATGTGATTGCGCGTTGCTGAAAAAGGGGAGAGGAAGACGGGAGCCGCTACATCAGTACATAGTGGGGGAGCCGATGGAACGGCTGGCCATGGATGTTTCGGGCCCGTACCCAGTCACCAAACGAGGAAATAAGTATTGCCTGATGGTGGGATGCTATTTCACCAAATGGTTGGAGTGTTTCCCGATCCCGGATCAAAAGGCAACGACAGTGGCGAACAAACTGGTTGAAGAAGTAGTAGCACGGTACGGCGCGTTTCGGGAACTACACTCGGATCAAGGCACGAATTTCGAATCCGAGGTGGTGGCTCAGGTCTGTGCACTATTCGGGATTCACAAAACAAGAACGACGCCGTACCACCCCAGGAGTGACGGGTACATAGAACGAAGTTTCCGTACTTTGGGGTGTTGTTTGAAAGCCAGCTGCCGAGCGACAGGTCGGGAATGGGACGAGATGGTCCCGCTCGTGATGATGAGTTATAGAGCAACGCCGCAAGCCAGCACGGGAGTGACACCGAACATGATGATGCTGGGCCGACAGACCATGATGCCGCGACAGGCGATTTATGGGAGACCTCTAGGACCAGAGGAGGAACCCCGACGGGTAGGCGACTATGTGGAAAGCCTGGAGGAAGGGCTAGTCGCGGCCTATCGGGAGGCCCGGGCGGGGCTGAAACGAGCCGCCATCCATCAGAAACACGAATATGATGGGAAGGTGACTCGACGGGAATACCACGCCGGAGAACTGGTCTGGGTGCACGATACGGTAGTGGATAGGGACAAGGGAACGAAGTTGCGATTTCCATGGATAGGCCCTGCACTGATCGTCAAGGTGCTTGACCGAGGACGGGTGGTAGTACGGAAGAAACGAGGGAAACCGGGGGGGGTGGTCCATGTGGACCGCCTGGAACCCTACCGAGGACACGCTGCGCCAGCTTGGATGGTAGCTGACCAGCAAGGATACGAGGCTGCACAGTAAATGCTTGGGGTGGGGCGCGCTAGGGCACGTAAGGAAACGGGGTACCCCCTTTTTGTGATGAAGTCGTTTTCGTGTCTCGATTCCGCAGGTGGAAGAGGACCAAGGGAACGACCAAATCGGCGCTACACAGAAAGGCTTTGGCCAAAAAGGACTGATCAACCTGGGGCCATTGAGTCGGGGCGGTGCGTTGACCACTACAGTAGGAGTGCAGGTCGTTAGGCTGTAGAGATTCGCTACCTAGCTGAAGATTGGTTCTCTTGCGGATGTAATATAGGTGGGAAATGCGGGGTTGGAACGAAAAACGGCGTTCGGGAGCCACGACGGCCCGAATGTCTAAAGTAGTCCCACGGAGCCGCTTTCCGGTCAGTTCGGAGGAACCACAGCGTGGAAAAGATGGTTGGATTACAACGGAAGACAGACCCGGTGGCAAGCTGGTGAAGACTTCTGAAGTAATGCCGACTTGGTAATACCGCTTTACAGCGTCCAGGAGACCGGAGGAGAGTAGATGCGGCACTCTCGGGAACGCCGGAGGAACGAACGGACGGCTGTAAAAGGCGAGGCCTGAAACGAGGACGGGCTTTAAAGTAGGTCGTAAAAGGAATAAAAGAGGACAAAGAGAACGGGGCGGCGGCGAGGAGATGATAACGCCGAGCCCCTGTGTTCTCCGAGAAGTGTGCGGAAGCACTGTGAGGGCCAAGATGAAAAAGGCAAGAAAAGGCGAAGAGGGATGAAAGGACCGAGGGCGTCCGGTGGAGCAATAAAAGGCCTAGGAAAAACGCGAGGACGGGCGAAGGGCCGCGAGGTAAAGAAAGCAGGCGAGGCGGTGACCAGCGGCGGGCCCCGGGGACCGGAAAATAGTAGGGGGCGCCACCGTAGAAGTGGATGGTGAGTCTGACGCTAGGGGTCGCTAGTGCAGGCCACGCCCACTTCCGCCTGCGGCGGCTATAAAAGGCAGAGCGCTCGCCGGAGCAGGTCATTCTGGTCAGCCGACCAGGATTCATCGAATCGCAGACGAGCAGACTGAGCTAAGGAGAAGAAAACAAGAAGAAAAGCAGAGAAGCGAGACGAGCAGCATCACCACGAGACAAAAACGGAAACGGCTGACGGGACGAGCTTCAGGATTGGAACGAGCCCCGAAAGCCCGGAAAACAGACACGATGAGCGGACAGTGCTGGGAAGGACATTGTCACGGAAAGGAGTTTAAGCACTTGGCCAAGCATATTAAAGGCCAGCACGATGGATTACGGAAGCAGTACTACATGTGCCCGGTGTGTTCGAGTCGAGCCTATTCGACACACCAAGACTGGAGAAAGCACATGACGGAATCACACGAAGGGAACCTGCAGAGGGGGATGCCGAAGCAAGACCCCCTTCTGAGGCTGGAGTATGCTGCGGCGTTCGCCTTGGACCCGAAAGGACGACCGCCGTACACCAGTTTCGCTACTGGGGATGAAACGGCGGCCCGGGTAGCCAACATGGAACGGGACTACGCGGTGCGCCATCCAGAGGGGTTTCAACCCCCTGAGAGGGCGGTGGATAAGGAGGCACCGGAGAGGCCGCGACGGCAGATCCGCATCCCTTACTACCCGAGGGCGTCAAGAGGATCCGAGGACAGCGACGCCGAGCAGCTGGAGCAGGTAGCAACCGAAGAAGGATCAGAGGCCGACGAGGCCGGCGAGGGAGCCCAAGCAGCCAAAGCAGCAGGGAAGGGACCCCTGGCCGAGGTGGCGGAACGATCAACACCCACGCGTCGTTCCCCTCGGAGGGCCGCGAAAGGAGTACGGAAGGAAGACACCGAGTCGCCGCGAAGCGCGAGCCGGGCCGTGGTCAACCCGAAGCCACTCCTGACACCAGACCAAATATCAGGGTTAGTACAGAGCCGAATTAAGAAGTTAAACGCCCAGGGAGAACCACGGGAACCGAGAGGACGAGGACTCCCAGGCAGAGGAAAAGGACGGACATCCACACCCACCCCGAAGCCGGGTTGCTCAGGAATACCACCGGGGGCTGAGGTGGTGGAATTGGTGAGCTCGTCCGACGACCAACGACCAAAAGTCAAGGAAGAAGAGGAGCCGCTCGCTTTCAAGAGGCCCCCGACGCAGGGATGCCCGACGGAGGAGCCGTCGCGAAAGAAGAAGTGGAAAAAGGTCAAGAAAGTCCCGAGAGAATTGGAGGAGGGAACGAGTTCGGACCAGTCGGAGTCAGGCAGGAGTATGTCGGCCCTAAGCGATCGGTCTTTGATTATCGCTGAGTCTAGCAGCACGGGAGAGCTGGGACCATCACAGCCTGAGACCTCGACAGGAGTCAAACGGACCACGGGACTAGAACCACCTTGTAGCGACGCACAATTTACTATGATGACAGTTCATAAGAAATCGGTGATATACGAATCACGACACCCGAGGTACCCCGGGTATTTAAAAGGAACAATGAACCGGGAGGGATCGTTCAGGGGTTACCACGAGGCGAGATCCGACCGGGAGCTGGAGGACAGCATTCGGGAAGCACAGGGAGGCCGGCTGGTGGAAAGAGAAGCATTGTACCTAGGGAGGTTTCTGCGCGAGATGGCAGAAAGGCAGGGACTCAAACCGTCGGGGCGAGTGGAGAAAGTAAAGTATGTTCGGCATGCGGCCAGGCCGGAGGACACGGCGTCGACGGCCTCGACACAGCCGCTGTTCTCTACCCCTACCCCGACGAAAGCAGATTCACCCCTGGAGAAGATGGTATGTAAGCAGCCGATAGTGCCACCCCCAGGATTGAAACGAATGAGAGACATTACGGTAGCACCAGACACGCCAGAGACACGGGCGGCGGTTGACAACCTGACTCGGGCCAGTTTGGGGAGCTCGTTTTTCGGGTCGCAAGGATCGGAGGAGATCCCGGGACCACCGTCGCCCGAACGTATGGGATCGCCGCCAGGACCGGATACCCCACTCAAGGACGAGGACAAACACGGGCGGGCGCTACAACCGCGGGTTGTGATACACAGATTACAAATGCCGGCTGCCCAGTCCATGGACGAGGAGGTGGAAGACTCAGAGGACATGGAGTTGGGGCAGGCCGAGACCAGAGGATACGAGCCGGAGAAACAAGAATTGGACGAGTCGGGAGCGGATTCAGTGTTCGGGTCTATCGGAACGGAGATGCCGACGGCAGGACCATCTAGAGAAACACCGAGACTCAAGTTATTACGGACACAGGCCGTTCACCAGGTCTTACAGGGACACTTTCCGGTAACGGCGCGAGCGGTACGAGACTGGGACGCGGAAAAGGCCATTCGGGTGCAACTGACGTGGCCCCCGAGAGAGGTGCGAGGAATGACGGCCAAGACAAGAGCAATGGCTTCGGCGTCTATGGCGTTCCTGATGGCACTAGAAACGGGCCGCAAGCCAGAGACATTTGAAGAAGCGATGGCGCAGTTCCCGACGGCGGCACTGGGGCCGTTGACCAGGGAGTTCCCGGGGGTCGACCAGCTAGTTAACGAACACAACCGGACCGTCCAATTGGCTCAGACCCTAGTGATGCACAAAAACGAGGATCAACTGGATGACTTGTTGAAGGCGACAAGAGAGGCGGAAAAACAGAGCGGAATGGTGGATCAGCTTCTCGAGCTCCCCGCTAGGGAGGAGAGACTGTTGCTGCCGATCCGGCGCCAAGAAGAAGGGTGAAGTAGATGCTGCTCGAGGTCTTGCACGGAAGAAAAACAGCGCGACGGAACCAGAGGCGGAAGATGGCGCGTCGCGAGTCGGGTGGGGAGGGATTACGGGGCGTTGGCTCCTCACCCATAGTGTCAAACCCCCAGGGAGAGAACCGGGCCGAGGCGGAGGTACCTGAGCCGCACAGGAGGCCGAAGCCTGGATAAAAGACTCTCCTGGAGACCGCTGGACGGGCCCGAAAACTTTACTTAAACTCATCGGGAACGGACTGGCGGGCTCGAACATTCTTATCTTAATTTATTCTTATTAGTTTCTTTATGGAAACCTTCTTGCGGAAGTGAACGAAACCACATGTGTTAGGAGGTGTTGAGCGTAATCAGCGAGCTGGAGGGTCCATGACTGGAATGAACTTACCAAGCCTGCGGGGCGAATACGGGACGGAAGGAGGCGCTAGGAGGAAAAACAAGTTTGTAGCTGTTCCTCTTCTTCCCTGGAGCCCGCTGCGTTGGTTGGGACCGAGCAGATGGAACGGGATCGTCCGGTCGCGGAAACGGATAACGGGCCGGGCGACCCGGGAGCGAGAGTGAAAGTTGGGAGGCGGAATCGAGGAAAGGAAATCAGAAAGGACGGATAGTGTTGTCATTGTAGTCTTTGAGTCGACGGTCGTGCCGGGGTAAATAAGGTACCGATGGGCCGGCGACTCGCCGCTGGAGGAAAGGCTGGCGCGGGCCAAGACTGAAAACCCTTCTCCCGCGCTGCCTTGAGCGATCTGGAGGCGAGGAAGAGACGACCTCTGTCCTCTAGCGGCACTTCTACTTCCTGCAACCTTGTCTCCTTGATCTTGGATGGATCGATCAGAATGTGGATGAACCCGGATTCATGTACCATCATCTTCTGAGTTTCCTTGTCTTCAGCCTCTTACCGCATACGAAGAGCGGCAAAATGGAATTTTTCGACCTGAATGCTGGTTTTATCGTGCCAGAGTTGATGCAGCGAGTCGTGAAAGGATTGCGGCGTGTCATAGATGTCTCCCGGAGGACCAAGGCACGAGCAGGGACGATAACTTAGGGGCCCTGGCTCGTGACCGACCGTGATATATAGTAAAAACAATACATGAACGAGAAACGAAAAAATTTAATAGACTTACTAAAACTTATGTTAATCTCTTACCTGCTGTAACGACAGAGACTCCTTCCATGTCGTATTTCCTGATGTCTTCTTCCCGAGGAACGAAACAAAATAGTCTTTGAAACATATAGGGAAGTAATCTTTGCAATATACAGGGAGGTGGTGCTTGGAACGTCGGCTGCGGATGCCCTGATAGACAAATCAAGAGGTCTGCAAAGAGCAACGAGGAGCGATCCTTCTTGGAGTTCGACATCGGATGAGTTCTTCTCTATACATGCTATTTTATTGTGAATGGGCCCGTTCCGGATCTCAAACGTTGACGTTGGGTGCAGGTCCCAGTTGATGTCGTCCATCTTCACTTTCTACGGCTTCTTCTTCTCCTTCTCACTAATATCTTCAACTTACCAACTTCGAACCGTCGAGCAGCCCGGAACGGCTCGGAGCTGTTGTCTCGGCGTTCGTCATAGGCATAGTGTCTCCATGCAATGTGACATGGCACCGTGGACGACTGTGGCCTTACTCCAAAATCAAACCAGACCGGATCTTAAACTTACCTCTATTAACGAACTATTTGTTGGTATTACAGTCTTACGAAAATCGTCAATAAGCACGGTCCTCCGGGAGGACGAGGAGAAAAATTTAGTAGGCGAAGCGAGGCCCGAGAGCCTAGGACACGAACGAGGGCCCGAGTGCCCGAAACAGGAATCCTCTTCTTGGGAAAATCATCTCATCAGTAGAACGAAGGAGCCTCCCTCTCGCCCCAAAGAGGACTGTCTTCCTGCCGTTGCTTACGGGGGGGGGGAGGGATGAGAGGCACCGGCTCCTGTCATCAAAAAGAAACTTCATCAAAACTATCTTCTTAATCAGGTCTCCGTCCCGGTTGTTGTCATGCCACTTGGGCCCGGAACGGTGACGGAAATACTTTATTATGGTGGACTCTCTCCGACATCTCTTTCTGAAATCCTGAAATCTTCAAATGTGTCGACGTGGTCGAGGACGGAACATCTTGATGCTGGGTTAACCACGAGGACATGTGTCGTAAAAGTCAAACTTCAGTTCCTGTACGGAAAACGGACACTTCATCAATAATTAATGATTCTAATCTTCTCAGTCTCACCTTCACCCGAACTCCATCTCAAAGCTTCACCGTAACAAGTAGCACGAAACCCGCGACGTCGTCTGCTGAAGCTTCCACTCTAAGCTTTAATGAATGAAGTTAAGTTCCTTTCCACATACAACGCCATCTTCTTCTTTGGGTACCTTGGCCTCTGGCTCGAACATGTTGTCCTTGCCAACCGTGAAAAAGTCACTGGGGGGCTCTGAATGCCGAGGCGACCGAGGGTGCGAAGTCCAAAAAGAACATTCTATCTACAAAAGCTGCAGTCTTTCTTCTTCAACTCATCTTTAAAATCATCATCATCACCTAAGAGAACGCAGAGAAGAGTAACAGTTACGGAAGAACGAGGGGTCACGACCGACCGGGTAGGAGAATCACGACCGATTCTCTACCCAAAAACAAGGGAGAACGTCTGGACGACGGCAGAACGGACCGAGGGTCGAGAGGACTAAGGGTCACGACCGACCCTGGCCTCTGGGTGGGAGAGTCGCGACCGATTCTCCACCCGAACTAGGGGAGAACGTCTGGACGACGAAAAACGAAGGAAACGGGGGCACTGCGGGTCACGACCGACCCATGGCCCCGGGCAGGAGGACCACGACCGGTCCCTCTGTCCTAATGAGGGTAAAGAAAAGGCGAGGAAAAACGCGCCGAGGGGCTAAGTAAACAGAGCCCAGAGGAGAGGAGCGGGGGCGACGGGGTCACGACCGATCCCCAGTCCCGGGTGGGAGAGCCACGACCGGCTCGCTCATCCTAAAAGACGAGAAAAACAGGAGGTCCTAAATAGAGCAAGGATAAGAGAACTCTGACGAAGATAAAAAGAGACTAAGATATATAAAAACGAATTATATGAACTTTTAAAAACGAAGAGAGAAAAACGAAGAAAGAAAAACGAAGAAAGAAGAGAAATAATAATTAGCCGGATAGGCCCCGGGGGCCCTCCGAAGTTGACCGGGGAGGACAGAGGGTGACACCTCCTCCTCTGCCGATAAGGAGCGTAGGATTGAAATGTTTCTGGTTCTAGAGTATGTTCTGTTGTCGTTGCTGTATGAACTGTGTTGAAATTTTGTATAACGTGTTTTCCCACCTTTCAAGAAGGTGCGGGAGGGTGTGATGAACGGCTATTCAGCCAAAATACATAGAGGTTAAAATAATAGAAATAAGGTAATAATGGAAATAGATGTAAAGAACGAATATGTAAAGAACGAATAACGAATATGTAAAGAACGAAGAACGAAATAGATGTAAAGAACGAATATGTAAAGAACGAATAACGAATATGTAAAGAACGAATAACGAAAACGTAATGGAACGAAACCCGGAAATATGTAAACCGGAAGTGAAATGTAAACCGGAAACGGAATATATAAACCGGAAGTGACGTCAATTGTAGGTCACGTGACCGAAGGCAGCCAATCAGGGCTGACCTCTCTAGTATATAAAGGGGCGGTGAGGCCCGAATAAACAGAGTTCTTCAACAGTTCTCCTGGTGTCCAGACGTGTCCTCTTTCCTGAAACAACCACTAAAGATGAGCCGAATAGAGTAATTAAGTCGAAGTTAGGACAAAACAGTCGAAGTCCGAGATAGGTAGTCGAAACATAGGGGAAGGGGCCCGAAGGCCCGAAGAACGAGGAACGAGGGAACGAAGTAGGGCACGAAGGCCCGAAGTAGTACCGGAAACCGAGGCGTAGTATGGTACGAAGACATGGGGAGCGGAACGAGGGAGCGAAGTCCGCGGGGACGAGGGCGCGGCGTGCTCGGCCCCACGCTACCAAACAATAGGCGACCGTCGGCCCGTCGCCCCCGCGGACCGGAACTCAGGGGTGGACCGTTCCCCGGCCGACCCGTACCCCTACCATAATTTCCCTCCCCCGCAGTCCTCCGTCGACATCGAGTGCCGATCGATTCGCTCAGCCCCCCCTCGTGCGCGAGGCACGACTCTAGAAACACATCTCGGTTCTTGGCCCGGATTCCCCGTCCGCCCCGAGACCCGAACAACCCCCACGTTCCTCTGTCGTAAGAATCGGCAACCCCGACTTACCAGAGAACGTCACACAATATTAAGATCTTCATTGACCCTTTCACTCTTGCCGGAAATTTAACCCGAGTGGAGGCAATCAAATGCCTCTGGTCTGAGTTGGTATTGAAACAAAAATCTTCCTATCTTGATACTTGTTCCAATCGCAAATTGCCTCTATAGCTATAACACACCATTCACATATTCATCCCGTTAAACCCCCAGGACACGCTGGTGGACGCCGACGTGGCCATTAACGCCATGATGTGGCAGAACGGCGGGATGAGCGGCCTGGACCACTGGAACTTCGTCATGCACCCAGTGGACGCGGCCATGACGTGCGACCCGCGGGGGGCCTACATCCGACGCTGGGTGCCCGAGCTGGCCGCCCTGCCCGACGACTACGTCTGTAAGCCCTGGAAGTGCC
This sequence comes from Lepidonotus clava, assembly GCA_936440205.1. Lineage (NCBI taxonomy): Eukaryota > Metazoa > Annelida > Polychaeta > Phyllodocida > Polynoidae > Lepidonotus > Lepidonotus clava. Next base: position 19,153,913 of record OW387136.1, on the reverse strand, counting down.
CGCCCTCCATACTCCGACGGGCCGGCGTCGCACTGGGTGAGTTAGAAATTAATGTATCGTTAAAGATACTTGTAACTAGTTCCAGTACCTGGTGTTTTCCAGCTCTATCTGCCGTTTACATACTGCTGTGCAGAGGGACAGTTTGTCAATTTTTGATCGGTATCAATTTTGTGGAAAAAACACTGGATGATTTGTTTCCATGAATTTTGTGATGAAAAAAGTTTGGCATTTCCCATAGGAACCTATAGTAAAGGTCTCTATGGTTTCTTATCCTCCAGGTGAAAAACCAAACAGTAAATTGTAATTCCCTTTTGGCTATGAATGTTGTCAAAGAACGAAGATGAGAAAATGAATCTTATATTGTGACCGAAATGGTCAGAATTGGGGCTTTTGATAATCATAAATTAAACAAGCTCAGTTTAATTGTGATTGGACGAGAAGGAGAAACGCTAAGGCACTTTTTTATGTGCTTATACAAGTAAAATCAAGTATCTTGGAAACCAATACATTTATAGCGCATTTTTGGCTATAACATACTGCGTTCTCTGTCGCAGGGATGAACTACCCGGAGCGGCTGATCACCAACCTGGAGGAGGCCCGGGAGCAGTCGTTACAGGACGCCGTGGATGTGAGGCTGAAGCACGGTCAGGGCTGGATCGACCCCCGCACGGGCAGCGACATGGTGCCCCTCCCCAGCGGGCTCCGACTGCCCGTCATCACCAGGAAAGAGTTTAAGTACAAGACGTCCAACCCTGAGGCCAAGGACAACCCCTACAGCGCCGTCCTGCACGGATACAGGTGGGTTTGATCGAGATTCAGGGGCAAACGTCAAAGCAACCTTGTAAAAAAATAACCATATCTGGTCTACGGTTTTATCTCATTATGGTTCAGGGTCTGCTACAAGGACGCCAGTTGTGCTATTTTTAGGGGATTTTCTATGACATTATGATAATTTTCTATCTTTATAGAGGTTTGTAATGAAATTTATCGATGCGAAAATATTTTGATGCATAATTCTAAAAAGTTGCCACTTTAAGTCCCTTTTCAATGCTAAAATCCTTGATGTATAAATACATGTATTTTTTAATTTTGCTATTTTAAATACACCTAATACTATATGAGGACCTAAATGAAAACACAGATGCAATGTGACATATTTTTTAGTTTTCCTCTACGTTTATTTACAGGTCTAGGAAACGTGACGAGGCCGTAGCCTTCGCCAACCAAGTGGACTTCTTATGCAGCACCATGAACGAATGTGTCCAGAGATCAGAGAGGGTACAGAAAACAGCACAGTATGAAATCTATTAACTGCGCATAATGACAACAATATTAATAATAACAGTATTATAAATATGTGAACAAGGTTTAACAATTCATGCCTAAAAACAATACATGGTTTGTTATTTAGTGTACAGCAAATTGAGTAGTTAGGCATGTTGAAAAATATTAATAATATTTATTAAGGTAGGAAAGCTGTCATTGCTGTCTATGGGAATTGGATTTCATCATCATGTCATACATAAATATTTCATGTTCATATTTATTCATGAATTACACAGTTTTCACGGAACAAAATATTCTAGAGTAAATCTCACAGAAGGAAATACTCAGGGATGTCGAAAGAAAACCCACATGTTTTACAATGTTTCAATGATATTCAATATTTACACTTTGTTTTGAATAAAAGTTAATAATGTTAATTTACGTCTTTGTTCTAATAACCAAGCAAAAGGGAAGCCTAATCTAGGCTCGCGTAATAAATAGAAAACATCTTACACATGTCTATATAAAAATATACATTTGTAATAAGATTTTAAAACATTAATCTCTTCGTTGGTGACTTAATTATCAAAGAAAAGTTAATCACTATATCACAGTACAACTACAAGTCGCCAATATATGGACACATTCATAATGCTTTTTAAGATTAGGATCCATGATCGTTATAATTATAGGATCAGAAAATTTCACTGCACTGAATTTATCCAGTCGATTATTCAGAATAACGTAAATCAATTCGGTCTTTTCATAGATCTGTATGCAACATGTAAAGCATTCAATTTTTTATCAATATCGATAACAAGTAGATGTGTATTGCAACATATGCTATTCTAATCTTGATGCCAGAAGCCCGTAAAAGCTCATCCATGTTTCCCGTGACAAATTTAGAGGAAGAACAAATAATGAGAAAATAAATTATCACATTGGAAATTCATTTGTGACACTTAACAGCATTGTTAAAATATATCATCCAAAGGATATGACCCTATCGTCTGAGAATGGTAGTTGACGCTTCAGGGATGGAAAAAACAGCAATTGGAAGAATTACGACGGTGGAACTTAGCCCACCGAAAGCCTCTTTGACTAAATCTAGCTCACCGACATTTGTTATATTAGTTATTGAGAAATTCCAAACAAATGAGAGTTGTGAACACCATTAATATTAGCACCATGAGACTTATAAATCGCAGTCAGGGAAAATGACTCCAACCTGAGGCCACTCTCACAGTGTTAGTTCCTTGAGTGTACCCCAGGAGGCGCCCGCCTGGACCTTGACGGGCATGCGCACTGACATGGGCATGGCCTGCTCCATGCCCTCCCTGATGACGTCAGCAGCTGCGCGTAGACCAGTGACGGGCACCTCGTAGAGCAGCTCGTCGTGCAGCTGGAGCAGCAGGTAGGGGCGGTGAGGGGCAGCACCTGTGGGGGTCAGAGGGGACATACTAAAGAACTGGTACGTGGTCAATATCACAGGTACGGCCTAGGGGTCAAAGGGGGGGGGGGGGGGGGGGGACACCTTAAGAAATACCATGTGATCAGGATTACAGGTATGGGCGATGGACAGATCTAGAACCTGGGGTCAAAGGGGACACACCTAAAGAACGACCATATAGGCAGTATCACAAGTAGGGCCAGTGAGCAGGACCTTTTTTTCCTTTTTTAATTCTAGTCTTTTTTAATTCTAAAAATAAAAAAAATAAAAAATGTTTTTCTTTCCTTCTTTTTTTTTTTTTGGGGGGGGGGGGGGGGGGGGGGAGTGGTCAGAATTGAATATAGGAAGCATTTATTTAACTTGGAACAAGAGAATAAGTACAAAAGCCCACTTTCTAGTTACAGCACTGGGCATTTCAGATGTTTATGTGTACTGGAACTATTGTGTACTTCTAACCATTCACTGACGTTCCAGGGATAGAGATACCGGACTGTACCGGCAAGTACGGCGGGTAATACTGTAGGGTCAGAGTGGTATGGGTAACATAGTGGTAATGGGAGAAGGACAAGGTTAAAGCAAGGGATCTGAACAGTTTTTTTGGCAAACGAGAATAATGTGGAAGAGCCTCACCTGCCCGTGGCTGAGGGTGTCGGTGAGACAAGGCACTGGTCCCAAAGTGGGTGTTGAGTCGGTCCTCTATAAGAACCATGGCCTTTTTGACCAAGTCGGCCGCAGAACCCTGAACAGTCGTATTCACCGCCTGACGTTCCGCCTGAGAGTATTGGGTATAGTTTGATAAAAGTCTATTTTATTTCAGTTTAATTACAATTAAGGAAAAACTAGAATCACTCGTTTGGAAAAGTCTCATGATGTCAAGTTTTCTCTAGTAAATGAATTAGTCTAGGCTATCTAGGAAATAGATGAATCGTCCTGTTTTTTTAATTTTTATATTGACTTACAATACAGAACAGTAATATTGTATGTTATTTATACATTTATAGAAAGAACTTTCAAACACCCTACAATAGTAATATGTGCATCATCATTTTTTTCTTTTCCACTTGAAATTTTGAAAAATTCTTAAGTCTACATATGACAAACATATCTGAATGATATTTGTTTGCGTTGACATTCACATATACAATTCAACTAACGATATACAGAATGTATATCAGCAACAGTTATTGCCATTGCACTCACATGAGCCCGTGCATGAGGGTTGTTGTCTTTGATGCTGGGGAGGTAGCGACGCCGACCAAGGATCGTCTCAACGTAACCCTTCTCTCTGCACGAGTTTACACAGTCCCGCAAGAACGACCTCATTCCTTCAAGATCAAAATTGAATCTTTAAGTTAGGATAGTGGACAAGTAGTCGTCCAAACGCCGAGGAATGTAGGTTAATATTCAAGTATCTAAATGAAGTTAGAAACAAACATTGTTTTCAAAAACGTTCAACATTACATTTAAAGATTCATATTTACGTTGATTGGCATTCTAATCTAATTTCTGCACACCACAGCTATCTGCAACAATCCTTTAAAAGTCTTCGTTACCTGTGTACTTGGCCTTGAAGGTCTGGGTGAAAACCCCTGCATCCTCCTCCGACACCCCGAGCTGCTCGCCCAGTGCGCGGGGCCCGATACCGTACAGCATCCCATAACACACCTGCACCATATCAGGGTACCGTTTAGTTTGTCATTTTTAATTCTATAAAGTTTGAATAAATTAGTCATTTGGGAAAGAAACGTAGACAACGAAAATGATCCGAAATCGAATTCTACAAACCATACACTGACTTTGACAAATTATGTAAAAACACAATCGGTGTTCTATGATGTATGATGATGGTTGAAGTAGAGTCTAATCAGAAGTGTACATTATATATGGAATAATTAAGGTTTTCGACCATAATAAAGTAGTAGTGATCGAATCTCATGAGTGGAATCGACAGGTGGCAAGGCAGTGTAACGTTGGGAAAGTGCGCTGTCCAACCATGCCAAATATGGGGTTTAAGAAAAAAAAATCATTGATTGAATAGACTTTACATACACTTAATCATGATTAAAAGTGCCAAAAACGTTGATAAATCCCAAGGATTTATATTAGAAAATTTTCAAATCACTTTTTGTTGCAAATATCTTAAATCATTTTTAGATGCTGTGACTGACCTGTTTGGCCTGCTGGCGCTGCTGGGCAGTCACATTTTCCACCTCTACACTCCTCCACTGCGCGGCGATCAGCTTGAACACGTCCCGCCCCTCATTAAGTATGTTAATCAGCCGCTGGTCACCGGACAGGTGGGCGATCATCCGCAGCTCTAACTGAGAGTAGTCCGCTGCCACCAGTATACCACCTTTAATAAGAAAAGACTTGTTTTATATAAGGGTATTACTTTCGGACAAATTCAAAATATTATAAGCATCAATGTTATATTGTTGGTCAAAAAGCTGAACCAACTCTAAGATTTCATAGCTTACCTTCAAATGGAACAAAAGCATGGCGCATGCTGACCGAAAACGTAGAGATTCCCATATCTGAAAATAAAAAAATGCAAAATATAAAGTCAAAAGTAACCGAATTCCGTTTGTTTCATATAAGGGAACCTAGGAGTTTACGTGACTACTCTTATTTTGGTTGGTTGGTTGGTTATTGGGGTTTTACGCCGTATCAACATCTAAGGTTATATCACGGCGAGAACATGATTTTGACAATCCTGTCCTTGATGATCGTATCTATGGAATGATCGCATCTATGAGAAGATAGAGACCATACCCCTACACTTTTACCGAGGCAGGTGTTCTTTATTGTGCAGGGTCCCATAGGCAGGGCCCTACACACAAAGTCCTTGGGGATGTTCTGTAGGTTGGACTTACCTGATACGTCTATGTCAAAGTCTTTGGGGATGTTCTGTAAGGTTGGACTTACCTGATACGTCTATGTCAAAGTCCTTGGGGATGTTCTGCAGGTTGCACTTACCTGATACGTCTATGTCAAAGTTCTTGGGGATGTTCTGCAGGTTGCACTTACCTGATACGTCTATGTCAAAGTCCTTGGGGATGTTCTGTAGGTTGGACTTACCTGATACGTCTATGTCAAAGTCCTTGGGGATGTTCTGCAGGTTGGGCTCGGCCATGGAGACCCTGCCGGTGGCGGTGTGGGTCTGACACAGGGAGTGGATGCGGTGCATGGCCAGCCGCGGGCAGTACACCTTCTCCTTGACCAGCGGACAGATGACCTTGGTGAGGGCGGCCGTCAGACGGCGCCACTCTAACAGCAGGGGTGGTAACGGGTGGAGGGGTTTGAGTTTCTCCAGGATGTCCTTGGACGTGGAGAAGGGCACCCTGCGCCTCCCGCCTCGGCCCCGGGCAGGGCCTAACGTCTTACTACAGCCGGCAGTAGGGTTGGCCGGGTCACCGCTCGGGGGGAGCTTCAACTCCATGAACAGCACCTGTGTTGGCAAACATACGCTACATGATACATATATGAAACAAAGGACACAAAAAACGCAGAAAGAAACCGATTAGAATTTATTTTCCCAGGATGTATCTATTTTCAAAAGACATAGAAAAACATTATAATATTATATAATATATACACGATATCGTATCGTGATAATCTAACATGTAATTGAAGGGTAGCTGGTCCAACTTTTGAAGATCTGAAAAATCCAAGTAGTTAACTTTGTCGTGTCATACCATCAATCAGGGTGATGTACAATTGCTTGCCGCATTATACATCCTAAACTATATACTGGCGTACGTTCATGTTAATGGCTTACGGAGTACTTACGTGGGCTATATCTTCTGGAGATGACAAGGAGAATGAATGGCCAGTCAGAGCGTAGGCCTGGTTCTCCAGAATCGTAAGCTTTCCCTCAAGCACTGCTCGTTGGCGACTACATTCTTCTTCACTAAAACCTACAAGACATTGATATTCTATATTTTACACCTGCTCTGACTGGAATATTATTTTCTTAAGAAAGAACGGCACAATGATAAGAACTACATTTCATCCGTGGCAGTATCTAAATGAAAAATTATGAATGATTAAAATATTTTTAGAATAAGCTTTTAAAATTGTAATTTGATTCTTCCCGATGATAGGCGCTAACAAAAGATAAGTATTGTATCTCCTTTCCGGAAAAAAACAGTTTAAGATAAAGTTAAACTAAGATTCAGAAATGTTCAACCCACCAAAGCCGTTGAGCTCCATGCAGGCGAGTATGATCTGTACGGGCATCTCCACCTGGAGGAAGGCGGTGGCCATCTGTAGGGTGGTCAGTTCTTCCAGTAGGTTGGTCATCAATGAGTTGACCAGTACCGCCTCCACACAGGCCCGGAGCCGACCTGAGCCTGGGTTAGCCGGACTTAGGCCAAGACTGCCCAGCCCCACCCCACCGCCAAGACCTAGAGGGGGAGAAGGGGTACTTTGTTGTATTATTAAATATTACAGTATTTATTACTATAAACAACGAGTATACATAGAATATACTCGTTGCTATAAAGCACTTGGCAGCTTCACTCTTGTGGGACAAATCTGATATTAGGAGTAATTGATCTTACCTTCAAGGAGAAAGACCTCGAGTGGTAGACGGTTGTGGACCATGCGATGGAGGCTTTGCTCTTTAGCCCCAGGATCAAGCATCCAATTGGCAATCTTTGGGTCCTGTTGAAAGGCAGAAGAAGGGAGAATGGACGTTATTTGGCAGTTCTCAATTACCTGACACTTTAAATGGTTATTGGTGTCAATCATTATAGAAGCAGCGTGTGCATGCCTATTTCTACAATCACTTGTTGTTGAATACGTAAGGTCCTTCCTCCTCAGATGGCAACCATGAAGTTCAATCACTTTTTGTGGAAATAGGACAAACACAAAAATGCATAGCTAACATTTCGTTATATGTAAATAATAAAAACAATGTCAGCAGTGAATACTAAGGGTTGACGTATCAGCTACTGCCTAGACTATGAACAGGGACACAAACACACGGCGAATGAGAATGCATATTTAAAAAGGCAAATTTATCCCAAATGAAGTAACCAAATCGTTGTTTATTTTACCTGATAGGGTCCTGTGATGTTTCCCTCACAGCCTAGAGTAAACATCTTGTACTGTTCACGGGCGTCAAACATGACTTTGGTGGCGGCTGACCCCGTGGCCAGGACAGACGTGGCCCCCAACAGGGATCGGACGGTGGTCAGCCGGATCGCTACAGACAGTGCTGGGTCCAGGGGAGGGGGAGCCAGGCTGTCATCGAGGTCAGCTGGAAAACAAGGATTATAGTTAGTAAGGACAAATAATATGTACGCACATAGTACATTAGCATAAGACTTGCCTAAGTTACTGATGGATTGTTCGCAAGAGCTGCAGTTATTAACGTTTGCATATTTTGTATTTTATGGTTGTCCAATTTTTTTTTACCATGAGGCATCTTGCCAAGTTTTGTATGATGCTACATGTATATATTAAAAGAAATGTTTTTGGGAACCACTCAAGATGTTTTGTATTCAGAAGTCTGCTCACTAGTTGTGTCAAGTCTGGAAAGAGCATTGAAGGAAGGGTAAGCCGGACGTTGAACTACCCCAACAAACAAATCACTAGTTTGTAATGCGAGCTTACCGGTTTCTGTCCGAGAGCTGAGTGAGATGTAGTAGGCGTCCCTGTTGTCCCAGCTGACGGCCACCCCCACTACCTGCAGACCCACCTCGGCCACCGGCAGGCCGTGAGCGGCCGGCGGGTCAGGGGCCGCCACGGCTCCTACACACAAGGAAACGTTAGTCTATTGTTTCATTTGGTGATTTTTATCTTCATAAAATGAAACGTAACAAAATATGGGTTTCTTTTTTTCCTTCTATTTTTCATATAGAAAAATTGAATACATTGTGATTAGGAGTTCTAAAGAATTTTTCAAGATTTTCTGACCTATATTTCAATCTTTGCTTTCTATTGATAAATCTATCTCGGTGACTTATGTGTTTCATTAGACATAAAAACATATTACGTAATAAAATCGTTATGGGGTCTTACTTTTGTTCATGAAGTTGGCCCCGATGGTGCTTGTCGGGGCGGGCTGAGAGTCCAGCTTCTCACAGGCAATACACAGGGCATACCGACGTCTGGTCTTCCACTCCATGATAAAGTGGTCGAACAACATCTTGTTTGATGTTACATCGATGATGGTGAACCTCTCATTGGTCAGGGGGATGCTCTGGCTCACAGGTCCCGGGCTGGCCGGGTGGGGACGGCTTTCTTCTCTCGGGGGTGTGGGGTCAGGTCTCTCAGGGCTGTCATTAGGCAGCAGAGCGCCCAACCCACGCTTATCACTGCCAGAGTCATTAGGCTTGGCCTGAGCTACTCTCTGGCTTGCACGAGTTGCTCGCTTCTCTGTCTGATTATAGTTCAATTGAGCAGCACATGTGGACTCCTGCAGGCGTTGGCTCTTTCGCTGGGAAGTCTTGGCGGGCTTCTTGGCCTTCTTTCCAGTCTTCCTGACCTGGGTTTTTGGTGTGGTCGCTGCCTTCAGTTCGGGTGGGGTTGGTGGTACACAATCACTGGTATTACTTTCATTTTTATCACTTTCATTTTCTATTTCACTAGTCTTCCTGACTTTGGACGGAGTACACTCTGGTGTATTTTCCTCACTTTTTCGCTTTTGTGTATTTCTCTTCAACGTCTGATTTTTCTTTTGAGTCCCAGTTGGAAGACCAACATTGTGTTTTGCCTTAGTATTGTTACCTTTAAGGGAAACATCTTTTACGCCTAATGGATTCTGAACTTCATTCCCTTTCTCCTTTTGCTTCGTTCGTTCATCATTGGAGTTAACCAAATTTAATAGCTTTTGATCTGAATCTTTGCTCGGTTCTGCTTCTTGAATGTGGGCTACATCAAGGTTAGATTTGTGGAGGGAAAAACTCCAAGAGTCATTGAGTGCTGCTCCATAGGATCCAAAGTTTTCTTCAAAGTACTGTGACAAGTCCATATGAGCCTTTTCTTTTTCCTCTGCTTCATCTGGCACTGCTACATCCTCTAACTCCAATAAGGCCGAGGAGTCAGAATGTAAGCTCATGTAGGCCAGTTCCTCTGTGTGTGAGACGTCCCGAGATGATGAGGCCACAGACTGTCTGGGCCTTGGGCGCTGCCTGTGGCTTGGGGGTGTGAAGGGGTCAGGGTCTTGGGGAGGTAAGATGGCTAAGTTAGAAGAAGGTACTCTGTTGTGGCCACCTGTGTAGGAGCCAGTGTTGACCAGATGATGGGGTGACTCGGTGAACGAGCTGCCCAGGACCTGCTCCTCTAGTCCCTCCGTATCAGACCATAGGTCATCCTGGCCACTCGTGTCAACGATGTCCACTCTGGCGTTGCTGCCATCAGTGTTACGGCTCTCAACTTTTGAGCTCTGACCAGCAGAGATGACTCTTTGTTTGTTGGGTGTGAGACGAGGAGGCACTTCTTGATTAGAGGGCGCTGCGACCGGAGCCACAGGGGATCCAGGACCTAAGTCCATTTGTGTGCAGTATTGGTCCATAAAGTTCTCCAGGTCGTCGTCGTTGGAGAGATCCAGTTGGAGGGTCAAATCCGCTGAGGTTTTCTTGTCCTTGATTGGCACTCCCATACCGCCGCCAACCTTTGCCGTTTGATGTTGAGGAACGGGGATAGTTATTTGGTTAGTCAGTGCCCCATTCGGCTCAGTGCTCACAGATGCTTGCTTTGTGCTCTCAGAAAAAGGCTTTAGATTTGGTGAGGACCCTAACGTAGGGGATTTTGCCTTGGAAACTGTCTTGCTATTTGGCGTTTCTGTTTTTTCTTCAGAACGTGTGGGTGTTTTCTCCTTGGGTTTACACGCAGTTGCAGTTTCAGTCATTAAATTCACCAATTGTGTATCAAGGAAAAAACTGTCGTTAAATTCGTCCAGTTCAGCAGACAAGTTGAGGGATGGGGATGGTCCGCCCTTGTCATCTTTCACAACATAAGATTCAAAAGGTGTCTCAACTTTATCATTTTGACCTTGTTCAACTGTATCGTTTTCCAGTTGAATTTTTGAACCAGAAACATTTATATCTTTCACAGTCGGATTAAAGTTTGATTTTCTCTGCTCTTCATTTCCTGTCAAAACGTTCTGTATCGCATCTGGTGTTGTTCTTCTTGGCGTCACTGCATTTTGGATAGTATCTTTATTGGTTCTACTTTCGTCTTTTGTGATTATCAAATTCTTAACAGAATTAATTTCATTTGGTCCATGCATTTGCTTTGTTTCATTTGGAACTTTTGACAGCTGTTCTGACTTTGTCACACTGGGTAGAGAATTTTCTTTGTTATCATTCGTGACAGCTGACTCACTTAATTTTGGAGTCAACATTTCCTGAGGTTTTGCAAAGGCTCTATTTTCTTGGGGTCTCAATGGTTCGCCATCGTGTTTCTCATCTTTAGGGATTTTCAATACAGGTCGCTGACCAGCATCTTTGACAGGTGAAGTTTTTCCCGGTGACAATTGGGGAGGAGCAACGGTGTTTGGATCTTCAATTTCGGATTCTGCCAAAAAAAATTGCGAAATTTAAGTTATTGACCACAAACACAGGACGGTCTGGGCAATTATTTCCTAATAATTGCATGGAATACTAGAATATATATATATAAAGACTCATGTACATGCCAAATTTGATATATGCAAATAAAAATTGCCTTGAAAAGCAAAATGATCCCTTATATTGTATGTTGCAAAACGTTATATGAGAGTACAAAAAAGAACAGAGTTGACATTTATTATGGAAAAATACTATCACACACATACGTTATCTTGCTTTCAGGATCATAAAGCATCACAACTGTATCCACCTTTGTTCTCCTTGTCGCAGGGCTTCCACTTGATGCCCGTCATCCCCAGGTCCTGCTCCACCAGTTGGCGGGCCTCGGTTATAATCGACACGGCAGCCTCGTGCTCCGACAGCCCCTTCTGACCCGTCACCCAGATACAGCGCACCTTACGCCGCTCGGCCGCCTCCCATGCACTCTCGTCCTCACCCCGCTTCAAACTGTTAAGGTATCTTGTTTTTAGATACAACTGTTCATTCACAATCTCAAAGTGCTTATTTTTCGGACAACCTATGGGGTATAATGAAGATATCATAGATTACTATGTAGAACTAATGATAGCTTACTCGAGTTGAATTAGTTGAATCTTAAGACAAATGTCTTTAGTTGGCAAATTGCCAACTAAAGACATTCGTCTTAAGATTCAACAACTTTAGCACAAGAAAGGGTACATACTACTAGGCTTTTTTAAATCTAACATATTATGTAAGATTTAAAAAGCCTATTAGTATATGCCCTTCCTTGTGCTAAATTGTAGGATTCTCTACGAAATATCTTTGACGCAAGATTTACGAACTTATTTACGTGTGCTTCGAAGGTTACTACACAAAACTGTACCTTTGGAATGGGACTGCTTTCCTGAGGAGCTTTTCAATCTCTGAGGCAGATGCATTGGCCAGAGCAGAGACTGTCTGAAACCCAGCGTTGAACATGACGCGGGCCCGATGGCCGTTAAGGAGGGACAGCCGCACCAGGTCGACCAGCTCCCGCTGGACGCCGAAGGTGAGGCGTGACTGAAACTGGGCGAGCAGCAGCTCCAAGTTGGTCCAGCCCAGCTGGGAGCAGAAGGCCGTCACCATGCCGGCGAAGGTGGCAGCCGACTGCTGCAGCGACTGGAGGACGCCTCGAGTACAGCTGTAAGGGCAGGGGCGGGAATAGAAATATTGTTGGATCAATAGTGAATTCTATCAATGTTTTACAGTGATGCAACGCTCAGCAAAATTGAAGCATGTATATATGCCTGAAGGATGTAACACGCTGGCCGATTATGTAAGATATGGTTTCATACTATGGCGTGAACGGCGGTTCCATACAGGTAAATGTTAAATTCATAATGATTTTGATGTGGGGGTACTAAGTCACTCTGTATTGTTGCTCTCGCGTAAAATTGGTTGTTTTCTAATTCATAGCATAGCATTTTCGTTCACTTATTCTCAATATTCTTTGGCAATAATTAACAGAATCAATTCAATTGGCTTTGTATAATTTGTAAGAGAAAGTAGACCCTACGCCTTTATAACCTGATCTACCAGTAACAGGCACCCACCGATATTTGTCGGCGACATGGGGCAGTGGCATTTCCTGTATGAGGTCCTGGAGTACGAGTGCCGTGTAGAACCTGCGGTGGATGGCCAGTGATCGCTGCTGGGCCGCTGTGGAGGAGGCAAGCCGACCCTGCACGGCGCGGGCCAGCACGCTCTCCGAGACCCCAACACACTCAGCCACACGCCGCATGTCGGGGGGCAGTGATTCCCATGTACACATGTAGTGGTACCAGTCAATGTTGGTCCACACCTGGTAAATCGGCGTCACCTGGGAGAATCGGGAAAACAGAGTAAATCGAAATTCTCTGAATGAAAACCACCGTCTCTAATGTACCATTTAATGATGTCATGATTATAGAATGGAGTCGAAAAACACAGGGAAGGTATTTTTTTTAAATTTATGTCTTATCAAATTAAAAAAAAAAATTTACATAAAAAATTAGGGTAAGGATGACATTTTCTTAAGAGTTCGGATTTCCATTGTACACTTTCTCTTTCTCACTATTTTCACGATTAGTCTCCAATTAAAAATTACGATTACTCTGATAGACATGTACATTTCCGATGTACCTGGTATAAAATGTGCAGCTCGTTTTCCAAAACAAAATTCCTCCGTGCTCGCTGTAGCTCAGCAAACACAATGAGTCCCTCGTCTGGTGAGAGGGCTGAGGAGAGTACGGCCCGGCCTAGCTGAGAGGCCTGGTACCGCTCTGACTGCGCTCCGTCTGTCAGGGGACCAATGACAATGGGAAGAAAGTTATAGGATCATAGGTTTAGTGAAAGTCAGTAAAGAACATTAACAAATTAACATCTGGCTGAGGCAATTTTCACAATTTCAAATCTATAGTTGATTATCATTCAGTCATACGAACGAACGATCTAAAAGTATTGAAAAAGGATGCCAAGTCCGAAAGTTACCAATAATGCAAGATAATCAACCTGTGACCTATCTTTGAATGTTGGAAGTAATGTGATAAATTAATCAAACATACTCTACTTAACGGCAGGAAAAAACAGCTGGATATCGTAGACACGTACCTGGGCCCTTTTCCTTCTTCAGAATAACAAACTCTGACTCTAAAAGGAAGGCTATACAGGCCGAGATGACGTTCTTACTGGAAGCAGCGTCAGCCTCCTGGTCAGAGACGGCTAACATAGTACAGGAGGCATACGTCTCTACGTCGGCCGGGGTGCTCGCCACCCCACTCACTACCACCTGCAACACCATGAAAAAAATATACATCGCCATCACTCTCCAATCTTAATAGTGAGCAGGTGTGGAAATAACTATATTATTTCAATAGTAAAATCATGACATATACAACTTATCGCAAAAGAATGAAGAAATATGTACCTTTTTAAGGTCAAATAAAACTTTTAGTGTAAAGCAATACTTGAGTTGGTCTAGAGTCTTTCTTTCAGCAAGGTCAGTTGAGCATTCTTGCAACTAAGGCACCAAAACAGGATACAATCTGACTTATCATTTTCTCCTCGGCTTCTTACGGTGTGCTACAAGCCCCCATTGAACTTTTACAAGAGTAACTCAGTTACACGCCTCCAGGATGGCCCTTTTCATGCCTTTTGGAGCTGAGCTGCCCGTCTTACCCCGCCAGCGCTACAACCCCCTCCCCCTTCTTCCCATCTAAGCATACTATGAACTGCTCACCTCCAGGATGGCCCTTTTCATGCTGGAGCTGAGCTGCTCGCCTTCCCCGGTCAGCGCTACAACCCCCTCCACCTTCTTCCCATCTAAACAGTGAACTGCTCACCTCCAGGATGGCCCTTTTCATGCTGGAGCTGAGCTGCTCGCTTTACCCCGTCAGCCCTACAATCCACCCCCATTTCTTCCCATCTAGACATACTGTGAACTGCTCACTTCCAGGATGGCCCTTTTCATGCTGGAGCTGAGCTGCTCGCTTTACCCCGTCAGCCCTACAATCCACCCCCACTTCTTCCCATCTAGACATACTGTGAACTGCTCACCTCCAGGATGGCCCTTTTCATGCTGGAGCTGAGCTGTTCGCTTTACGCTGTCAGCCCTACAATCCACTCCCACTTCTTCCCATCTAGACATACTGTGAACTGCTCACCTCCAGGATGGCCCTTTTCATGCTGGAGCTGAGCTGCTCACCTTACCCCGTCAGTGCTACAACCCCATCCCCCTTCTTCCAATCTAAACATACTGTGAACTGCTCACCTCCAGGATGGCCCTCTTCATGCTTGAGCTGAGCTGCTCGCCGTGTCTCATCAGACAGCTGCGGACAGGTGGTAGGCTGGTGGCCATCAGACGTCGGCCCTGGGCCCGCTCGGATTCCTTACACAGCAGCACACTCTCACCTGAACATAGGGGGACAACAACATAACTGTATAGAAAGTGCATATCTCTTCCTTATCTCAGGGTTCCCACCGACTTTTAAATTTTCCCCCCAGTGATTTTTTCGAAGACAAATTACAATCAGGTACATTTCTCATGTTTCATAATCGCGAACTCCCGACAAATTTTGCATTGGGGGTATTTCAAAGGATTTCCAGGAAAATGCAGGAGAAGCAAGTGCTCTAAACAATCTAGCAAGTTTTGGGACATACTTCTCCATTTCAAGCCCTTCACATTGCCCCGAAAAACACATCAAGAGATAATGGATATAACTTATATGTAAACGAATATCATTGTAACCCCATCGTGTTTGACGCACCCAGTGTGTCGACCCCCTTACGGCCGGCCCGTCCCACCATCTGTTTGTAGGTGAGGGTGTCGATGGTCTTGCCGTGGAAATTGGGGGTCCTGATGAGCACCCTACGGGCGGGCAGGTTGACCCCCGACGACAGGGTGGACGTGGCCACCAGTACCCGCAGACCCCCCTGACGGAAGGCACCCTCAATGATGTCACGCTCATCAAAAGTTAAGCCTACAAAGAGAGGCCCATAGTTTTATATTATACACATTTTGAGAGAATATTTACAACGAAACGTGGCGTAAACAACTTTTTATTTTAGACTACACATTCAGGAAGATCTCTGGGAATATACTGGTAGCAGGGTAGTATGACATGTTTTAAAATAGAAGTAATACATTTCTTTGTAACACCCGAACCCTTTACTGCAAAGAATTCATACCGATACCATTATTTGAATAACAATACTGAATTGTATTTCATGTTATTCGTATGCTGCCCCAATAAGGAAAAGATTGGAGAAAAGTAAGACTATGTGCCGCTCTCGGTTTAAAGCAAACAAAAGAATCAACTGCCTCCTTAAAAAAGTTTTATCATAGTAATGTTAGTTCAATGCTTTCTCTGACCTGCGTGGTGGAAGGCGACCCCGTGCGGTACGAGCTGGGCCAGCATCGAGTCGAGTCCCACCGGGGTCCGCCTCAGCTGTTCTATCACGTCCTGCAGCGAGGGACGGTCAAGCATCACGGGAGACGTTTCTGGGATGGGAAAGGTAGGCGACAAAAAAAATCTTTTTTTTGTTGGTATTATGTCTTCCATGGAACTAGTATTGCACATGCGAGATAATAAAACAATGAATAAGATTCTTATTTTGAAATATTTCAATCAGATATTCATACTGTTCTTATGATACCAAAATCCCGAAAAATATAGAAAAGAATGTGTTTCTGGTAAAACTCCAATATTTATGAAAATAAGTTTAAAGTAGAAGACGTTAGTTTGAGATGTTTGGCCATAAGTTCCTAGATCCATACAGCCTGATTTGAGTAAAATCTAAGATACAATCATTAACGATGTTTATTAAAATGATAAAAAGTTACAGTATTGCTCAGCCAGACGTACCTCCTTGACAAAGGCGGTTGATGTGAAAGAAGTTGTTGGCAATGTTGAGTGCTAACTTCTCACACCAGTTCTTGGTGGGACAGAAGATGAGGACGGAGTGCCCGCCGGCTGTGGTCTCCAGGCACAGGGAGACGACGTGGTCGTCGTCCCCTTTGATGGGTCCTCTGTACGGCACCAGGTCACGGGTCTACAGCGGGGCACAGTGAAAGTACCGTAAAACCTCTAATAAAAGCCGCGGCTTGTATTAGAGATATGTGAGATAAAACATGCATGGAGTCTTGAGTTTGGTATTATGGGGGGAAATGTTGCTAAAATTATCAAATTTTATATGATAATTGTGCCTAAACTAAAGTCAGGGTGCAGCTTATATAGGGGTTTTCCCCGGATGCTTTTAGCTTGAAATGGCAGCCATACTTAAATTACAAAGTTGGGGTGCGGTTTATATGAGGATGCGGATTATATAGGAGGCTTTAGAAGTGCCATGTAAGATGCTAAGGCCGGGTGATTTTTTTGATAGAGCAGTTCTAATTACGTATAATTAACAGTCCAATTGATATGTATTTCAGCCCAACCATAAACGTACTAAGTTGATATATTCAATCGATTTGAAAATAAGATGAAAAAAAAGAAATCTGAGGAAGGTACATTACTTTGACACTTGATACGACCTTTATATCATAAGCGTAGGACTTAACTAAAATAGCGTTTTATGACATCTGTTCCTGTGGAAGATTTATACAAATTATTTTTCAGGAAAAAAAAACCAAGAAATTGATTAACTCTACTTGATCTTCAGAAATATCAACGATTTCCCCTGACGTTAGAAACGCCCAGCAAACGGCCTACCTTCTTCATGGTGGTGTCGTAGAGAGTGGTGCCCACTTTGATGCTCTCGGTGAGGGGTACGGGTCTGAAGTCGGTCTGGTAGACGGCCGCGTCCAACCACTGCCCCAGCAGGCCCAGGTTGGGCAGGGTGGCGCTCATACCCACCACCTGCACCCCGCCCTCTGAACCGTCAGTCCTATGAGGGTACAGACAGAGGTTTTGTTAAATCCAAAATATCAAAACAAACTGGTTTGATTTCCTTCAATTGGTTTCACATAGCTGGTTAATAAACCTGTCATTCTAGATCAACGTTTACTTTGGAAATTATGTGTACTTGGTTGCCTTTTTGCTTACACATAATAGGAACAAGGATGGCAATGTGAATCTGATTTGATTTCGCTTGTAAATCTGAGGTTTCATAATGATTTGGAAGCATAAAATGCCAGAACAGTGGAGATTGTCTTGTTACTGCACGTGACATATACACAACCAAGATACAAAACCCACGTACCCTTCTGTCGCTGCCCGTGAGGCCATGAAGCGTATCTTGGTAAGGAGCAGTTCGAGTAGGTATCCACGGTGTGGGTCTCCCACCATGTGCAACTCATCCACTACTACCGTACCTGACAAGTGTGAGCACCATAACCACGTGGATATCATTAAATTGAAAATTTATGGGGATTCTAATTCTGAAGAAGGATGCAATAATGTCGATTCGCCTAAGGTAACATAGGTCCAAATAAATAGGGTAGGTAGGTCGAAATCTTGTGGTTTTTTTTGCTTTATATTTTTGCTAACCAAAGAGAGCTGGGCAGTGTTGGGAGTAAAAATAAATTCCAAATATCCTCTAAAAACATTTTTAGCACCTAAAATACATGTCCTAAGCATCTATGGGCTGTTTTCATAGTTTTCCATGCTATTTTAGGTCAACTCTTTTGGATTTAAAAAAAAAAAATGTCCTTCAAAAAAGTTAGGTTAGGGCCAAAAATGTAGGGTAGGTAGGGTTACCTAAACACAACATCTTTTTTTTGGCCTAATGATCTGAATTATGTCTACAGTAAACATCAAGTCTACAAAGTCTTCGTATTCTTCAAGTCAAATGTATTCTTCATTGAAAATTGTATTATTCTAAAGGATAATGATCATTGCTAATATTTTCATTATTTTGTTTTTGATAAATTTAGCAGAAATTTGTGTTTTTGGTGTTTTGAATCTTGAATGAAAACAATTTGAACATCAATGACATCCCCCTTGTAAGGAGGTATGACGTCATCTGCACAATGCCTAAAGAAGATAATATAATACATCAAAAAGAATGTACTCTCTATCTAAAGATATAACTAAACAAAGGTATAAAATAATTGGAGTACTGATTGAGTTTATTTCAACTTTCATTCTTTTCAGGATGGATGATCAAAATCCAGTTATTCAGTGATTTTAATTACATGTTTATGTATGAGATTAATAAAGTGCAATCTACTTCGCTGTGGCAAATTAACCTATTAAATTTTTATCATAAGCTTTTCTCTGGGGATGTCTTGAAACGAAAAAAGGCTGCCCAGACCCGGGATCGAACCGGGGACCTTTAGATCTTCAGTCTAACGCTCTCCCAACTGAGCTATCTAGGCAGGTGGGAAACAGGCATCATTCTTTGGCGATAGAAGAATAGATATCTTTTGTAAGGTTATATCTACGTTAGGAACTGTCCCTATTTTCTAGTAAAATAATTCTTTTTATGAAAGGAGAATCCCTCTATATATCGACGTATTTCTATTTTTGTGATGTAATGTAATTGCAGCTGGAGAAACCAAATTTCTGAAGAATGAACTCAAAGTGAATTCAGTTATTGTAGATACAAGTTCATGATCTTCATTAGGAATATGCTGTGACACATGGGTTTACAACGGCTATTTCCAATTGGTAGTTTCCCCTGTGGCCCTACCTATGGTGTGGATCCTGCCGTCGTCGAGGAGTCGGTTGATGAGGCTGTTGGCCTTCTCTATAGTACACACGGCCACGTCCACCGAGCTGAACCCGCCGGCCGGGTTGGTCGACCCGATGAACCCGTCCACACGGATCCCTGCATTTTGGAACAGATTCTGAAAAAGAAATGCCAAGTTTTAAAGTTGGATTCAAAGTTTAAAGTTTAAATTTGAACAAGAAAAAAGTTATGCGTAATGAATCCCCTTTTCAATTTTTCTTAAGAAATTGATGCCAGAATAGCTTCGTGAAATAAAGGCAATATAGCCAGAGATAATGATCCAAGAAATTACATTGCTTTTAGACATTTTGTTATTCCCGGGTAATCATATTTCCCTAAATAACAATGCACACTTTTTAAAGAAATACATTTCATGATATTGTCTATTTAGTGATATTATATTTCACATATAGTTCCTAAACTTGGCATTCAATCGTTTTTGATCAATGGTATCAATTTTTGTAGTTTAGTTTGCAGCAGGGCGCGGTTTACCTGTAAGTTGAGCATCTTTTCTCGTGCGACTGACACAAAGGGTAGTATGAGGATTGCTTTACGCCGAGTCTCCGTCACCCTCTTCAACACCAACAACTCGGCCACCAAAGTCTTACCAGCAGACGTCGGGGCCGAGTACACCAGGTTCTTTCCATCTATGATTGTAAAGAACAATAGATATTCTAGGCCATTTTCATTATTAAGGTTCAATCTTGAAATATCGATATAAATATATTCCCTTACCGATATCGTCTTTATCTACAAATCAATTGAAGACCTATTAAAGATATATATCAAACCAAGTTTTGGTAAATTTAAGAACACTGTACTAATAGCTTAGTACTTTTAATATATTATCATAATTTATAATTTAGTTAGGATCAGACCTAGCAATACTACTTCTGAGAAGAGACATTTTACGCTCCTAGCGCCACCTGTTAACCAGTATAAAAGACGTTGCAAGGTAGGGAGCGAAGCAGTTTAACCAAAGAGTTAGTGGAGTTAGTAACTAGTCAGCAGCGTTAGCTGAGCTGCTCGGAGCTATGCCTACCAGCTCCTGCGGAGTATACTGGAGTTTACCGATACCAACTACCTCGGACAAAGGATTGTGATAGAGCTAAGCGCTAGGGTGGTCTAGGATGTGCTGGAACAACTTGTATTCTAAATGTGGTTGATCGTTGAGTAGGAGATGGGAAGGTGGACTGATGGAGACTTATTCACTGTGGCTTTGACTCGGGATGAGATGTTTACTTCAATAAAAACCCTTTCATTTTAAGAGCTTCCTCATCGTCCATTTCTTTTGAACTATTGGGGGATGGATGAATTAACTTTGAGCGCAGTCTGATTGGCTCAATAACTTGGATGAACGACTCATGGATAAATTAATTATACACATCACGCAGTCTTAAATCAACACTAACAATAGTTCAACACTTGGTCACTTAATTAGATTTTTTAAAGATAATGTCATACAGGTGCAGATAACTGGATGAAAGAGAATTTCCATTTTCGAATCAATTCAATTTGCCAATGTACGCCCATTTGTAAATATCTAAAGACGTTCAATTTGATAAAACCACTCTGAAACGTTTTAAAATAGTTTAGGTGTAGCGGGTGTTTCGTATATACCCTGACTACTGCGATACTCACCGAGCACACCAGGTATACATAGACACTGGGCCTGCCACTCGAACATGGACGTGATGCCCATGGCGTGGTAGCAGCTCGTCACCTCGGGCGGCAGGCCCCAGGAGGCCAGCTGCAGGTGGGCCGGTCCACCCGACGGATCTGCAATTGTACGAGTATGACCTAAGTAAGTCCAGAGGGATTGGAGTCTTCCCCACCAGGGTTCATTTTATTTTTTTAGAGGGAATACCCGGATTATCGCGGGAAATTCTGGACACTTGGCAGCCCTATCTTGGTAGGACATTTATTTAAAAAAAAGTTCCTTCAGATCCCTGTTGATAAATATTTCTCGACGCATATCAAGTTTCATCTCTTTAAAAATAAAAGCAAGGCAAATCTATCAATGAATATTCTAGTATAAGAAATTGGAATAAAAAACTCGCTTTTATTATTCCCTAATTGTTTTCTAGTCCATGGTTAGATCATATACCATCAGATAACTCTAATAATTTCCTTTTCATTTTGATCAAAGATTAAACATAGTGCTCAGAGACTCAGACAGTCGACTCAAGGGTATGAACGGTTTTGAGATATTTTTTCTGCAAATGTTTCGACTCCTGCTCATGGCATAGGAAATTGAACATGCACCATTCCAGTTTCATTGGCTATCCATGA
Organism: Lepidonotus clava; assembly: GCA_936440205.1. Classification (NCBI taxonomy): domain Eukaryota; kingdom Metazoa; phylum Annelida; class Polychaeta; order Phyllodocida; family Polynoidae; genus Lepidonotus; species Lepidonotus clava. Next base: position 19,132,178 of record OW387136.1, on the reverse strand, counting down.
CGATTTGCCAAGTCTGTTATTATATAGTGTTAAGTATTGTATTTTCTGTGCTTGACTTATCCCTGAGCCAAATTAAGCATTGCATCATTTCATCCAACCTATAGTCCCAACACTAGAATCATACATACGGGACAGTGGCCATTTTCTTAAGGTTCTAGATAACATCAAATTCCCAACGGGTGCCCTCCTATGCACACTAGATGTAACAAGTCTATACACAAACATCCCCAATGAGGAAGGCATCATGGCAGTCCTCAAGGCTCTACAGACCCATAGAAACCCCTTTGACAACCCCACTAATAAATCCATTTGCGATTTATTAAGGATTGTACTGAAGTGTAATAACTTCCAATTCGATAACAAACATTATCTACAAACAGGGGGGACTGCCATGGGGACCAAACTAGCCCCATCATATGCAAACATCTTCATGGGATGGTTTGAAACAGAATTTGTACCCGCCTACAAACTAAAACCATTAATCTGGAAAAGGTTCATAGATGACATCTTCTTCATCTGGCAACACAGTGAAGAAGATCTTCATCAATTTGTTGAATACTTGAATCAACAACATGACACAATCAAATTCACTCTGGAATACTCAACCAAAAGTGTCAACTTTCTTGACACTACTGTGTTCACAAACCACACTGAAAAACTACAAACGACCCTCTACTGTAAACCAACAGACAGCCACAACTATCTGTTGTATTCTTCAGAACACCCACGACACATATTACTTGGTATACCTTACTCTCAGTTCCTACGAGTAAGGAGAATTTGTTCGAATATAGAGGACTTCAGACAAAATTCCCTCATGCTAGCCACACATTTCAAACGTAGGGGCTACCCAAAACCATTAATTGAGCGAGCACTCAAAAGAGCAGAACTACTCGACAGAGAAAATCTGCTTGAAGACAATCAACCCAAAACACAACCTAATGTAGTGGAAAATGGTACAAACCACACACCAAACAAAACAACCCCCAGTCCAGAAAAGTTTTACTTGATTGTAACACACAATCCCTTGAATCCCCCTATCAAGGATATAGTAACTGAAAACTGGAATCTACTCTTAAAATCAAAAACTACTCGCCATCTAGCGAGTGCGGATATAATCTTTGGTCTGCGTCGTAATAGGAACCTCTCCGATCAACTGGTTCGAGCGTCCACCTCGACCAAACAGAATCGGATCCCATCCGTAGACCGCAATCCCTGCAATCGCACAGAAACTTGCCGATACTGCCCTCTTTTGGACAGGTCAGGACAAATCACGTCATGCTCAAACAAAAAGACTTTTATAACAAAGAAGTCAGTGAACTGTCAAAGTTCCAACGTGATTTACCTAATCACTTGCAATTCCTGCAAAATTCAATATGTCGGACAAACCAAAAATAGAATTCTGACGAGATTCCAGGGTCATTTTAATGACATCAAACACAACAATGATACGACTGTGGCAAGACACTTTAACCAGTGTGCCACAGAACATGTCTTAGACCCTATAAACTTCAAAATATCAGTCCTTAGCTTTATTCAAGCTACACCAGATAGCCGAGAAGCCAAGCTATCAAGGGACAAGGAAGAAAGACGATGGATGCATCGTCTATCCACCATCACACCATTAGGCCTGAATTTAATGGATTAAATAGATTAAATTATAATAAATAAATTAAATAATTTAATAAATAATCCAATTTCTGATAGACCCCCTTTCCACCAAAATCGTTGAACCAAATTAAGCATTGCATATGCCGTTGTAGATATTATGAATAAAATGTTAACTTACTGGAGTCTGCAAAACCGTTATTTGCAGCGTTCGTTGTCCCATGCTTGGCTTCAGTCGTTCTTGCTGTCGCTTGACCATCGCTAGACATTGTTCCACTTTTTGTGCCTGCAGATTGTTCATTTCCATCTTTACGCACTGCAGGTCTGACCCCATTGATCAAAGGACATCGGGATGGCATAGACCTAGCCTTATCACTCACTCTCTTCACTGGCAACGTCTCAGTAGGAGTTGAGACACTAAGAGGACTAGATATTGACTTAGAGATGTCTAGATCCTCTCCCAAAAACTTTGTCTTGGTGTGACTGAGATGGCCAGTTTCAATCTTAGGATCAAACTGTGGTGGGGTGTTCTGGGCAGTTCTACTGGATATATGTTGAAGTTTCCTTTTTGATGGTGGTGTGCTGTATTCCTCTTTTTGATTTTGAATTTGATTATGCTGTTGCTTTTTCCCCATGATAAGTTCCAATGCCCTCGAACGTCTTTCCGCTGCAGCCATCTCCGATTCATTCGTGATTCCATTTGCTGATGTGTCTTTAGTGGGGCCTGCACTCGCCACCTTCACAACTTCGTGCTTCGGATATCTTATTTCATTTGTTTCATGTTTGGCCTGTTCAAATAAAAATATTAAAGGAACGCTGTTAACACATAAATATTATATAAACAATCATCTCATCTGAAGGATTAAAACTTGTAGCAAGCTCAGCATTCAGACAAAATCCTACAGTAGTTCATAGTCATAGGCATCGCAACTTTCACAAACATACACTCTTGCTTTGAGGCCCTTTGATCAGGAATTGGAGTTGTATCCATGATTACTTGAAAAAGTACTTACACAATCTACATTATTTGGAGTGGGAAGTGTATTTCGGTTTCTTGTTCTTCCTGCCTCAGCTTGCTGTTGTCGCCATGTCTGTGAAATTCTCTTCATCTTGTGTAACAATAGTTGAAAGAAAAGCAATATACATGAATGTCTGACTAAAACAAGGAAAACAAAACTTTTAACAGTTTCACTCATGCATGAGTTATTTTTGCTGCACAAATGGTGGAAAAAGGAGTGATCTGACTCTGAGTAATACAAAGGGTTTTGTTAAATTACAACAAAATACTGAGATCGGCACTTTCTCGTGTCGAAAATAGTTTTATTGTAAGTAGGTTTCATTTGATAACAAGCATACGGAGTCAGCATTAAGATAGCTTATAGGTCCCTAGAGAGACATGGAGAGTAAAATAAGATGGAGTATATCTGAGAGATGTAGTAGGCCTTATCTGTACTAATTGCGTTAGTAGTGGCGTCGATTGTTTGGCTAAGACTAAGTTCTGACTTCGAATACTGGTGAACTCGGCCCGCTGGTGAACTCGGCCCATGGTGAACTCGGTCCATTGGTGAACTCGGCCCAAGCTTCCATTTTAATCTATATCCAGCCTCAATAATACAACTAATATTTCCATCACTTTGTGCCCGATGTTGCTTGTTTTTAAATCATGAAAATGTTTATAAATGTTGCAAAATGTCGCTTGCTGATGAATAATTGGTAGATAAAATGATTGATTACGTTTTTGTTTCAATAACTTGCAAAAATTTCTTTATTATATAAGTTTATACTGCCATAATATATGGCCCCAATATTTCGTATTATGCTTCTCACATCATCAACGCTTGTTGTGCAAACTAGTGTAAATATTACGTTGATATAATTATGAAAAATAGTAATTTAGCAGAACGGACCGACTTCACCAATGGTCCGACTTCACCATGGGCCGAGTTCACCAGCGGGCCGAGTTCACCTGTTACCCTGACTTCTGTCAACTTCTGAGTGAATTCACGGCCGAAAATCACAACTCACGATTTGTCAAGGCTCCTACCATCCCTCCTTTGATTGTCTTCCATTTCATCCAAACGAATATAACAACAGCGAAGTTTTTTCTACATAATATACTATCCTATATCACTGAAATATTCCAAAAACATAACTTTCCTTCGTCACAATTTGTTTCAAAGTTTCCGCGTATCGAACTGATACCCGTAGGAACTGTGAATTTGCCGGGAACCAGCGAAGTTAATCTACGATATGCGATATGAACTGCTTTATTTGTTTATATTTCTGTCACTTTAAGCACCCAAAATAATAAATTACGTTTTTAATATAATGCTTAGTATAATAAGTCAATGAAAACATCAATACACACGTTGATTTAAGTTAACGAACGTAGACTTCCACTGTAGCAGTTTGGTTCACCTATCGGTTTCGTCAACGGAACCGGAAAGTCATCCATTCGATTTGGCGCCAAGTTTGGTGAAGTTGTTGGAAGTATTTTGGAAATCAAGTGGAAATCAATGTAAATAAGGGCAATACAGGTATGTTTGCGAAAGACATGGAACTTGAATTATCTTTATAAATGGTCTAAACTCTGACTTGGTTTTATCTTTACATTTTATAACTCAAACCTTCGTGTTGTCGACTGCCTTGACCAGCTTCCAAACACCTGACTCAGTGACTGGGCTTTGGCTTTTGCCTTTGCATAGAGAGATTGCGCAACGTCGTTTGCTGCGGAGCAGTGGAGGACTTCTCGCCTATCTTTTAGCATTGGGAGCAGCAAACAAATCACATTTTCTAATTTCCCTCCGATAGATTAATGTTCATTTTGTGATATTTTGTAGAAAAATGCCCAAGCTATCAATAACCATTCATATTTTCTTTAAGAATTGCGTTTAAAATACACAGGGGACCAAAGTATCAGCCCCCTCCTCTTTGGCCTATAGTAGAAAACGGACCGGAGGTTCTCCACTGGCAGGTGTCGCACGCCATAATACGTCCCGAAAACGACGTTGCGCAAGGTCCCTAATTAACTCTTAAGTCTAAGTAAGGCTAGCAGTGTCACTCCTACTCACTCTTTGTCTGAATGTCATTGTCAATGATTATCTTCAGGGTACCAACCACACAGGGAAAATGGCAACAACAAAAAATCCCTAACAGGGAAAACACAGGGAATTTGCAAATTTTACCAAAACACAGCCACAGGGAATTTCATTGGTTTCATTTCATTTACCAAAACACAGGGAATTTCATTTTGCCAGGTTCTGAAATTCCTGATTCTCAAGATAGTAAGGATTTAACCTCTTGTTGTTGGGTCCAATTTTTTTCTGCACACAAAGGCTTTAAATTAATTGCTCATTGTGACACGGAAAAATTGCTGCGAGACAGGGAAAACATAGGGAATTTGGAAATGGATTTTGAGTTGGTACTCTGTATCTTCTGCTGTGAAAGTCTAGATCTTTCTACTAATGAAAAATGTAAAGGTCACTCATACAAAGTCTCCACTGAACAGGGAAAACTAAAAGTGGCAGTAAAATATCTCTGTTAGGGAAAACACAGGAAATTTGGACAATTGATCAAAACGGAGGAAATTCTGTTTGCCCAGGTACTCAGCCTGGAATTTATTATTCAGGAGTAGCTCTGTTATTAGTGTTAACCTTCCCGTACGGGAAGACTATAAGTATAAAGCTGTCAATGCTTATTTGAATAAAACCACCCACTGAATAGGAACAGAACCAGTAACAACTTTCTTTCAAGCACTAGGCACCATATATTTGAATACTTGTCAATTCAGAGACACAAATTCATTGTTGAGGGAGAAAGGAGCTGCCAATTTTGTATTGAAAAATGATATTGGATCATAAGCCCAGATGTATTGCCTAACTTATTTTTTCGTGATTTATTTGCTGGACATATGTACCGCTTCAGGAGATGACACTTCCAAGAATATATACTCCTAGAATGACATTCTTCAAACTTGTACACATTGTGATCAGAAAATAAATCATGAGGGAAAACATCCCAGGGCCCATATCTTCGTAACTGATTTGGCTGATCAGGAAAACATTGATTGGGGTCCCATGATAAGTGATTTTGTCTTTTATCAAAATTTATAGTGTTATTGCAAAAAAGTGTCGGAGAGGAATCATTAGGTGTAAAATTTATTCATGGAAGACAGAATTTCTGATCATGAGACACTATTCAATTTTACCCTGATCAGGCAAATCAGTTACGAAGATATGGGCCCAGGTAAAATTAAGCATGGCACACAGAAAATACAGGGAACTCGATCCTGAAATTTGAAATTGAGTGGGCTCTCAAAGAAAGAAAGATCCTTTTTTTATGCATTCTGTGAGAGTGTCGTATGTTACTGGTGGGCGACAGTGGCGGTTTTTATGATTATGTATTTCATTTTGAGCCATGCGGTCACTGGCTTCTCAGAGTTGACATTTTTCCTACTTTTGTAGGATTTCCAGCTTTTTGGTGAGGGAATGGGGATAGGTTACGGTTGGCTTGGGTGGTATCTGGGGTTCAATATTTCAATTATGATTTAAATTTTGCTGATTTCTTTTCTCTGAAAGTCACTCAACTCAAAACCAAAATAAATTTGAAAGTTTCTATACTTCGTCAGGGCCCAGGCTTTAAGGGGAGCCAAAATCAATGAATTCAGCAACATTTTCCAAACTCAAATAATTATGGAAATCCATTCCCTGAGCCTATTTCTAGCCCATGTTAAAATCTAAACCATGAAATACGGTAGAAAATCATTAAAAACATGTTTTCCTTGCTCAACTCAATTTATCCCTTTCAGGACGCCTGTATCCCTCCCTACATATTATGCACCATCTAACTATTACCATTTGGAAATAACCATTTCTCTTCATGTTTTAGCTTTAGAATGGTCTAATTTAAAACTTTATGGTATCAGTGGCGTCTTTTGGGGATATTCATTAAGTAAATTGGTGTCCATTTGGTACTATATTGAAATTTTGTGGCGTATTGAAAGGGTTATGTGTATAAATGGAAATCTTATCATCTTTCATGGAATTCTACTTCGGTTTGAGCTAGTTTTCACAGCTAATACTTTACCACTGACCCTAATTAGGCTCATCTAACATATTTCTATACTTATCTGAGTTTTTAAAATGTTGTCATATATAATTTTGCTTTTGGCTCCCTTTAATATGGTAGAAAATAACCATTTACCATCATTGTATTGATAGCCCCTTTTAACTTGTTACCTGAACTTGAAGTAACAGGTTCCTTCTTTTTTTTTTCCAGAAGAGCAATATTGTTTACCATGAAGGTAACAACACCAGAAATTTCCTGGCACGGGCGGGACCCGGTGTATAGCATTGATTTCCAACTACTCCAAGGAGATATCCGACGTCTGGCATCTTGTGGAACAGATAGGAATATAAGGGTAAGAGAATGTTGAGAATCATGAAACGTAAACTAGGTCACAAACAGAACAAATCTGGGACACGGTTCCTTGGATAAGATTTTTGTGTACTCACTTTAAATGTATAGACTTTCGTACATTATAATAAGGGAGACGAGTAAAAATTACTTTTGATTTAAGATCCGCTCTATTTTCCGGCATCATGATAAATATCATAGAATAGGTATCCCATTGGCTATCTAGCGATGACATGCATAACATATTTTCTGGGAACATTGAAAAATGTTATATAAGTATAATGGGGTGTACAACGAGATGGCTGCTGTGCCGTGAAATGTATACAAAATTATTGTATTTCCATTTGTCTCAACTGATATTGTCTTTTCTTCACAACTGTGTTTTACAGTTGTGGGAAGTAACGGTCGAAAAGGATGGTAAAGGGAATGTGGAATTCCTCGCTAGTTTATCTCGTCATACTCGCACAGTTAATGTTGTGCGATTCTCTCCAGATGGTATGTATCGTTTGCTGGACATTATAAATACAATTTTAAGCAGCAAGTACGTACAGAAAAAAAAAGTTTAAGGGAAAATACAGGGAATTTGCAAATTTTACCAAAACACAGCGAATTTCCTTTGCCAATATACAGGGAAAACACAGAATTTCATTTGACCAGGTTCTGAAATTCCTGATTCTCAAAATAGTAAGGATTTGACAAGTTTGTTGTTGAACCAAATTCTGCCTTCATGCAAAGGCTTTTAACTTTGAACAACTTGCTCTATACGACACAGCGGAAGTTGCCATGAGATAGGGAAATCTCAGGGAAAAAACAAGGAATTTGAAAATGGATTTTTCATTGGGACCCTGCATGATGTAATAATCTGGCCATTAAGATTTTTTTTCAGATTTTTTCCTCATAACAAAAAGTTTTAGATTTTGTAAAGTTTAATCTACTTAAGCGGAACCCTAGATGTGCTACTCACCCAAATCCACCTTACCCATTATATAATGACAATTTGTCGCGCAGCTGGTCCCCCAGTTGCGCTGAACTCACACATTTACATGAATTCCACTCCTATAAAGCTGTATTCTATACTGATCAGTCAACATTGTTGTCACTTTAGGTCAAGTGTTGGCATCAGCAGGCGATGGTAAGTATCTAGTTAACACTGTTGTGTATCCCATCTGCTACGTTTCATTCCTTATCCACGCTGTTGTATTATTCAGTTGAAGTAGGGTAGTAAAGAGATTCTACTCGCCGCTTCCATATTAGCTTATTGAAGTCGAAATCTCATGGTCTCTGTCAAGAAGCTGCACGAAAAAACATGAATGGTGTTGCTAACTGTTTCCCAGGTTTAAGTCATTTTTTTCAATATCAATAACTGAACGTCCTCCATTATAACTTTTTAAGAACATCTCGATGACTATTCTGAAACGGAGATTTTAGAAAATTATTGTAAGCGATTTTAGAGACGGAAATGTTTCAGTTCTTTTTCCATACTTTCATTGCAGTGTGTGCGGTAGTAGTGACAGTTGATGTCATTCATAAATAATTATTATAATCAAGATCAACTAAATCACCCTATTTCAGATTCAGCTATTATGTTGTGGAAAAGGAATGATATGCCAGCAACCAATAATATATTCCAAGGAGACGAGGAGGAGGAAAGCAAAGAGAACTGGAGCGTCTTCAAAGTGCTCAGGTAAAAATATATATAGCATACGCCCTACAGCATTAGTGATTACATATTCTATGTAATACAATATATGAGAAAACTTGTCTAAACCTCGTACCTCATAAAAGACAAGTATAGTCTCGGAAGCTTTTTTCAAAATGCATTTTGAGAATTTTCATATCTTTGATTCGTGTTGTGTTTACACATTTCTTTCCTTTCCGGCGACGTTTTAACTACTATCAGCTTGGAAAAATTACTAAAAGAACCTGTTTTATTCACGAAGAGCTGTGTGACAGGACATTGGACCCTGATATTTTTGTTTTCCTAAAGTGAAGAATTTTTATAATTTCAGGAGTCATTTAGAGGACGTGTACGACATAAGCTGGTCGTGTGACGGGAAGTTCATGTTGTCAGGGTCGGTAGACAATAGTGCCATATTATGGGACGTCAAGAAAGGTAATAAGTTTATCATTTTCCCTTTTGCTACATGGACCTTGGTCGGTGTTTGAACTGGGTATTTAACTAAAATGACTAAATGCCAAGTTGCGAATTAATACGAGAAATGACTGAAATCATTTGTGAACGTTAGGCACATGCATTTAAGGAGAATAAATGTTGCTCAATCTCTAAAACTTGTTGCTGTAATTTTTATTAGAATTGGCATATATTATTCACGTAACGCACATTTTGCTTTGTACCATTCTTAACCGAAATGCACGTACTAAATTTCCTCCTTTAATTCTCTTACAGCCTGTCGTCTTGGTATCTTCCCTGACCACAAAAGCTTCGTACAAGGGGTGGCGTTTGACCCTCGGGGAGAATACCTCGCCACCATGAGCAGTGACAGGTACAGCCTTCTTATACAACAGAAAACATTTTCATCATGTGTACGCTGTACACTATAACATTTCGATAGATTTTTGCCAACAATTATTTTGCTTATTTACCATGTTTTAAGAGGTTTTGTCGTAAATATCTAGAATCAGTTGTTCACCATAAGAAAAATATTTGCAACAGAAATCTACAATTAATGAATTTATTTTCTTCCAACAGATGCTGTCGAATCTTCAGCTTTAACAGTAAGAATTGTGTAAATAATAACAGTAAACTGACGTTACCCAACGTAAACGTGGCAGATGACAAGCCACGACCGTTTAGGATGTTCCATGACGACACAATGAAATCCTTCTTCCGGCGCCTTACCTTTACCCCAGACGGCCAGCTGCTGGTCGTACCGGCTGGCTGCATCGAACAGTCCGGGGAGACAACAATAAACACAACCTACGTCTTCTCCAGATCGTCAATGTCAAAGTAAGTATCTTTTTGCCCTGCCCGTCATATGTCTTACAGCTATTAGGATATTAATGTAGAAAAAAGGTTACTCAATACATGTACATGTATGTCTTCATCAGTAAATTACTCCAAAGAAATGCAATCAAAAAAGAATGTTTTTAAAACTGATTCGATAAAACGCATCTCTCCAGTTGGGTAACGACTGATTTTGAGATTTACCCTCTTCCACAAAGTCACCCCAGATGTTAACTGATTTGGAGATCCAAATGCACATAGTACATATTATAACTGCCAACCTGGATTTTTTTTAATGTGAAATAGGATTCTAAAAACAAAACATACACACGAAAATGTTCCACCCCAGATTTTCTTGCTTCGTTTAACATTATCCCCTTTGTCTACCAGGCCTGTGTTGCACCTCCCGGGCCCAAAGAAGGCCACTATAGCCGCTCGGTGCTGTCCTGTTCTGTTTGATCTACGGAAGGTGCCACGGAAAACGCCTCTCGGTAAGTCGTTAAGTTTGAGAAGTGTATTTACGTGTAGAATGCAGTTGCATATGACATTCTTCTGATTATTGTAAAAGAGACAAGAATTCATCAATGGAAGATATTAACGTATTTTGATTTGTGATCAGATTCAAACTTCATTTTCAGAGATGCTGTTTTCCCTACTTTTCTTTAGGATTTCTTGTTTTTAAGTTATTTCTCATTACACTTCGTTGTTTTCTACATCACACTGACATGTATATGTATATATATCAAAGGATGATTTAACGTTTTACCATCTAGATAAATATATATATATATATATATTAGGTAAGAACATTATTGCCAAACCCTGTGGGGGTACCGGGCTGGGGCTTATGCTCACAGAAAGAATATAGGCCCACAGTAGCCCCTGCTGATCATGAAAGGTGACAATAGGGCAGGACCCAGCACTGACCAAGTGGTTCATTGGGTTTGATTCCTAATTGGTGTCTGGGTTCACTAAAGGATGAGGTAGAGCGAAAAAGATTTTCACCTTTTGTTCCCCTGCTGTTTGCCCACCCTGTCACCCTCATCTCCTTGATATAATCACCAAAGACTGACCAAGTCAAAACACATGTCTGAAAAGTATGAATTCGTCCTAACTTACTTTTCACCGTGAAAATTCCCCTGGCTGTTGTTACAACGAAAGACATCCATCACACACTCATTATTGCCAAATGTTGTCTTTTCTTCTAGCTGCCTAGTGTTTCCTTATTTCCTACTTAATCGTTAGCTGTGAGTCTCATTGACGTGAAAACCAAAAAAAAAAAGGATTATCATATTACTGGAAAAACGAACAATAGGAGCTTAAACTTATATATAACAATATATTTTATTTTGATTGTTTTTTCCTTCAGCAGAGAAAAAGGATCAAAACGAGGAAGAATTAAAAGAGTGGGAAAAGTATGAGACAATGTTTGGGTAAGTTCTATATAGAATATCAAAATGATTTGGTTCGAAATTCTATATTCAAATATATACTCTAATATAGCTTGAAAAATGCTAACGTTTTAAAGCCCTCAATTCTGCCAAGAATGATTAATCAAATGTACTGCGAGATCCCAATAGCAAGCAGCTGATATTTGCCAATGTGCTCTCTTTTTCAGCTTACCCTACCGCGTGGTTTTTGCAATAGCGAGTGAAGACTCGGTGCTACTTTACGACACACAACAACCACAGCCCTTTGCCTTCATAACCAACATTCATTATCATCAGCTCAGCGATCTTGCCTGGTAAATGTTAACGATACTACACATTTGAAAAGGTTTCATTCTCAACTGTTAAATTTATACGACGTCTGTATTGCGTGTAACATTTGTGTAAGCAATTTGATTATTACAATATCATTCGAAGCAATATTTATATTTTCTAAGTACAGAGTCAAAGAGGAGTGAACAAATGCCTGCATCAAATAGATTCGAGGGTGAGGGTGAGTCCTCAAGAAATTTAAATTTATTATAAAAATGTGTATTCTCTATAACCTTCCCCAAATGTCAGATTAATTACCATTCCTATTCATAACCAACAAGCCACAGGTTACTCGGCTTGCATAGTCAACCAGAGTTCAGAATCGTGCTAGTCAGGCAAAGTTCAGGGAGAGTTTGACCTGCCGGTTAAAGTTTATCATGGATCTAAAGTAAATTCTGAATGCTATTTTAAAAAAAATTAAGTGAATTCTAAATGATTTCCCTCATTTCATAATCTGCATTCTGCTTTAGGTCCCCTGACGGGCGGCTGCTGGTGGTCTCGTCGACTGACGGCTACTGTACCCTAGTGACGTTTGACGAGGGCGAACTGGGCACCCCCTACAAGGACCAGGTGGTCAAGGTGAAGACCAAGGAGGAGGTGGAGGAGGACATTAAGGCCAAGAACGTCGACAAGGAGTTCAGGAAACTCAAGAAGAAAAAAGAGAAAAAGATGGATGTAGAAAAGGTATGGCAAAAGACGTTACTACGCTAAAAAATGTTTTATTTTTTGCGAGTCTTGACATACTCACCAAAACTGAGTTTCAGTTCCGCATTCTTTCGAATTTGTTTTGAATTTAAGTAGTATTGCTGTTCCTTGATCAATAGTGTTGTGCCAGAATGATGTATAGCTTAGTAGACAAAGGTGTAGAATTCTCCAATTTTCTTTACAGGAAAACGAAAATAATGCTGAAAACAACTCCAAACCAACCCCGGTTAACTCCAGCCCGCAACGTGCAGAAGTAAAAACAGTGACACAATCAAACTTGACGCCAAATAGAAAACCAACTTACCAAAATACGTGAGTATTACAAAAATCCTATCACATTGACAACCTCTCTGTTAAGAGTTGAATTGAACTTAAGGCTATGGTGATTTTCCTGATCGACGCCCTTCGTTTAGAGTTAACACAAAAGCACGTTGTTGCAAGCAATATTCTCTAAGGTTCTGCAGTTATATGCACTTAACAAATCACAGATGTGAAACTTAACAATAGTTAACTGGCAACACCATAATTAATTTGTTCAGCACCCCGAAGCGACGTATTCAAGTGGACACCCTCAGCACCAACACGGATAGTGAGGGGCCAGTCGCAGGGTCAGTGGCCGGGACGCCGCAGTCCAAGCTGAAGGCAGCTGCTAACACCAAGAGTCCCCGCCGGGTGCAGGTCACCACGCTACAGACTCTACCCAAATCAGAAGAGGTGACTAGTCCTCCTGAAATTTATAAACGCTACTAATCCATGTACTTTTCCAGAACCTAAGAACAAACTAATGTCTAGTGTACATTCTGGACGGTTTTCAATGATATCTAGTTTCTAAAGGTACACGCAACTGTTCAACATGATTTTGAATGACCAATAATACATCTTAGATATTTTACTTGCCTTTTCTCATGGCTTTAGAAGTACATATCAAAAACAAAATTCAATGTTCACCGTTTGTGATAGCAGATATTGACCTTTAAAAAATTGAGGCTTAACCATTGATTCAATGGGAAAAATCAAGAAAAATGATATAGAGAGAAAACTACCGATGTTTTGCTATTGAAACTTGACAGGTATTTTATATTGGTATTAAAGTAGATACAGAAAACTTGAAAACTATCGTTCACCGTTTTTGAAGAAAGTTATTACAAGAAATTCAAAAAAGAGGGCAATTTTCTTATATAATGTTTCATTACATGATTCTAGATTAATCAAATCAGGGAAATCATGATTAAAAAGAATGTTCTTAATACCAAGATACTCATAAGAAATCTAAAACAGCAGAAATAAATGTTTTTCTTTTTAGTTCATAATTCACCACCCAGGTGGCGCCCTGAACAGTTGTGTGTACCTCAGTGTCTGAATTATCATGCGAAATTTAAGACGGAGCTATATTCTAGTTATTCTCACTAAAATAGCCCCTTCCTTGTTTATTTTTAACTGCGTATTAAAGTAGAGAAGCATCTAATGCAAACTGAAGGCTGCTACTGTTGTCTTTATCCTAAAGCAGGGTATATTAAATAAAGTGGTTTGGACTGTTACACTTCAGGTCGAAGAAACCACGACAAACGCAGATGAAGATGGAGAGTCCAATCTACACCTGGTGCTAGAAGAAACCTGTGATTCCACACAAACCGCTCAAGAAGCAAGTAGCTCATCGGCTGCCCCCAGTACCTCCACCGCCATGCCCAGTATCCCCTCGGCTGGTCCCAGTACCTCCTCCACCCCGGCTGTGCCAGCGGTGAAACCAGAGAAACCGACCCAACCCAAGAGGAGAATAGCAGTTACTACGTTAGAGACATTCCCGTCCAACTGATGGACACTTTCATTACACTCACATTGTAAATAGCTAGATATCTACCGTAGATAAAATGTGTATCATAGATGCTGTGTACTAAGAAAAGGAAAAAAGAGAAAGGCTTATATTTTTACAATTTATTAAATAAATATACATTCTATCATGACGTGCATCGTTGATGTTATATACAAGTACACATTTCAAGAAAATCTCAATAACTCGTACTTCATTGTAAATAGTACCGTCGTAAAATAAATAGCAAATTCATTGGTCAATGCGGACGAACGAATTGAGACTAATCTCAACACAAAATGCCCTCATTCTCTTTTCTCATGGACATTCATTGTGAATAAATAGTTGTCGAAATTTTATAATAAATTATATTTTTCGTTGATTTTACAATCGTGTTTCAAGCCGGCTCTCCAGTCTATAAACTTTAATGAATGAAAAGGTTTCAATACTCTGTAAGAGTGCATGCAGCGATTGCTTTAGCAGATTTATAATCTCTTGATACTATATTGCACATCTAAGCGGCACCGTTCGCATTATCTATGGTCAACTTTTTTTTAAGTTTTTGAATTTTATACAGGCAACAGCAGTCACATATCACTTAAATAGGTTTCTGATTTTGCAAGAAAAATACCCGAGTTTCGATAGTTCATGAGATCAAGTAGTTTAAATGATTAGAATTTCGCTGAATAAATTCCCATTAGTAGCAGTAGACTGACAAGTATGGGGAGAATCTATTTGCAAGTGATGCCTTTAATTACTCCAATCTTTGTTCAAACACCATTAGGTAGTAGATCCAGTGACGGAGTTCTTACTTTAAGGTCCATCTTCGGCTTATTTGATTTACCGTGCCCACATAGACTAGTTCATTGGAAAGTCAAATTATTTACATTAAACTTCGGAGAACTGATGAAACTCTGATCCGGTATCTTTCAGACAAATAGATTCTTCAAGGGTGGTGAGAAGTCGACCTTTGCTACTTCTCAAATGATAACCATAAAGGAAGCCTGCTACATTTCTGTAATTCCTGAGGAAAAAAGTTTGAAACTGATAAGAAACAGGATGTGATTCATAACCGACTCGGACATCTCAATCCTCGTCAGAGCTGCTCTCTGATAGCTTCACCTCGTCCACCATTTGCCGCCCACTGTTTCCCCGTGCTTCCCGGGGGGTGGCCTGCGCCCCCCTCCCTCCCCGGCCCCTGCGACCAGCCCCACGACCCCGCCGGGCCCGCTTGGCAGCCGGCTGACCTCGGGGCTGAGCTGCCTGACGCTTGCCTGACTCTGCAGCCTGTGTGGGTTTAGTCCTATCCTTAGAAGGTGATTTCCCTGGAACATTTCTAGAATTACTTGTCACACTTGCCAGCCTAGTGTTATTATCAGCACTGCTACTCGGAGAATCAACAGCGATGTTCGTTTCAGTCCTATTCTTGGTCTGAAGTTTATTTATAACCTGCTTCACTCTTTTGCTCTTTAACTTCCTCGGCTCCCCGAAATCCATGTTAAAGAAGCTTGTGATATGTCTTTGCATGGAACTTTCACTGAGTTTCTTGAGTACAGGTAGCAGGGACTCGTCAGTCTTAGTCTGGGACCAGCCCAGTTTCTCTGCGGCATAAGCCCTCAGTAGGTCCAGGTCGGGCTTCTCCCAGGTAAACCTCTCCTCAGAATCGTCCACCTCGGGTTTGAGGTATGCATCCACCACTGACTGACTGGGGAAACCACTGGGCAGTCTGAGTTGGCGCACCTTCTGCTTAATCTTGGTCTCGGACTGAGCAGAGCCAACAGGTTGGCGGTGGGCCCGATTCCACCAGGACTTCATGTCGCGGAGTTGTTCGGGACCGTCCCCGGGGAACTCTGCTAGGATCTCCATCGCGGTGACTGGGCCAACCCGCTCGATGCCAGGCGTGTAGTCACTGCCGCACAGGAAGGCAATGTTGATAAGCTTCGTCCGGTCAAGCACTAGAGCAAAAAGGATTTATAAAGGCATGAAGAGTATTTACCATTACAGAGACTCAGTCGTTAATCGAGTGGATAACCAATAAATGTTCGGTGTTGAAAGCTTTGCTTAAAAATCGCGGAATAAAAATACCTGGATTCCTTGACCAAGGATACATGTATATAAAATCAAAGCAAAACATCGATTTCTAGCTTTTAGTAAGGGCAAACAAATATAAGTTTACGTCACGAAGGTTTGAATTACCTTACTAATTTGAGTTTAATATTGATATGACTTATTGATAATTACGTATTTCAACTCCACGCACAAGTGTATTTATGTTACGATTCCAGGAAATCACAAATAAAAGAGATAATGAAGAGCAACTTGAGAACTCACAAAGCTGGCTTTCGATGCTGCTCTTGCTGAAGTGCTCGACGTATTTGCCGTGGTTGAACATGTTCTTGTAGACTCGGCGACCCCCGAACAGCCAGATGTCACTGTCGTCGGTGATGGTGCCCTCTGTGTGGTTGGACAGGTCAAGCTGGGCGCACTGTGCCTCCGCCTCCATGGGACTCACCAGGTAGGGAACGCCGAACAGCCGCAGCAACTCCTACGGGACGACCACAGGTTTAAAGAGTTGCCATAAGCCACGATTTTTATCTAAGCTCAGGTACCAAGATACGTTTTAAATAAGTGCACACAAATATACATCCTATGAAATATATTTCAAAGTGGGATAATACACATTGATATACAAATGATACTAAAACTTCATCAACCACTTTCTGATTGATAATCTACCCTTTGAAGTCTGTCCGATACTGTTATGAAAATTGAACAAATGTCGATGTGCTTTGTACAACACTGACATTGATTAAAACCACGAAGGTGTTTTTGTTAATACAGTTTGAAAATAAAACCACAAGTGTTAGCCTGCAAACTGGCTAATTGATGCAAAATCTTAAATCCACCATATCATAAATACACATGCATCCTCTTCACTACTATATCGAATCTATGTGTTCCATAGACGTAACCGAAGATTAATTTTGATGTCTAAAGAAAGCAAATCTGCAAGAAAAGTTATGGACTTTCATGATCAAAACAAAACTCTTTTTAAACATTTTTAAATAATCCAGAAAGACTCTAATTAATCGGAATTCCCAATACGAGAACTTAATTTATAAAACATGTTTTCTGATAAGTGGAAAGCTGGCTCCTGTCCAGCCTTGCCGTGGGGACAGGCTAACCTACCTGGGCCTCGGCCGTCATGGTGTCGGTGATGGAGGCGGCCTGCCGGTCGAGCCGCCCCCGCTCCACCTGCAGCTGCTGGGCCTCCTCCTCCAGCTGGGACTGCAGCTCCGACAGCTGCTCCTCCGCCTCGGCCGAGATGACCGGCCTCTGTCCAAACAGACCGGGCTCAGTACAGAGTATGTTCATGCTTTTAGATTTCGATCTAACATGCGAGACTTGCCTCTCTTGAATATGTTTCTACTTATACATGAAGCAGTTCATTTAATTCGCTTCCAGCTATATTATAATTGGTCAAAAGTCTACACCAGCTATATTTTAAATATACCAGCCTCGTGGTTGTTGACAAGTCAAATAAAATGTTCAAATTAAAGCTCACAGGTCACATAAAGATAACACATTTTTGTGAATATCAAAACGAGAACAATGTATTGGCAATATCTGAAATTGTATTCTTCCAGAAATGTTGGCGCTATCTACTGTAGATGTCATTATTTTAAAGTGACCAGCCTTTACGTCCTGGATTTAAGTTTCTTTTCTCGGCCTTGTTCCTTAGGGGAAGAACTGTCATTGGATAATAAGTGCAATAAACCAAAATCATCTACCTTGGCCGGCGAGGGTCTGTTTCTCTCCTTGGCTAGAGTCTCCAGTACGTGTTGGTCGACCTCGTCGTCAGTGATGACAATGTGGGTGTCGGTGCCCTCAGTGTCGTGGTGTGTGGGGTGGGGCGAGGTTGGTGGTAACCCCACGTCTGTCCTCACCTCCTCCACCTCCTGTGGGACGCCCGGCGTGTAGCACAGCTCCAGGGCCGACGACTCCACTGGGGCTACCTCCTCGAAGTCATCTTTGGCGAAGAAATGAATTCAAAGAGTAAGTTCTAGACACGCTGAGTAGGCTTAGATGGTAACTGCTAAATCATAAGTGTGAATTCTTGTCTTTCATTTTATCTGAATGTTTGAAAGCAGAGGCATAATTATCTTTATTCTAGTATGTGTTATTGTATCCATTTCCAAACCAACCAGAATCGATTGGATCTGTTATGAGTTTCATCGCTTAAATATTTGTTTAGATCATAAAGTGGGGATGGGGGGTCAGCATAAAGGTTAAAACGACGTGCATTCGCGCACACATATGCAACATTTCCCCTTCTTTTTGTAGTTTAGGGGTCCAGCAAAAAAAAAGGGGGTGTCAGGACCCCTAGGACCTGCTGGACCCCCCCCCCCCCCTTGAATCCGCCCCTGCATATGCGCGCCTACTATTTGTGTCTTCTAAACCTGATCCTGTATGTGTTTACTAGTATATGACTATAACTGTTACCACTCACCATCAGACACGCTGTGTGCACTGTCTCTGCGGGAGGATGATGTCGCAACACCCGCTGATGACGTCATCGTGCTTGTTGCTGTCTCCAACGTTTCCTTTCTACTTCTAGTTCCTGATTTACTGCTGTCGGCGTCCTCCGCACTAACCAACTGTACCTCACTATCCTCCTGGTGATGTTCTGGAGTCGTCCGCTCCGTGTTGGACTGATCGGTCTTGGTTGGTGGACTATTAGTAGATACCATGGAGGAAGTCCGGTCTGACTCAGTGGTTGAGGGAACAACAGAGGTATCGGCATCATCGGCCTTGGTGACGTCATTAATGTCACTGATATCATCATCATCGCTTATCTCAGTGACGTCATTAACGTTAATTTCCCTGACATCATCAGGACACGTGGCTTTGACTTCAGCATCAGTGACTTCACTGGCGTCGGTTTCTTTACTTTCACAAAGTTCACTGAAATCAGTGAGCCTACTTGTGGTAACGTCATTTACATTCGTTACGTCATTGACATCCATGACGTCACTGTCGCTATCACTCTCCTCCCTGATGAAGCCTCCCTCGTGACTCATTTCAGAAGCCTGGGCCGTGCTGGGTTTCTGGCTGTCGCCAAATGGTACGACTTGGGCCCCATCGACCGCTGACCGGGACCCCGCTGACTTTGGTTCCCCACCCTCCACCACTTGTTGGTCTTCGGCAGAGTCCATACACATACCGTCTCGTACAGATCCATCGTCAGAGTCGCTGTCAAGTAGCATCACCTCGGGGTGGGAGTTGGCGGCTTCACGTGGTACTTCTCTGAAAGGGGTGCGGGTTTTTGTGACGGATTTTGTGTTTTTTTGATCTGATTTTGAGGCCTGTCTGTCAGGTTTTGTCTCTGAGGAGTGGTACATGATTATACTTGGCCGGCTCATATTTGATCTTGTTGAGTTTGAACTGTTTGTCTTTTCAGTTGGGTTTGGTGAATCAGTTCGTTCCACGTCCTTGTTCTTATCATCATCTTTAATGGGTTTAGTTTCTTCCAGTTTGGCGTCGAGTGTTTTGGGTGAATGGTGATTCGTATTCTGGGTCTTCTTTATAGTGTCAAGTATTGCATTATCCTTAAAGTCTTCCTCCCTGAGACCTTCCAGAGACGATATTTTTGAAGCGGCCTGGAATACAAATAATTATTTATGACTTAATGCGGAATGTAATTTCTTCTAAACACATATTTTTTCTTCTCAAGAATTCTAGTCAAATGGTGAAATTGATAATGGTTTTCCTAAGAAAGAGTACAAAATATACTGTCAATAGTTGTCTGAATTTTCACGATACTACCTATTAACAAGGGAGATTTTTGTATTCTTATATATATATTCACATGAATGTCTAAAACATTAGATCTGTAAAAAACATACATAATCAATAGACTAGTTTTAGATGTTTAGTTTTATAGACTATATCATTCTATTGCTATGACTGAACAAAGACATTGTAGTATGTACCTGTACTGAATTATATGGGCTCACAAGAAAACCGCTTTGGCGAAGTGAGCCACTTTAATAAAAATAAAAAAAATGAAAAAGAAATTAAATCTCGGTCTTTATTAAGACCTACCTCTGAAGCCTTGCGGAGTCCCTTGACCAGGATGTAGTGAGAGGAGTCGTCGGACACGAGGCGGCGGGCCTCCACGCCCTGCCCCGGCCCGGACCCCGTCAGCTGCATCACCATGTCACCCGACGCCGCAGCGTTGATCTCCTTCCGCACGTCGTCCAGCCGCGTGGTCAGCCGGCTCCGGTGCATGATGCGCTTTAGTTGGAAGTTAGAGAAGTCCTCCGAGGTCTGCAAGAACGAACCACAGGTTTAGATGAACCAGTAAATATTATTCTACCTACATGTGGTGTCCGTATATGGCGGGAAATGTTACCCGGTGGCCTTTAGCAACAGATGCGCCACTTGGGCGTGCTGTGCATGTACCCAGCCTGATTCAGCCCAATAAAACCAGTCTAGATCTAAAACTACACACTTACTAAACGAACTCGGGCATCAACAGTTCTGATGTTTTTACGAGTGACTGATGCCATTGCAATCTTTGTACTTTAAATTGATTAGCTTTTGCAAAACAAAAAACAAAGAAAAATCCCAAGAGACACTGGGAAAAAGTATACTGTAATGCAAAATATTTTTCAATCATTAACAGAATGGTGCATATGGGTAGATGCAAGTGAGTCTTACTTCTGGCATTTCCGTGGAATTTTTCCATCTTTTTTGTTTTCGGAATTCTTTCATTTCAGTCAGTACTTCATATTGGACCTCGGGAGGCAGGGCCTTGAATTCCTCTGACTGGGGATCGATTTCTTCAGGATCTTGAAATTCTTGCTGCATGGAACATGAATTTTGAAATGTGATCAAACGCGTTCAAGTTTTAATTGTAAGGCATAGTAATTCGAGTTGAAAAAAAGACTTACGTTAATTGATTCAAGTTCATAGTAGAAAATTAATAGAACTAATACCCGATTGTTACCACTTACGCTTAACATGTCCAGAAATGTTGCCCTAACGTCCAGAGCACGTTCAACTTCATCAACGTAACTGTAGTAAAGTAGAAAATGTTCTTTTAAACCATTCTTAAGAAAAATACAAACATAGATCTATGTGCTCATCTCTCAAATGCCATGGGAATTATGTCTTTGT
Source organism: Lepidonotus clava (assembly GCA_936440205.1). NCBI lineage: Eukaryota > Metazoa > Annelida > Polychaeta > Phyllodocida > Polynoidae > Lepidonotus > Lepidonotus clava. The sequence goes on along the minus strand of OW387136.1, from coordinate 19,110,736 downwards.
TATTCTTTAATTCTATGAGTAATTATAGACGTCCATACGTGCTTACTTTTTTCAGGAATACTTAAAACGGGAACGCAAATAATTTATACAACAAACAAGGGATTGTGATTATTAACCGAGATATACTACAGTGTCTTCTTACCCTTCAGGGTCAGGTGCTGGCATAGGGGGCAGTTCGTACATATCGGCCTTGTCGTCCCGTCGGCCCGCCCCGCTCGTTGACGGCTGAGACCCGCTTGGCCCACTGCCCCCTAGCACCGACCCCACCGCGTGCTGCTTCATCAGACCCGTCAGCAGTTTCCTGGTCGCCTGTTCTGACCGCTCTGTGGCGTCAGCTCTCTGCTGCCTTCTGGCTGCCTGCAATATTACCACAGGCGGAGAACTATCATAACTGCCACATGCCCCGTGTTATTATCAAAAGCACAGCATAGGTTGAAACTGAGATCGGCTACTCTTATCGATATGGGAGAATTAAGATGGACACAAACAATAAACAGAACTTATACTCAATAACTACAATCATAATCAAACAAATTATCTGATGCTATTGCAAAAACATGTTTTATGTTTAGAAATGAATTTTCAACCAAAAGAAAAAAAAATGATGAGACGTTCGAGAACTCAATATTTTACAGAGCTATATGCTGATAGACTAAAACATGAAGGCACATGGGGTCTTACGAATGGTGACTTACTAGAGTTTGTCGTTTCAGTTCGGGCACACCTCCGTCAAACACGAAGATGGGCTTGATCTTGTAGAAGAGCAGCTTACAGAGGCGGTTAAACAGGCCTACCAGGTGGGCGTTGGCCACGGGGTCTCCGTGCTTGTCCCGCATTCCGTGCACAGTTTGATGCAGCCATATACTCACATCTGGTCAGGTTAAGGCATGTTCCCAAATTTGTCAGATCGTAAATAAAAAGACTTTTGCCATGTTCTGGGCCTGGTAGACCTTATCCGCAATACGATAGAAGGCCCTTATGCAAATATTCAACCATGTTCTTAACATAGAACCTAAAACTTAAAAAAAAAAGAAAAGAAAAAAAAAGAAATACAACGACTATTCATTTATTACGGACAAGTAGGACTGAATTCTTTCCAATAAATAATGTATGAACGCAAAGTATTGACTACACATTAGCTTAGAATCAGCTCTAGAATGTTTCAATAACTTGATAACTTGAATACAAATTTGGTGACTATAGGGGAAATAGCGTCTCTGAATATAAAATTCTAATCACACGCTATGAAATGGTAACTTATGTGAGAGGGTTTACGCGGTAGAATAGATTTTGGATGGACTACTTTTTTTAAAAGGATACCAACTGCTAGAATCTTTCCTTCAAGAGATTCTAGTGTGACTGGCTTTCCTACCGGCTCCAAGAGCGTCCATAGACCCTTGACTCCCATGCTGGGAAGTTACAGTCTGAAAAAAACAAAACGATTTGAGTTATATAGATTAGAATAGTTCTTGAATAGTTTATTTATCTACATATTTTCATTATGAATTCAAAGCAGATTAAGCTTGAATATTTTATGACATATCTGATACATTCTTGAAATAATTTTAAAATAAATCTATGTAAATTCATTTAAGTTCATAGAAGATGAACGTTATCAAATTCATAACGCTCCTGATTAAGAACGTTATCAAGTTCATAGAACAGAAGATGAACGTTATCAAATTCATAACACTCCTGATTAAGAATGTTATCAAGTTCATAGAAGATGAACATAAGATACGTTATCTTTGAACGACAACCCTGTAGTAATATGAATGTAAACAAATAGATCTACATTACTCGTCTTGATCATATTGCTAGCTGATATTGTTGGGAGAATTGGGCTTCTCTGAGTCTGACTCTGTGGCCATTTCAGGCATTTTGGTGTTTCTAATCATAGTGGCCCAACGATTCTGTAGGCAAAGCTATGGTATTTTTGGTCTAATTTTAAATCTGCTGCGTTGACTAGACAATTGTACATTTGAGATATATTTCTGATGTACATAATGACCAGGGCAGGCCGAAATGGTTATTACTGCAATGTTAGAAACTTCAGACGTTCAGTCTGAGCATCAGAATCAGCAGATGGAGTGGCAAGCGATGGCACGTCAACTAACATAACGGCAGTTTCGACTAAAATTCCTACATTAAAATAAGTTTTAAAGTAAAATCCTTAGTTACCTGTGATCTCTATAGTAAAACCTACCTTTAAGGCCTGTATTGAAGGTATTCTTTCTCACAAACACTTAGATTTCATAACTTTACTTCCCTCGGACGTTGCACACGGCAAGCTCAGTGGTGACACCTGTCGTTTTGGGTCGCTGGTCCCGAACGTGAAAAGTGAGACACGCCGGGAACAAGCTAAGTCTCTTCCGGCGGAAGTACTCGTCGATTTCAATGCGCACGCACACCCACGTGGGGTAGAATCAAATGAAAATGGCAGAAACAGGTATGTTTTACTTACATATATTCCGAAAACCTCGTATTTATCAAGTTTAATAACAAAAACAACTTGTAATTTACTTCTTAGGTATCTTGTGATCATTTTGAGTCAAAGACACCACGTTATCACGGGTTAATTGTGTGCTGACAAGTGAATGTTTTGCGCTGTCTCGGAGGTAGTGGTTTCCCCTCGTGTTTGATCATGATGTGTTGTCGGCACGTGTGCTGCAAATTTGGACCCCCATGCTGCTTGTTTTAAACTTGCATATTGAACGTCTTCTCCACACGATGTTTACCAACGAGATTACCAAATCATGATCTTACATCGTTGGATATTAGTACGTGATTTCAATGAATGTTTTGGTTTCAACTTTCAATTTCCCTTAGGGCGCCAAGAGCGCAAGACTTCCAAGTCTCCCCCTGCATGTCCTATGGCTGTAGTTCGAGAACGGCTCTGTCAGTGTGAACGTTGGGTCGGGGCCTCTCGGACTACATATCCTATGTCCATGCTTTCTCTGCCACGTTCAAATGACTACCTAGCAGAGAAATGGGTTCCCTCTTAATCTTAATTCTTATGGCAATGTGTTCCCTTGATTGTTGTATAACGTTACCATTACCAGGGTACCAACCACACAGGGAAAACAGGGAAAATGGCAAAAAAAATTCCCTGACAGGGAAAACACAGGGAATTTGGAAATTTTGCCAAAACACAGGGAAAACACAGGGAATTTCATTTGGCCAGGTTCTGAAATTCCTGATTCTCAAGATATTAGAGATTTAACATTTTGTTGTTGGGTTGTCAAAATTTTCTCTGCACGCAGAGGCTTTTAAATTAAAAAAAAACTTGCTGGATATGACACAGGGAAAAATTGTCGTGGGACAGGGAAATCTCAGGGAAAACACAGGGAATTTGAAAATGGACTTTCGGTTGGTACCCTGCATTACCTGCCATTTGAATAAATTGTATTATGTGTCAAAATTATCTGCCAGACTGGTAAGAAATTGAAATCTTGCTTAATCTGTTTTTGGGCCGTCCAAAATTTTCACGGGCAAAAACGACCTCATGCAGGAGGGGGGAGGGGTTATCATGACAAGGCATGGTTGGGGAGTAATTAAGTGTTAACTCATCCGCCCATGGGCATGGAGGCCCAGGGTGGGGTTCCTTTGCTGATTGTAAGAGGCAACAAATGGGGACCTTGTGCTCCCAAAAAGGGTCATCAAAGGCCTGGTGTATGGTGCCCTTTCTATTGAACACAGCTCATAAAAGATCCCTTGCAGTCTAGTGAGTGAGTGTTGGGTGTTTTATGCCGTACCGACAGCCAGGGTCATTTTCACGGCGAAAACCAGTTGGGACATACTCTGTCTTTGGGAATCTATGAGATGAAGGTGACAGGGCGGGCAAACAGCAGGGGATCAAAACCCAGCGGTCATTTTTGCTGTACCTCATCCCTTAGTGAACCAAGCACTGACCGGGAATTGAACCGAAAAACCACTTGGTCAATGCAGGGTCCCCCCTATCGTCGCCTCATATGATCAGCAGGGGCTACTGAGGGCCTATTCTTACCCGGACCCCCACGGGGGTCCCTTGCAGTCTAGAAAGAACCCTTAAGGGTTGGCTGGACGTTAAACCACCCCCAACAAATTAACCCACAAACTTCTCATTATGAGACTACTAATGATCTAGAGACATAGTTCATCATCTTAAACTGACACAAACACATGCGTGAAAGGATGTTGTTTATTAAAGTCCAACATATGATATCAGTCACTGACTTCCCATTAACATTCGCCAGTCCATAGGCTAATTCACTCAGCTCCCTCAACTAAATGCTCCAAGTCGCATAGCCAAGCCTGCCTGTGAAGTTCCCACTCTCCTGGCCTACTCCTGCATAAAGCGCCATACCCACTAACCAATCTTGGACCAGTCGGCGCCGACATGTTTAATAATTTTATGCCGACCGTCGGACGTCAGCCCGTCGGTTAGTGGGTACGAGGCTTAAGATGTCACTTGACCAACAACCTGAACACTCAGCCGCTGCCTGGTATGACAATGTGCCCCACCTTTCTAGTGCTTACTCCAACCACTGGTTAGCCTTCACTCTTCAAGCGCAACAAGAAGAGATTCCATGTCCATCCTTGTTTATACTATTCTGAGATAGCAGGTTAATAGGAGGGGAGGGTGGTTCTCTTGGCATGTTGCCATTTCTAGAGGTGGTAAGGGGGGGGGGGTAAGGGTGAAAAATCGTCTGAAATTGCATGGCGTCATTAATGGACTGCGAGTTCCAGTAAATATTTATGTCTGAGAAAATACCTATTTTCCAATCTGATGACAGTCCGTTTGACGTCCTGCTAACCTTCAACTCTAGAGTAAAACTAAGAGAGCCACTTACCAGATGGGCAAGTGTGCAAGAATTAGAGAACCACTGTTTACAATTTTTAAGAGTTCTTCATGAACTACTCAGTTTCATGAGGGTCATTGAAAAGTCAAATGGTGATTATATTAATCTTTTGTTCCAGGAGTCACACCGAAGAAAGACAAGAAAGACAAGAAAAGGAAGTCCATGGATTTGGGAGTGAGTACGGCCTTATGAATGTCTTAGAAATATAATTGCTAGAACGTTCAACCTACTGTTTCTTTAAGCGCACTCTAAATTCAACAGAGTGTCCCCGCAAGTCTTAAATGTCTAAAATTGACTATCAAATTCGATGGATTTATGGTCTTTAAAATGTCTTCAATTTTACATTTCTTTTAGGAAAGTTCTTACAATGGTATTGGAAATTTGTTTTGAATAGTATTATTTTTCATTTCTTATAAATGGGTTGATTGTTGAACCTTGTAACGCATTACTGTATATGTCAAATGACAAAAACTCAAACAAGTTTTACGTTTTCAGGAAATCCAGGCAACCGAAAATTTTGCAATCCAATCATCGAGTAAAGCTCAAACTCTAGACACGTCACAATGGCCACTGCTGCTAAAGGTAAGTTGCATATTTCAGGATAAATCATCGTTAAAAGTAATCTAAAACTTTATTTTACTTCATTAAAAAAACAACTCTTGTCATTGTACTTATAACGTACGTAACGCCTACTTACGGAATTGAGCTATATGAATTATCACAACTGACTCTGGGCCTTTGAAGGCTTAGGGTTATAAACTTGGTAAATAGGCTTAATTGGTGGAGTTAAATAGTTGAGCCATGAAATGCTGCATGCTGATCAGCAGGACCGTAGGTTTACTTTTTGGTTTACAATTGTGGTGGTAATCCCCCACTAGGTTTTTGCAGGTGGACTTGCGGTCTCTGGTTGCAGTCACTATGTGAAAATACAAAATGGTTCCTTTCTAAAAAATACATTGGTACTATTTTAAAAATCTGCAGCTTGTGTTTGATTAAAAAAAAATCAATTCTTGATGTTTACAGTTTGAAATGATTCTTTTACAGAACTTTGACAAGCTAAATGTACGCACTGCCCACTACACACCTATACCAAGTGGATTCTCTCCCTTGAAACGCCCCATCGAAGAATATGTCAAGTACGTTTGTTTTTGTTATGTATAATCCATTGCTGTACAAAAATTTCCTCTTCTAAACAATTTTTTTGTGTTAGATATATATATTTCTTTATTCAATACTTGTAAAGAACATTTTCAAAACAAATCAAAGTAATCGTACCACTAACTTCTATTGTCATCGCTCTGCTAAGTTAAATGCTCTTAACCTATAGATCTGGGTTCATCAATCTCGACAAACCTGCCAACCCATCCTCTCATGAAGTTGTGGCCTGGATCAAGCGTATCCTCCGTGTGGAGAAGACTGGTCACAGTGGGACGTTGGACCCCAAAGTAACAGGCTGTCTCATCGTGTGTATAGAGCGGGCCACGCGTCTGGTCAAATCACAACAGTCCGCAGGAAAAGAATATGTCTGCATATTCCGTCTTCACAGTGCAGTGGAAAATGAAAAGAAAGTCTTACAGGTAAGTAAATCATCTACTCTATAGCCGGTTCAGCTGCATAGTAAATATCATTGTATCATGGCGTAAAATTTTCTACTACTTACTGGAACACATTCTAATTCAGACCGAGGAAAATATTAACTATAAACTTTGATGATTTACATTTTATTTGTAGCCAACCATTTGGCTTACTTTACTAGCGAAACATACAAGTTTAGTACAGTTTTGGTTGGTGCCAACCTGTTTGACATGTTACATGAACTAATTTTCTTCATTTATCTCTACCACAGGGTGTTGAAACGTTAACAGGAGCACTATTCCAACGACCCCCGTTGATCGCTGCCGTAAAGAGACAGCTCCGAGTGCGAACCATTTATGAAAGCAAAATGCTTGAGTACAACAAAGACACAAATATGGGTGAGTAAGCTTATGTGAAAGCTCAAACTGCACTATTTAGGAAACAGTTTGAAAGCATCTATACTACCTATAAAGTTATGCGAGTTATCAAGCTGATATGTTACCCAAACAATTTTACAGGGTGCTTACCAATTTTGACGTTTTGAGTGTGTACAACTATAAAGTCCTCTGTCAAGAATTAAAATGCAAGTCAGTGAATGCAACGAATAGTTTCAAAATATGGTCAGATATTTTTTGCAGATATATAAATTAGTACTTTAAGGGGGGGAAAGGGAAATCAAAAACTAGGTAGGCATAATATGTGGAAGTGTTGGTGTGTTTTGGGGTTGTGATGTTGACATTAAGGCGTGCAATACTCTCTGCTACCCAGGTGTGATTTGGGTCAGCTGTGAGGCGGGCACCTACATCCGAACCCTGTGTGTGCACCTGGGGCTGCTGCTCGGGGTCGGAGGACAGATGCAGGAGCTGCGGCGGGTGCGCTCAGGCATTCAGTCAGAGAAGGTAAACTGCTTTGTAATACATCTGGTGTAGGGGATATTGGTCTGTTGTGAACTATTCGTAATAAATGACCCTATATGTCACTACATCGCATGGTCTGTGACACCCTGAAATGACCCTTTGGATGACCTGTAGACACCCTAGAAATCATAACCCAAATAATAAGGCTCAGGCAGTTGGGCCCCTGAGCTTTATGTGTAGGACACCTGCGAATCAGGCTGGGTGTCCAACGTACACCTTTCCTTTTTTTTTCTTTTTTTTTTATTGATCAAAACATCACAATAATGTGCTTTTCACGATTTAACATTCCGTGAACCCAGAACAGAATCTAGTGAATGTTACCAGATATCGAACCAAAAGGATCCATTTGGTGGTTTAGCATTTGGCATAGTTTATTGTATCAGCCCTTAACATACCGCCGCTCGTATTGCAGGACAGCTTGATGACGATGCACGACGTGCTGGACGCCCAGTGGCAGTTTGACCACAACAAGGACGAGACTTACCTACGGCGGGTCATCAAACCCCTCGAGGCCCTTCTCACCTCCCACAAGAGGATCATCCTCAAGGACAGCGCTGTAAGTAGACCGCTCTATGTATTTGTGGTTACTAGTACATGTATTCAGTCCAACTCTCATCTACGATGTATGTTATATGCAGGGGAAAGGTAGATAACTTAAAGAAGGTTCGTGTTGACATTAAGACTAAGAGAGGAATGGACAGACGTGAAAATTATAGGAAAACAATGTGGAACATATTTTAATGTGTTTACTGAAAACTGGTATATCGGCGCTTAGAAGAAAGTTCTCTCTGTAAAACAAATATATCTTCACACATGATACTCCTCGGTGCCTTAGTTTTCTTTGTAGTCAAAACATCCGTAAGGTACTGAAACTCTAGAAATATTTATTAACTTTATTTGTGTAGGATGTTAAAGTTATGTCATGCATTCTTGCCTCGTGTCACTCAGGTGAATGCCGTATGTTATGGAGCCAAGATTATGCTGCCTGGTGTACTGCGATATGACGACGGCATTGAGATCAACGACCAGATCGTCATCGTCACCACCAAGGGCGAGGCGGTAGCACTGGGTAAGTTATTTTCACACAGTGTTTTTACAGACTTGCCTTTTAATGTTAATTTTTGCTTTGGGGGCGCCATCTAGTGGTTATTGGTGGAACACGCCCCCAAAGCCTTACTGTCGGATGTTTTTCTATTGTGTATAGTCAACAGGCGTGAAATTGGTGCTAATTGGACCCTTCACCCTCTCCCCTCCAACCTGCCCCTGCCCCTGATTGGTCAAGCCAGTCCCCACTGGTTGGCCCTGATTGACAGGTGAGGGTGGTGTGGGCCCCACCCCCCCTCCCCTCTTCCAGCTGGTGGTCCAATAGGACAATAGGGAGTGTTCGCCAATAGTGGCTGGAAGGTGGTTCAGCCAGGCCCCAAACTGCCCAATGAGTTGATTACAGGTACTAGCAGTGGTCACTGGTGATACGCCTCACTGCACATATCTGCAGGTGCCAGTGACCGCTGGTCAGGGTGTGTTACCTGTGTACACCTGGCTGGTACCAGACAGGCCCTTTTGCACCGCTATTTGACTGGACATGCCCTATTTCATACCCCATACCCTCAGACCCAGCTGCCCCCCCCCCCCCCCCCCCCCCCCCCCCCCCCCCCCCCCCACACACACCTACATGTATTGTTGGTGGGGGGGGGGGGGGGGGAGTTACCCCCTCCTCCCCCCCTCTCCTGGGACTGGGACTCTCTCCTACATCCTTCTTCCAACCCCACGCCCCCTGCAGAATAACCCAGACACTGAGACACATTGGGGGGAGGGGGGGGTAGGCCGGCCGGCAGTGGCCGCGACGGGGTGGGGGTACGGTGGTTTGGAGGGGGGGGGGGGGGGGGGGGGGGGGCTATCAAACCATCCAATACCCAACAGGTATACAATCCCAACAAACGTCTGGCACCATGCCAAATTGAATTCAATGAGGGGAATCACTATCACAGGGGGTATTCTCAGGTGTTTTACCCCCTCCCCCATGCGACCTTCCACTACCTATAGGCCTGGCTAACACTTTGTCAGAGGGGATAGTAAGGGTGGTGTCACAAGTCATTGATCAATATAGATGATTATTTTTCGCCACCAAAGCAAGGTTTTTCAGTCCAGAGGACTGAAAAATATATTTTCTCTTGTCATAAGCTCCTTTGTCATTGGAAATATGTATATATTACTTAGAAAAAAGAAAATATAATATGTTGTATTGATATTCCTCTCTGGTAGTTTGATAATTTGTCCTCTTTTCCATTATACTAAGGTACCTTTTCATGCATGGGGTGATTGATTATTGTACTGCTCTGTGTCCGAGCACCGTCCGCCATTGGCCGACACTGTCAAGTGTTAAAGCAAAATAAAGCTCAATTCATAGACACCCACAATGCATTTCCAATATATTTTGACGTACATTAGTGTCACTTAAAGGACCAATTCTGTTGTTGTAGCTATTGCCCAAATGACGACGGCAGTGATCGCCACGTGCGACCATGGCATCGTAGCCAAGATCAAACGGGTCATCATGGAGAGGGACACGTACCCACGCAAGTGGGGCCTGGGGCCAATGGTAAGTCGTACGGCATGGTATTAAGATGCACGTCCCGATCTTTTTCTAAGATTTCATAGCTGAATTCTGTTTGATGGCTGACATAGTTTATTTAGAGCGAACTAACTGGTAATCCAGCACACGAAGCCACGTTTTGTAACCATTGAATTCTGACCATTTTGATTGTGATGAGTCATTTGAGAACTCCGGTTGTGATCAGACTGATAATTGGAGCATTAGTACACTTGCTGTATGGAGGGGATAGAGGCAAGTGAGTTCATGTGTTTTAAGTAGTTTACCTATTCTTTAGGCTTCACGGAAGAAGGCCATGATCAAAGATGGCGTGCTGGACAAGTACGGAAAGCCGAACGAGAAGACCCCCAAGGACTGGACGTCAAATTACGTGGACTACAAGTAAGACATTTTTTGACATTTAACATTTAGATATCTAGGTAACACTTGATTATGGCACAAAAATGTGCCTATGTTTACATGCAAGACGTGGAAATAGTAAAGATTCTTACTTAGGACAATAAATTAAAGGTGATGTCTTGTGTGGATAGCCCTGTTTCTGTGTTTCGACCTTTCTCAGAATATGAAAAATGGTTGGTAACCAAAAGGAATTGTGACCCTAGCAGCATTTTAACCGTATTGTCAATTTCCCCACAGGAAAACTCAAGCACAACCTGAGGCAGCCCCCGAAGCCTCCCCTGTTAAGAGCAACGGAGAAACACCCAAAAAGGTAAGTTGTACAAACAGAATCAAGTTTCATACTCCAGTGAACGATCTCATTCTCTCTGTTATTGGTCAAGGTTGAAATATATTAACTGGGATGTTAGTTTTCAGATTTTTGTCTGATTTCAGATTCTTTCACATCACCTCAAATGATTTTCAAAACTGATTTCTCACATCACATTACAAAGTATTTTAAGATAATTTTAATGTTTATTTCTGGGGTTTCAGATTTTTCATTATCTTACTTGAAATAGAAAGTTTCTAATTCGCTCCTTGTATCAAAACTGACTTATCGTGCTTGCCCCTGGCAGAGACGTCACGAGACGTCGAGCAGCGACAGCGACGCCGCACCCGTCACCCCAAGCACAGAGAAGAAAAAGAAGAAAAAGAAAAAGAAGGAACACTCCGAAAATGAGGAAGTGGAGGTAGGTCACTCAAAGAACCCTGTGTGGTTGGCCGGACGTTAAAGTACCCCAACAAACAAACTGTGAAACAAACAAACATAGACAATTTGAAAATATCAGTAAAAGCATCGTGGATGTATTTGATATGGGGCTAATCTGATAAATATTTTCCAAGAATAACCGATTTTAAATATTTTGCTAATTGCCCGCGTTACTCTGATTTCATGATAGACAGAATAGATGATTAGATTCCAGGAGGCTTAGACTGGCTAACATAAAACATATCTTTTCCGCACAGGTCCAGTCAGAGAAAAAGAAGAAGAAGAAAAAGAAGACCAAGCACGACTCAGACAGCGACTAGTCTCCCGCTGGTCAGCCAGATGTCACCCGTTCATTGTCCTCATCTCATCACAGAACGGCGGCGGCCCCCTGCAGGTCCCGCCATGTCATCATTCTCTATCAAGCTTTTTGTGTCACCGGCTGCCCCGGGCAGGAGGCACCCCCTGGACGGGGGTGGTCGAACTAAGCCCCCTTCACCCTCACGGCGAAGACGTCGGACGTATAAGGAAGTTACTCTCCGAGTTGGTTGTGGTCTCCCCACCCGAATGCGGGTTGAACAAGTCCTCAATTTGCGATGGTTATATGGATGTTTTGATATCCTCCGTCAATGTACTTATCCATAGTAAGTAGGTATGAAAGAAAGAACGATGTGAACTTATCAATATTGAGTACTCGTTATTCAAAGATTTACCAGGTAACATCATCCTTTGCCCATTGCATGCTCACGGTCATGCTGTACCAGTTGTTATCCATCCTTCCAAGTGGGGAGTTAAAACTATAGAATCGAAGAGTGGTGCGTCTTATCACGGTTTAAGTCTTTGTTCACTGCTCACAAAGGGACAGCTACCGGTGAGCGCCAAGGTCTGCTGGGCAGAGGGGACGGGCAGCCGTGTACGTGTTAACTGTTATCATGGGTGAAATTGCTTGGGAAAATATGTAGTGAACTTGTTCAGTAGAAACGCAAATTAACTGTCAAGAGAATCATTGAAATGTATTCAAAATAAAGTATATATGACGCTCCTAAAATATCGTTTGCTTGTCTCTTAGAATTTTTTTTTTTTTTTTAATTACTCCACTGCAATCCTGATTCAATTTGCACAGTGCATTAATTTGATTTGTGTGTGGCGTAACAAGCAGGACATGAGGGGAAAAAAGTAGTTTTTCGGAAATCAGATTACCTTGATTCATCTGAAACTTATAAACCATCTGAATATGAAATCGTAATGTTGTGGCCCTATGTGTGACTTCACATACTCCGATGTCCTTTCTCCTTGACGTTTTCAAAAGAGAAAAGCTCATGTAAAAGGATAACGGATTCAAAATTCTAGATCCATTACGGGTTCACAAAACAGCAATTCATATCAGACCAACCAAAAATCACAATAAAAATTGTTTATATAAGTCGCCATGCCTATTTCTGAGTGAAAGGATGAGAACGATAATGTTCTTCAGTATAGGAGTTTAGGGACATAAACTTGGCAATATCAGGCATGCCATAGTTCCGCGGATTTCCGCGTTTTTTTTGTTTTTTGTTTTTAACTTTTTGGGGTCATTTTTGAGATTTGTCCAAATCCAAGAAAAATTTTATATAGGGGGGTAAGGGGTCCTGATGAATTTTTGTTTTGGCAGGGTAATACAAGTGTGGACTATAGTACCTTTGAAAGCCCTGCCAAAACAAAGGTATAGGTCTGTTTTTGAATTGGGTCCATTGTAGTAGGGCGGCGGACCATGTAATTGTTTAATTGCCCTCTCTGACCCCCAATGGTGGTGGTCTGTGGGGCCGCCACTCAGTCGATTCTCATTGGTCACTGGTGGTAGAGGGAGGGACAAATATCAGTGATTGACATCCACTGCCCATGGGTCTTATATATAGAGGTATGTCCAATTTGAGAGACTGGAAAGCCCAGGTTGCCCTGAAAACAATATTAATTTGTTGTTTCCAATAAATGTACTCATGTTATATCTGACAAATGCTTAAAGGAAAGCTTGCACATAAATTCAAAAAGTGTTATTTTTTGTGAAATTAACTTGACTTAAGTATTCTTAAAATATTTCTAAAGTGAAAACTCGAAAATGTTGAGGTCTTAGGGAATGATTCAGGAAAGGAATTTAATTTAGGGAATTCTCTGAATGCTGGGCTGCTCAGTACTCCCCTTGCTACGTCACAGCCATGGGAATTCCTTCTAAAGTTATTTTTTGGATTCCCTGATTAATAAATGGTTGCAGACAGGTATATATTTTAATTCATTATGAGTTGCATAAGGTCACATATATATATATTGGGTTACAGAGCATAACTCTTATTACAAAATCTACAGGGATGGGGAATCCCCTTTAAGGGAAGATGGGATTCCCCAAGAACTCCCCTTGCTACGTCATAAATTGGGGGAATTCCCTTAAAAATGTATTAAAATACAAGTCTTTTTAATGCCCCATAATTGTGTGCAAACTAAATATTTTCCTTCCATTTTCTTTTCCATTGATAGTACAATGTGTGAATAACATGCTAAATTCAATTCATTGAAAAATAACCATCCTGTAGTTATGTGCAAGCTTTCCTTTAAAGTATAAATTTTCAAACTATTTTTATTGATAAGCATTTGATTTATCATTACTTAATTATATAACATATTTTCATTTCAAATTGATTTTAATTTCAATTTTAGTAAGGGCAAACTAAGAAACAGAAAATGAAATATCCTTTGGCCTTGACTGGCTCCCCTCTCACCCTCGATATCCCCCTTCCCCTCCCCCTCCCCGCACCCCACCTTCCACTACCCTATAGACTCCAGTAGGCTGACGTCACACAGGGGCCGCGCGTGGCAGGCGGTTCCATACCCAGTGGCCGGGTGTCATTACGTGGACCGGCCCCTGACCCCCCTGCCGGGACACTGACTGGCCTGGGCTGGGGGGAACCCCCGACAACAGAGTTTTGGGGTGTAAACAATAAATACATTTCACTTATTTACCCCTTTTTCCTAATCTCTCCTCTAGTTCAGGGGTATGAGGGCTGTCTATATGTTATCCCCTATATATAGGTAACTCCGTTTCTGAATGCAATGCATGATAGGGAAGTTATTGACTTTGACAGTTGGTTTTTCTATGCCTTATAGAGGAACCACATGGCTCTGCATGGAACCAGAAGTCGCGTGAACCAGTGGGTTCCCGCCAAAATGACGTCAGAGCCATTCAGGTCTATAGTGGACCACAGAACTGCATGGGAGGGGTGTCAAAGTGGAGGGTTGTGGGGGGGGGGGGGGGGTTGAGGCAGTGACCAGTGAGTGTGGCCATGGCAGGTGAGTCATGGGTGAGCGGAGGGGGTGTCTATATACAACCGCCACTACCAGTGACTACTACACATAACCCCCACAATGGGGAGGGGGGTCCTTATGTTGCATGTTGAATTGACTGGGACCCTGGGTTTTTATTGTTAGAAAATCTTTCCCTCATGGGGTTGGTTTTTGAAGAGTCCCTGCCAAAACATCAGCCGGTCTCCGGCCGAAATCTTTAGATGTCTAGTTTGACCAAAATAAAAAAAAAATTGTTAACTTTTGGGGTCAGTTTCTTTTTGTATTTTGAAAGGAAACCATTCATTTCTTGGTTTAAATCAAATGATTGATCTGTTTTACCTTGAAAATTGAATTTCTAATCAATTTCCCTAATTTCTCTAATTTCTGCGGAAATGACTCAGCAGGAGTCGCAAATGATATGAAATTGCTGGAGGTTGATAAATCTGTTACACCTGTTACCCTAGATTTTTTTTTATCTAAATTACTCTTTACTATATAGTTTGATTTCCAATTCGAAACCCACCCATGTCTACTGAGAGATTTTTGAGTTTTAAGAAATTTCATTTTTGGAGGGAAAACATGCTTATATAAGAAAATAAAGCGTTTTTCCCTCCGCTATGGGACATCCAGAAAACTGGAAGTTGGCTTTAATGTGGTTTTGTGGTTGGAGAGTTTCTGGCCCATCCTGAGGGTGGTCCAGATAGTTATCTGGATAAGGTGTATGCTATATGAAGATTGACATTTTTTGTTTGTTTAGACATGCAGTCTGCTAAGGAGGTGGTGAAGAATATGATGGTCTCGGTAATCAGTAGGATGAAAAGTTGCAAATTATTGTAAAAGAAAATATGAATAGAAAGTTGCAATAGGAAGAGTGTTAGACAATTACCACAATTTTTTCCCTCCCTACAGTGTTAATGCTGTCCTATACACAGTATACGAGTCTCAAAATACAGCATCGCGTATGGTGGTTGGTGGTGCGTTTAACAGGATCCTATGGGAGAGAAGGGGTTATTTCGCTCAGACATTTTAAACATTGGTCCAATATCCATTAAGTAAGCGAGAAAAAGTTGGGAATTAACCGGACCCATGTTATACATTGCTTCAATTTTTTCTCGTGAGTCCAGTTTTTCCACACTCGTGAAAATTCTGTTTTCCCCCATAGCCGCCAATGCTAAAGAGAGTCACTTCTGGAGCCCAGTATTTCACCTTGCGATGATAGAAATGTCGCAGATTCAGCCAACCCGTTTGATCAGTTCACCAGCAGTATCATTCTTGTTGATCTAGGGAACACATGTGTGCCTAATTTGGTAAACATTTATTTCTCTTCAAATTTCGATTCTTTCACATTTTCGTTCTAAGTCAGCTGTTTCCCACCAGGGGGCATAAGCATGAACAGTACATTATCCCTTCAGGGCCTACCCAGGGTTCGCTGTGGGGCGGTGGTGAGTTTCATAAAGTGGAACTCCTTATGTTTTGGGGGAAATGATATAGGCAAAATACTTAATAAGTTCCACAAAGAATTGTATAATATGAGGGAAAGCAGCGCATGTCCCCTGTGCATATGAAATCAAACATTATGCTTCAAGCAAAATCTCTATTTAAATAAAAAAAATAATGGGGCAACCTCTGTGGTGCAGCAACCGCACAAGTTTTTAGACATATTTTGTATATGCACTTTTTCTTCTCAAGGAAGGGGTGTCTTAATTTTTTACTTAGGTCTAAGTTTTTATTTTATGAGACAAATCAGTAACCTTTTCTATATCTATCACACCGTAAACAGATTGAACAGAATCTGATATTGGGTGGAACATTTAAGATTCTTGGTAAAGAAATGGGGTTGATGACATGATATCCTAACATTCCCCCTCCCCCTTAGAACATGTTTGAAAACCTATAGCTAACTGTTGGATGGAACAGATCTTACATTTTAAGGTGGCATTTCAAAGGTTTTTGAAAAGAATAGGAACAGTAGGTATGCTGTTTCAATGGAATTCCTGTTTTTTTTTAATGTATGTTTTAAAGACTTCTGAGGGAATATTTCTAACTGGGTGGAACTAATTATGAGTAATTCTCTGGGGGGGGGGGGTGCCTGCGGCCCTTTCAACCACAATATTGTACTGACGCGGGTGGCCAGTCCATGTTTGTAGGCCCTATGGCGTGAGCTTTAGAAGCGCACGTGCAAGCCATGTTTCACTTTGTCAAAAGTGAAATGGGGAGGAGTCATGGTGTGATGTACCATACTAAAAGAGCGTGTTTGCTCTCAGTCAGAGTTCGCTGTAACGCTGTGTGAGTAACATCCTGGAAAGGTTGGACTTTTAAGCTGCAGTCTTGGTTCTGGTTAGACAGGGGCGGATCCAGAAATGTCCAGAGGGGGGGGCCCAAAAACATGAATGTACAGGGGGACGGGCCCCCCCACAAACATGATTTAACAGGGGAAGGGGGGGGGCCAAGGCCCGTCCGGCCCCCCCCCTGGATCCGCGCCTGTTAGAGGCATAGAAATCGTGTAAGAGCGATTATACACTGGATAATAAACAAACAATATCCTTTCACGCGAGTGTTCATGTCTTACATTGTCGCAGATTTAGTATTGTGATACCTGAATCGCCGCAATAAAACTACTTCCGGTTTCTCGTAGCTCTTGTATACACGTGCCTTATTCTGATTCAGTTAATCTAAGCCTTTAAAGCAATAATTCAAGCATAACTACATGGTGATCAGAAGCAGGGATAAGCAGGAGTTTCCAGGAGTCCAGCCGAAGCAGCAGGGAAGTCAGAAAGCAGCAGGGAAGCCATCAGTAGCTGAGTCAAGCCAGCCAAAGCAGAGCCATCCCAGCCAGCCAAAGCAGTGCCAGTGCCAGGGACTGAGTAAGCATGGAAGTCTTTAAGCCCCCACCCAACATAAACTTTACATCTGGTAACATTGCAGAGCAGTGGAGAAGGTGGGAACAGCAATTCAAAGTTTACTAATAGCAGCAGAGCTTAGTAAAAAAGAAGCAGCAACTAGAGTAGCCATTCTACTACACTGTGCAGGCCCAGAGGCACAGGACATTCACAGTAACTTTGTGTTTAGTGAACAGGCAGGTGACAAGGCAAATGACTATCAAGCTGTGTTAAAGAAATTCAGAGAGTATTGTGAGCCGAGGAAAAATGAGGTTTTTGAGCGGTACAAGTTCTGTCAAAGCAATCAGCATGAGGGAGAATCGATTGACCAGTGGGTAAATGACCTTAGGATACTACTGGGAAGCTGTGAGTACGGGGATCAAAAGGAGAAAAGCCTCAGAGATACGATTGTATTCGGGGTATCTGACACGCGCGTCAAAGAGAGGTTGCTACGTGAAGCGGATCTAACATTAGAAAAGGCCCTAGACATTTGTCATGCAGCAGAGGCAAGCAAGGTTCAGTTAAAAACCATGACAGGCGAAGCGCAAAAGGGCCATGATGTGCATGCTATAGGCAAAAGCAGGCAAAATTTCAAAGGCAAGCAGCCAAATTTCAAGCAGCAAAACTTTAGCCAAAAGCCAGGGGATAAAAGCTATAGGTCCCAGTCCCAGTACAGGGGCGATACTCAAGGCAAGTCACATAATATGCAAGGCAAGGAGTGCGAGTATTGTGGTGGTAGGCATCCCCCACGTAGGTGCCCAGCATACGGTACTACATGCAACAAATGCGGTCGAACCAACTATTTCGCAAAGGTATGCCGAGACGGTAACTTTACTTCCTATAGAAGGAAAGTGCATCTTCTTGAGGAGGAAGAACAGGACCAGTCAGAGGATAGTGAGTGTGAGAATAGTGACTATCTTTTTGTCGGTTCCTTGTATGTTGGTGCAGTCGCCGAGCATAAGCGCGACAGCGATGCTAGTAAGTAGTATGAGACCGTGACGATTGGAGGCGTTGAAATACGTTGTAAGTTAGATACCGGAGCCGAAGCAAACGTGCTACCCGAGTACATTGTGAACAAAATGCAGTGCGCAAATCTTGTACAGACTAAGACTATTTTAAACGCGTTTGGTAATAACCAAATTTATCCAAAAGGTGTTGTAATGCTCAAGTCCGCAGGACACACAGGTAAAAGTCATGATTTGAAGTTCTATGTCACGGACGAAGCTGACACTCCCATTCTGGGACACAAAGCATGTGAGCAGCTTAATCTTGTTAGACGCGTGAACATTCGTACCTGTGCTCCGAAACAGCCCGCCCTCACGAAGCAGCACATTGAGCGAGAGTTTGAGGATGTGTTCAAAGGTGTAGGCCAGTATGAAAAGGAGTATCATATGGAGCTTAATGAGCAGGTGAAAGGCGTTATTCAGCAGCCACGCAGAATTCCCTACGCAACGCAGCCGAAGCTTAAGACAGCACTTGATGACCTCACGAAGCGGAACATTATAGCTGACGTCAACCAGCCGACCAAGTGGGTTAGCAACTTAGGTATAGTTGAAAAGAAGAACGGTGCGCTTAGGCTGTGTCTTGACCCGAGGCCTTTAAATGAAGCGATCAAGCGCGAGAGGCATAATATTCCGACGCCAGCAGACGTCCAGGCCCAGCTGTCGGGTAAGACTATCTTCACAGTAGTTGACATGAAGGACGGTTATTGGCACGTCAAACTCAGCGAGCAGTCTTCATACTACTGTACTTTTAACACCCCTTGGGGCCGTAAGCACTTTTTGCGCATGCCCTTTGGTATCTCTTCAGCCAGTGAGATCATGCAGAAGAGGAACGAAGAGACGTTTGGTGACATCAACGGTGTGCATGTGATAGCTGACGACATCATCATCGCGGCAGCCACCGAGCAGGAGCACAACACCATTCTGCTCCGAGTCCTAGAGCGAGCGCGGGACAAAGGAGTGAGATTCAACTACTCCAAGATACAGTTTAAGGTTGACCAGGTTGAGTACATGGGCAACTTGGTCTCCGCGAAAGGACTGAAACCAGACCCGAGAAAGGTTGAGGCGATCGTCGACATGCCGACACCAACAGATGTGCCATCCCTGCAGTGTCTTCTGGGCATGATCAAGTACCTAGCTCAGTATATCCCGAACGAGTCCACGATCATGGCGCCACTCAGAGCGCTACTCAAGAAAGACAGCGAGTGGAACTGGTCCCATGAGCATGATGCCGCGATGCTCAAGTTGCGTGACGTCCTCACAAGTAAACCAGTATTGGCGTTCTACGATGTGACGAAGCTGGTCACAATCCAGGCCGTCGCGTCGCAGTCGGGCCTAGGAGTGTGCCTCCTCCAGGACGGCAAGCCCATAGCATACGCCTCCCACTCTATGACGTCAGCAGAAGAAAACTACGCGCAAATAGAGAAAGAGATGCTGGCTATTTGCTTTGCGACGAAGAAATTCCATCAATATATTTATGGGAAGCCAGGCATCCGTGTACAAACTGACCATAAGCCCCTTGAAAGTATTCTCAAGAAACCCCTGTGTAAGGCTCCACCATGACTCCAGCGACTCATGTTGAGTCTACAGCCTTACGATCTGGTTGTGTCGTATGTACCAGGAAAATACATGTATTTGGCCGACACCCTCTCCCGTGCGTACATCAAGGGAGAGCCCGAGATGTCTCTGGAGGAAGAGATGTCGCGCGTGGTACACAGCCTGGTAGAGAACACTACGGTGAGCGCAGCCAAAATGGACGAAATCCGCGAGGTTACAGACGGTGATCCTACCCTACAACAGGTAAAGCGTCTCATCTTAGACGGGTGGCCAAAGTCCATCAAAGGTGTTCCAGTTGAAGCGCGCACTTACTGGAATGTGAGAGACGAGCTGCACGTAGTAGATGGTGTGATCTTCTTCGGAGAACATGTGGTAGTTCCCAAGCAGCTGTGTTCTCAAATGCTCGGACTTATTCACGAGAGCCACCTTGGAGCTGAAAAGTGTAAGGCCCATGCAAAGACTGTTCTGTATTGGCCCGGCATGAGCAGCGATATTGAACGCGTTGTTGCTCAGTGCCCAGTGTGTATGAAATATCAAAATAGTCAAACAAAGGAGTTGATGATCTCTCATGAAATCAAAGATGGTAGGTGGGCGAAAATCGCCATGGATATTATGACTTATCACGGACAGGATTTTCTTGTGTTAGTTGACTATTACTTAAAGTACCCCGAATTCACACAGCTTCCCGACAAGACAGCGAAAACCATTGTGGCGCATACTAAAAGTGTGTGCTCGCGCCATGGCATTCCCGAGGAAATTGTAAGTGACAACATGCCCTTTGGCAGTCGCGAGTTTAGGGAGTTCGCAAACGAATGGGGCATTAAGGTAACGACTTCAAGACTTCAAGCCCAGGATGCGCTCAGTCAAACGGCCAGGCAGAGAGGTATGTGCAGACGCTTAAAAAACTGTTCAAGAAGGCCGACGAGGATGGCCGTGACCCTTACCTTGCTTTATTGGAGTACCGTAACACGCCGATAACGGGTCTTGAATATTCCCCAGCACAGCTTCTTATGAGCCTTACGTTCAAAACTACCGACAAGTCCAAAGCTCCTACAGCCCAAAGTAGTCGAAGCTCATGACGCCCTCAAAAGGAGACAGGAGCGTCAGAAAACCTATTATGACAGACACACCGCACCACTCAAGCAGCTCCGTCCAGGTGACGTAGTCCGGGTGCAACGAGGAAGCATCTGGGAGCTAGCTATCATCACTGACTCTTGCGACCAGCCCAGGTCGTACACCATCCAGACAGAGCGAGGGCTGCTCTGCAGAAACCGCAGACATCTAAGGAGATCTGCCGAGCACCCACCTCTGCTCCTTCCACCTCGCGATGACGCCATAGTGGAAGGGAGGCTCCAGCAACACGTGGATGTGAGGCCAGCTGAGCCTCCACCCGCGGAGGTAGAGCCGCCGCCGCCACAGCCGGTGGTCCGAGTGTTCCCGCCAGAGCCTATGATAGACTCTGGCCGCAGAACAAGAAGTGGTCGTGTGGTTTCAAAACCAACCCGTTTTAATGACTATGTCTAATGTGGTTTACGATCTCTTACAGACAGTTGCTATTGATAAAATGTCTGACACTCATATTATTTCATTGCAGCACTAAGCTTGAAACAAAGACTCATTCAGAAGAAACCAAAAACTTTCATTGAAGTATAAGCAAATCAAAAACTAAGATTCAGTCTTAAAATAACTAATATTCCATCCTGATAGTTATATGTTTAAAGACTCCTTTTCAGAAGGGAGATGTCACAGATTTAGTATTGTGATACCTGAATCGCTGCAATAAAACTAATTCCGGTTTCTCGTAGCTCTTGTATACAAATGCCTTATTCTGATTCAGTTAATCTATGCCTTTAAAGCAATAATTCAAGCATAACTACATACATGATGTCGGAACTATAATTATGTATTGGACGACAGCAGTCAACGAAGAGGAGACTGCATACGGAGCTAGTTATTATCTATAACCTAATTACGACAATTTACGTACACCACAAATAACAGATAATTAACCTCTATAGTTCAATATTCTAAATCTATTACATTGTCCCAAAACTAGCCATCTCTGTCAGATCTATGCAAGAAGATCACATTCATACAAAACAAGATATAGATGTCGCCTTGCTTAAATTTTTGAGTGAGAGCTTACGTAAGAAAATGGGCTATACTAGAAGTCTGGGGGGGAAATTATTCAGTGATATTCAACTGACTCTAGAACATTCAAAATCCATTACAGCCTTACCAAGTCTTGAAATATGGATCTTACGTCTATAGCAAATTTACACAACTAAATTATGTTGTTAAAACAACTAACATTTTATTCAACATTTTATTCAATCCCTGCTTAAGTCTAATCAGAGATTTCTAAATTCTGAGGCATTTCATTTTTGTCACTAGAGGGCTTATGTGTGGCTGATTCATTCAACATAAATTACCCTCTCAATTATCATAAAGAATGTGAGATTTTCTTAACTTTTTATTCTAAGTCAATTGTCATCAATTTATGATGTGAAATGTTAAGATTTTAACATTCGTCCACCATGCAACATCTGTGAACAGTAGATCATGCAACGAAAGTTCTGTATTTTTTTTTCTAAATAAATAAAATGATGTGCTCCATCTCAGACGGAAATTTATCTGCACCTAGCGACTGATAACGCTGCAATCACCGAGGTAGCCTGTCAGACGCAAAGAGTAAATCCAGAACAACTAATATTTATAATCCTTTTATTCCACAACAATATATCACAACATACCACTAGGTTGAACGGCAGAATTTCACAACTGTCTCATCCTGTTAGCAAGCGTGTTGCGAGTTTAGTTTTCCGTTCGGGTCAGCAGGGTTAAACGTTTATACGAAATTCATCCAGAATCGTTTGAAGGAATTGACTTCTGTCAGGGACGTACCTAGCTTTGAAAATAGGCATGCTAATTAATAAAGGTGGTATTATACTGAATTAAATTATACATAGCTATCTATTGAGAGACCCGCTCTATAGAAAAAGAAGTTTACAACGAGGTAAAAGATTATATACAGCAAAAAAGGAATATGGAAATACATACGCAATTAAGGAAATACACTGCTTTCAGGGCAACTGGTAATTCAATCCCTCCCAAAACATGGACTGAACAGATTAATGGGAATGTATGAGAACTGTACATGTATCACATGTAATTGTGATTAATAAGACACCCACATCAAAAAGTAGCTTTTCTTATATTTTTAACCACCTCATATTTGAACGATTGTAATTACAACATAAAATTAATCTCATATTATACATACTAATGAGCCAGCATTAATAATAATAATTATTATAAGCTTGGTTATTTGGCTACGACTTGACCATTATGTGGCTGGTTTATGAAGCTCTATTGTACAAATAACCACCTCTATATTTTACATTGACAATTGTGCCATGACAATGTGGCAAGAATTAACGTCGTAATAATATATTAATTATATCCATTTAGGTGCCAAACGTTTCTACGTAAAGACGTTCCATGAAACTTCTATTCTGGTCATTTGATTTCTTATCATTGATCACAATTATACGTACACATCAAAGACATGTTGCAGGTATATACACTTCATGTAAATGGATTATATTAAAGTGAGATGTAATGTAGACGTCGTGGATCAGATCCGATTTAAGTGAAGAATTCCCTCGTGCCCCTCAATTTTCATAGATTAATCAGTATACAATATGATTATACTGATTTTTCCAATTGTAATACTTTTCTTTCTAAATTGAAGACGGTTCTTTGCCCAAATATTGAACCAGTATTAATAGAATAATAACGAATAACATAACTAAACATAGTAAGTAGAAATGTATCTAGCAGGAAATGCCTCACTATTAGAGTCTAGAATAAGATTACACGTCGTTATGAAAATAAATCTTCATAATTTTAAAATCCTATACACATAGAAATTCCCAATACACAAGCCTAAAAGCAGTGGCAAGTGTTGTTTTTTGTATATACAAAATATGCTTGACGTTATGTCTTCAAGTAGATAAACATAATGATAATTATCTGAAAGTCCTAATCTAATTGCCTATTACATTTTGACATATCTATTTTCTGTGTATCATAATATACAGAGGTAGTTTATTCTATAATCTCTGTTAATATATCTTGAGGCAATCTATATAGCTGTTACTTATATTTAGCGGATTGTTGACATGAAATAGTTGTTCTAGCTGAAGCCTTATAAATTATTGATATATCCGGTTCTAATTTTCATTTCAACTTGATACAGTACTATCTTTATAAATCGTGAAAAATTGGTGCAAACCCATAGAAATTCATAAGTTAAGAATCAGGCTTCAGCCAAGCCTGGGCTGCTGAGCGGGGGTCAGGCGTTGGAAACCCTGCACCTTCTTACAGAACCCGTCTCTTTGGCATTGTTCAGTTTGTCTTGGGCCTCTTCCCGATACCGCCAATATCGTTTCGATATCATATCCATAACGGCCTGAAAATAATTTAGTTTACGGTTAGTTATGCTTTCTGTGTATAATAGCAATAAAATATGATTATGAACAGAAGGAAATTGGAGAGGTACCAATTCACACAATGTAAGAGAATTGGTTTAAAATGTTTATCAGTTTAAGTGAGAGTAAGAGGAAGAATAGCAAAACATGTACAAAAGCTGTTTCTCCAATGTTGTTAACCCTTGATAAAACTAAAAGATTTGAAAATGCGAACGTCATGTCATTTCTTTAAACTCATAGCTGTTGTGATACTTAAAAGGGAATATACTTAGATGCCTATAACACTACACACTCACTATCCAAACATGCTTTTAACATAGTTTACTACAAGGTCTTCTTAAAAAGACATCTACGATATGTACAATTAAATCAATGAGTGGATTAAGAAAGTGGTATATCGTGCACTTCCCTTTATAGTATATATACCGGGAGTGCGCGAAAATAAAAGTGATGGTGATAAGATTATAATATAGTTGAATGAAAACAAGAGATGAAGTAATTCTTAATTAGGAATTTTAAGTAAACTGAAAATTCAACAGAAAAATAATTGTATAGCGCATTGAGACGCATGTATTATGTGTAGTTCAGATGTAATTGAATTGTTTGACTTTGTTAGAAGAAAACGTGATAACAATACTAGTTTAGACTATAATCATAAGCACTAATAAAGTAATATGGGGTTATCAACATGATTATTTACACTAAAGAATCACAAATTTCACACTCCCACATGCGATTAGAATCACACTGGGTACACAATCAATACCGTGTATGCAAGAATGTACAGTTTAATTTAACCCCAGTAGTGCAAAGAAGTAAGATATCCACTTAATGTTCTAATCTATTCTAGAGACCTGTCTATTTGACTATACCTTTCGCCATGGACGATCTGTTATAACAGGTTTCCCTGAAATCTGATTAAAGGAATCAAATTGTACAAAGACGCAAGGGTACGTAGAACCAGAGAGACACATTCTACCCATTCTAAATCCTACCTGTATCAAAAAGACACTACATGTATACCAATGTTAGTAATGCAACAGACCTATAATCATTTTCCATCCTTGGATTTCGTCCAGGGGGCATTTTCAGAACAAAATCGTAATTAAGAATTCTTCTTCTTTGTTTTGATAAGATTTTCTTTAAGATAAGTGAGGTTTTAAGGAAAAAAGAAAGATTCTTTGTAAAGGCTATTCATATGAAAATAATTGTTGTTGACTATCACTTCATTCATGTACCTACTCCCTAAAGAGACCTTAAATCTGATCTTAGACCCAGTATGGTCAATGTTATATCAATGGCAAAACACAAGTAAGAAAGTAATTTTACCTATGTTTTTCATAACATCATCTTAAGAAACTATCAATTTGTTAAAAGCATTTTTGTCCAATTCAACATTTTCCACATTCTAAGAGGTAAACTTTGAGAATTCTTTGTCAAACCCTTTTAATAAGAATTCTTTGTTTGACCCCTTAGTGAATGTATCTAACACAAGCAGTGGCCCCTGGCTCTCATTACAACAATGAAAAAGGATCAAGATGGCTTTTTTAAAGAAACTATCAATGGAATTTCTTATATTTTCTCTTTGCTTTAAGAATATCTTAAAGATTCATCAGCTTCTTCTTATTTGCTATGAAATACCCTCCTGACCTCGAGCGGCAGACATCGAGGCCATGTTACACATTAAAAGTTGTCTCCTATATGAACACTGTGACAAGAAGGTCTAACTGTATACTCCTGGGATCCGCAACAACGTGTTTGCTCACCTTATATGACTTGACAAAGAACTGTGAGCTGTCCACCTGCTTCTGACAACATCTGTCACACCGTTTGGTACAGAGGCCGATCAGGAAGCGGATTGGGAGGAGGTTGAAGGGCGGGACGAGCACCCCGAGGTCATTCATGTAGGACAGGATGAGACGGGTACGAGCGAACCGCCACTCTGTTACACTGTTTTTCTGTGGGAAATAGACAATGACATAGGTTTGGAATATTGTCTGACGTTCATCGAAAGCTTTTATTGAATGCAATTCTCAATGAGCAGTGCGTTTTAAAATATGTGAAATGGATTTTCATAATATAAGCCCATGACAGGAGTTGCATGCAAACATTAGAGATATTACGGTTTATTATCCTAGGGTATCAGGTTCGTTCTTATACAGGATAATATCTCATTCCCTACAAGCGGTAATTATCAGTGCAACTAGAAATGTATCTAGATCAACTGAAATTCAAACGGCTCGGGTGGCGTCCTATATTTGAACAAGAAAAAGAAAGAGAAATCCCATGTGTTGGGATCATGTTCGTATAATGAGTATACTCAATGGCCATTTATCCATAGAAAGTGATATAGACTTAAGGCCTTTTGAAACAGACATATATGTGGTAGATATAGCACGAGTCAGTGGGTATACGCGATATATAGTCGAGGCGCCAGCCGAGACTATGTATCAAGTATACCCACTGACGAGGGATATATCTAACATATACCACGGGTCTGGGGTGTTTTAATTGTTGTTTGTCTGGGATCTTCTGACCATGGGCTGACCGAGGACAGCGTGGGTCTGGCGCACGTGTAAGGGGGGTCCTGACTGTTGGGTCAGTGAAGGGTGAGGGCCTGCAGCCGGCTGGCCGCTGTGAGCGGGCGGCCGTGCGACCTCCCCGCAAGCTACCACCCTCTTCCTACCCTCCTACCCAAACCCAGACTGTCCCAGACCTCACGGCACCATGGTGGCGCCGTGACTTTATGTGGAGGTGTTCCGCTTCACTGGTGGAATACGCGTTATATTCACGGCCTAGTTCTATTGTTCTCCCCGTCTACCGTGGTATATGTTAGGTATAACCCAGCCCAGTAGATCAATTTACAGGTACAATCACGTGAATTGTATGCACAGTTAGAGACATACGAATTATGAGCTAATATTGACTAGAAAACACCCACCTCGACCACATTGTAGGAGTTGGCCATCATAGCGATGAGCATGTTGAGCAGAACGATGATGACGAACATGTGGTAGGTGCCGTAGAGCCCGAAGCCCACCCACTCCGTCAGGGTGTGTTTGACGAGCGGCCCGCGGGCCAACACACTGCCGTTAGGCGCCAACGTTACGTTCAAGTTGCTCACCACTACGTCCACGTCGGTCACGTCGCCGTAACCAAACAGGTCCCAGAAGAGCGTCTTGTACGTTTGAGGAAGGCTGTAGAAGTATGATTATAAAGAAAAGTGGTAATGATTAAAATATTTTACTTCTTCTTCCTTATGAAGACACCTCATTATAGCAACAAAAAAGACAAGGCTTGGGTGCTTAGGGTGCTAATGCACGTTTAGCCTGCTGTCTCATTGAGCGGGCCTAGTATGGGTACTAGGCTAGATATTGACATGTTTTAAAAGAAAGGTAGTCCAAAGTTAGTTTTACAACTATATGTATACATATCATGCTATACATATACTATATCATATACATATTATGTATATATTATATTTCATTTGTATCGTCGCTACCCAAAAAGACTGATATGAAAAGCCAACAAGGGGAGGACAATTCCTTGTCGAACTGTTGGCGACACTATATATTAATAATTTCATCTTCACCATTTACTACTATTGGAAGGGCGCATGTTATGTGAAATAGTTACGATTCCACCTATATCTCCATCTTTATCTCGGAGAAATGCCCACTGATTCACGAGAACCAATAACTTCGGCTCACCTTACAAATCCCGAGTCTTGCCGTCGTATGTCATCAGGGTCGTCTGGGTCTATGCGTACGTTATCCGTGTACCCTGCGTACACTGTACGCAGCGCGATGGCGAAGGCCGAGAGCACGACGGCGAACAGGATGAGGAAACGGAAAACGTCGTATAGCATCGACTTGAGTGAGATCTGCAGGGGACCCAGGGTGCTACTTGCCTGGTAGAAGAGAGGTGATGGTTTTAATTGTCATGTATAATAATTTAGATTCTATAAAAATTCATCTAAATGTACATAATTAAACCATTATCAATCTAAGGATATCATGTATGATTGATTCCCTTGGTACAAAATGACAAATCAGAAGACAGATGAATGGAATTCTGCATCACAATTTGACCCAGTCCTCCGTCAAACAGCTCTGAAACCGTCTCATATAGGGAAAGATAACTGTAGCAATAAGTGTATAACTCATTACATATATAGCGGAGCTGTCTGAGGTAGGACTGGACCCCTTTTTAGACCCAATATAGGTAACTATACATAGGCCCATAGGCCATGGTTCTAATTAAAATTGGCGCGGGGACGCCATTTGTTAAAACGTTGAAAAGAAGTGTCCACTTTTACGTTTCGTTCAAAAGAAATACATTGGATTCAGATCTAGATTACCATTTGACTTGCGGAAGTAGTATATGAACTGGTCCATTGCTACGCACTAAGTCATGTCTATGTTTGTGAATTATGATTGAATTATGAACTCTATATTTTAACACAAGATAAAGTAATTAAAAATCAGAATAAAAATCACCTTGAAATATGAGTAGAGATTGGCCACGGAGATGGCACAGGCCACCCCGTAGAAGACCTCGCACCAGAGGAAGGGGTCGTACCAGGGCCAGTAGCGGCGGTCACTGGTCACCTTCCCGCCCTGGATGACCCTCTCCGCGTACAACCCCAGCTTCAGGCCAAAATACACCCAGAAGAACATGAACCCAATGATATTATACAGGTCCGACTGGGACTGGGCCAATGTGTGCGAGCTGAACAGGCGTCGGCGGTAGATGATGCGGACAGAGCGCACGGTGTAGCCGGCCAACCACACCATAATGAGCGCCTCCATCTCCGTAGGGGCAGCGCCGCGTATATGGGTACGTTCTAGGGAGGCGTTGATGAAGAGAAAGGACAGGAATACGATGTAGGAGATGACGTCGAAGATGAACTTGGAGACTGGCGGTCGGACGAACCTGTCGACGGCGGGGATCCTGAACATGTAGAGGAAGAGGATAACGGGCATACCGATGGTGAGGAGTGAGACGTAGAGTAGGGCACGCACCACGTGGAAGTTCATCTGACACACCCACTCAGGGAGTCCATTGTACCACAGGTTCTGCAGCACCTGCTGACAGTTGGCATGGGCGATGAACTGGAAGCAAAATTGATACTTTAACTACATGTACTGAATGTAGAAAAGCTGATTTTATTTTTACTTGATCATAGCATTCTGCCTTTGTAATTCCCGCCATTAGAAATCAACTGTCGTTATAGTTTATAATTTTCCATCTTCAAACGTGTGGTACTTGATACGGAGCGCTACTCACTTCACACGTCGGTTTGATGGGTACAAGTCTTGGGAACATACTATGACAGAAATACTCAGTAGTTCATGCTGGAAATTAAACTCGGAATTTCCCGATTAATTTATTGGATGAAATATGAATAGTAAGGATGATGGTCATAATTATGTTATGGCGATATGAATACCTTGTTTCTAATACAACCTTTCATGTAATATATTCCTTAAATAATGTTGTCCATGCACTATATACGACCACTGTCACCAGAAAACTTAAAAAAATCTAATGTTTTCAATTACCCCTCGCCACAATTCCAATTCCCAAACGGTCGCCGCATACAAGGGGGGCGCCTGTAGGCCTATACATTCCACGCCCAATGCAATAGATAGGATCCCATGGTATTCCCAATCTGCTGTTGAAATACTGAAAAACATGCTTAAAAGGAGAAAGGGGATATCATGCTTCAATGCCATGGAGCTGCCCGACTGGTCCTACCTCTTTTTGGTTGTAGAAGGTGGCCACCATGAGCCGCGGGAACTGGGTGGTGTGGTACTTGGCGTGGATCTTGTCGATGCCCCCGTCGTGGTTGAGGAGGGCCTTCACCTCTTCGGCCGTCCGGCACTGACCCAGCAGGTCGGTGGCCAGCGTCTTACACCTCCGAGAGATAAAGTCGTACTCCTCCTGCCAATGTGTGTGGACATTGCATGCAATTAGATACTGCCGGTGCACTTGAAACGCCATGGGGCATGTTTCAATATATTATAAACATTGCTGAATTCAAGACCGATCCAGCAATTCTTTTAAGAGTATGCTGCAAATGTGTCAGGCATAAGGAACACTACATCAATTTCATAATTCTTCCTGAATTAACATTAATGGTTTACACATATATGAGGCTGGTTGAAACCTTCATATGACCAGCTTATGAATAAACGTATTTCTATGAAGTCTTAGCGATCTATATCTATATATATCTGAATGATTATATTATTACTCTTGCGGCAGATGTTACAAAACGAAAAGTATAGTCCCATATGTAATAAGTATAACATTCATGCATGCATCCTAACGCACCTTATGCGACACGATCAAATACAACACACTATATATCGCGAGCGATCCTGGGACGTCGCGCATTTACCAAAAGACGACGCACTCACCACAAAGGCAGGGTCGACGATCTTTCTTCGCTCCATGATGTCGGCGATGACGAAGGCCTCCAGTATGGGGTCCTCCACCCCGGCCTGGAACATGTAGGCCGGTGTGGACAGCGCCTTGTACACCTCGATGGCCTTCCGACACTCCTCGAT
The DNA here is from genome assembly GCA_936440205.1 of Lepidonotus clava. Classification (NCBI taxonomy): domain Eukaryota; kingdom Metazoa; phylum Annelida; class Polychaeta; order Phyllodocida; family Polynoidae; genus Lepidonotus; species Lepidonotus clava. Next base: position 19,079,831 of record OW387136.1, on the reverse strand, counting down.
GGTCTGCCGCCCCACGAAGTTGGCCTGCTCGCGACACACGTAGCATGAGGACTTGTCGTGGTGGGAGGCCGTCGGCAGTTCTGGGGGTAGGGAACAGTATAGAATGTATTGGAAGTAATGGAATTTATACGAAATTTGTTTTGTTTTGTTTTATTTATTTATTCAAACCATATTCATTGGTAGGCCTAATGATCGTCTATGTAGTATACATAGGCCCGATATTTGTAGAAATACTATGACATGTCATAATTGTGTGCATGGCTGTGTAAAGGATATTTGGATGGAGTTTTGGTTTCGTTTTCGTTTTCCCCAGTAGTTTCCCGTTATTATGATCATTAAGATATATAGCGATTATACAAGCACTGCAGATAGTTCTTTTCATGCATGTACATGTAGGCTAAAATGAGTTCAAAAGCATTTCGAAGAATATCTCTCCATTGTCAGAGAAACGCAAAGGTATACATTCAATTCTCAATAGTGATTTTCCAAAATTCTAACGCAAATCAGTATTTAAGCATATACTCGGCCCATATATAATATAATATTGCAGCGCAAGAGCATGAAGTGGGTTCACCGAAATCCTGGTACCTGTGAGGGGGTGAATATCCGGGCAGCATTCGTCTATCAGTAACCTGATGATCTCTGTCCTCTCTAGCTGGGCGGCCATCACAATAGGAGTCATCTCCTGCAGAGAACCATGTACAATATGTGAAATTAATACAAAGTGTGAATATATAGTAAATGCATAATGATTCCAGACGGAGCTCTCAGCACCAACACTGAGCCCGGTAATTAGGCCCGTCATTTGTCCGCAGATGCCATTATAAAGTGCAAAAACAACACAATTGATATACAACATGAATACCCTACTTCCAATTGACAGTGCCATTTCCAATATACATGTACATGATATAGTGCCTATATAATACATGATAGGAATAAGGGATTGTTCTTTTTTTTACCCTTAGGCCTATTCTTTATCCAATCGCTATAATTCCGGAGGGATATAGGGCTATAACCCGATAGATAAAAATCCTAAGATAGATTCCAAAAGAAAGGCTCTCTTAGAGAATAGGATTACTAGTTATCATGTACATGTAATAGATACATGTAATGAATAGGATTATTAGTTATCATGTACATGTAATTGAAGAATTATATTAGGCTTTGTTATGCTATAAGAGCAGTCACCTGGGAGAACTCGCTGGAGTCGATCAGCGACAAGGTGCTCAGCGACCGGGGCGTCGACCACTTCCGGTTGTTGCGCAGACGCACGGCGGTCATGGGGTCGAGCCCGGGGGGTATGAAGGAGTCGTCGTCGGACGTAGTCTGACCTCCGTTGTCCTTCCCACTGGCCGCCTTGGTGTGTCCGTTAGGCTGGTCCCTTTTGCACGCCCTGCAGCAACAAGAGGAATAGCGTAGCTATTATAAGGTATGAAATGGGTTGGTCTCATGTACTAGATATCCGAATATGTCCCTGCACAGCGGCGGATCTTGGGAACTGTCGCCTTGCAGATGGCAGGATTTCCGCGGCAACATTCTCTAACTAACATGCACTATAAAATTGTTTGGTTCCTCCGTTCATATCTTCTTGTACAGCAGAGTAGAAAGTATTGTTTCATAATGATGAGATAACCTATAGTGTCGCCTTCCATTTTCTCATGGATGTCCCAGTTATACCACGTAAGACTAGTAATTATGACAATTCACATTATAACCTGTTCAGTGGCATAAGATACAAGTGTAAATTCAATGCTTCCATCATCCATTTGCTTCGCAAAATATATCTGAACTCGCCCATGGATGCATTGGAGAACTTGCTTAATACTTTATATTTCCATGTTTCTACGTCTATCAAATGCTTATGACCCACCGTGTGACAAAATATGAACATAAATATTATGTAGTCTCATTTCTTACATATTTCCTACAGATAGGTCTGGGCCTATTAGAATTACTATGATTCATGCCGATTTCTCAAACGGCTAATCACTGTACCAATATCACAACTTGGGCCATCGACTCAATAGGCATATAATAGTCTGTACACCGACTTCACTCACCCAATTTCTTTGTGGAGTTTCACGATGTGCCTACACATTTTGAGGTCGTTGCTCTTAATGGCGAAGAGCATGGCCCGGTCTATGGCATTCCTGCGTTCGTCGTCGGTATCACAGACAGCGAGCAGCTCATCGAGCACGTCCGAGCAGCCCGACCTGACGGCGTGCTCCAGCACCGACACCGCGAACTCGTCCTCCACCCGTGTCAGGTCCGACCCGTCGTGTATCTCCTGTAAGCAGATGTGGGATAAAATACCGTATAATATATGAATGGTAACATCCAAGCATGAGATGTTACATTATAACATTTCAGTGATGTTTCGTTGCATTCTGTTCAGGTTCTTGTTACATAGGGCCCCCAGTGTTACTTTTTGACATTGCAGCAACGTAATAATGATCAATAACGATGCTACAATCTACTGTTATGTTCTGATTGTGTACAGGGGCGGATCCAGAAATTCTAGAAAGAGGAAGCGCCTATAGTAGGAAATTCCCGGCGCCCACTCCATGGGTGCCAGTTTTACATTAGAAAATTTAATATTTGGCCAACATAAGGGGAGGCGCACGTGCCATGCGCCCCCTCCAAATCCGTTCCTGGTGTACATGCATAACAATGTAAAAACGCTCTTTTCCAGGCATCCCCATTCTACACCCCTATAGGCCCAAATAGGCCTAGTTATGGTTTAAGACACTCAATCTTACATTCAGTTGTCTCCTGACGGCCTCCACGTCCTTGCGGCGTACAGAGTTGAGGAGGCGGGCCTTCTTGGGCTCGACGAAGTTGTCCCCCCTGTGGGTGGACTTGGTGCGCCACCTGACGGCCCGTTGGCCCAGGCCCTTGCCGTCCACGTCGTCGTCCATGTTCAGGACGTTGTTGTCCCAGCTGGAGCAGCGCGGGTTGCCCCCCTCGTCCTCGTCCCCGTCCAACTCGCGCAGTCGTATCTTGGTAACGGGTGGCTTGGTTACTGCAATTAAACGGAGCCAATTCGTCAACATTTTGGAAATTGTGTTAACAATTGAAATATATTCTATTGCCATAACCTAGGCCTACGGTAAAAAATAGACTGTGAATACAGACTTAAAATACACTGAAATACATAAGAACTTGTCCCCAGCAAATTTTGGTGACCCACCAAAATTGGTTTCTTTACAAACATTGCTGTCCTCAGATATAAATGGCATGAGTATTATGGAATCTAAGTAAAGTTATAGTTATCATGACTTATATACTGTACCAATAGCTAAAGTTAGACTCTTAGAATGTATTTTCATAGTTATTTGAGTTTCCAAAATTTCGTCATATTTTGACACAACATATTGGTTTTTGACTCCCTTTAACACTGTTTAAGGTACATGACATTGTAGTAAGATGACAGGCTTACTTATATCTATCATTTTGGCGGCATTTTGGGGACTGCACTATACTGCTATATGGGGTTTTAGCGCAACTTAATACTTATGAGTATGATGATATTATATCTTCTTAGTCTATATTGACCGGAATTTGGTTCATTCCTTTCTGTCATTCTATAAAGTAGTTCCACATTGACAACAAAAGCAAAACTTCATTTTCAAGAAATTGATCGAATTTCCAATGGAAATCCACTGCATCGTGAGGAACTCCACTGCACCGTGAGGAACTCCACTGCATCGTAAGGAAATCTAAGCGGGGGGGGGGGGGGGGGGAGGCACAATCTAAGTGTAAAAAGAAACCGTAATTAGTTATAATTAGATCAGCTAAAATGGTTTTCTACATCATATTTCCAATTAAAGGAGAAGCAATCTCTTCAAAGAAATTGCCTAAAGGGCCCCAGAAGGTATACCTAGAACTTGGTTCATTGATTCCCGAGTTTAGACTTTGATTCTTAAGGTACAAGTTTGATCATGCGCAACTTGGCTACAATGACCCTTATTCATTTTCATTTTATAAAAGGGAGTTCGGAATGTTTTAGAAGAGGGTCGTCACAGGGGGTTAATTAACAAGCATGCATGATGCTATTGGTGCCTCCCCAGCCTCGGAGCGAGGTAACGGTCACGTTCTTCGGCGTTCTGATACAGTTCTGTAACGTTCTGAAACGTTATTAGAACATTATGTGACGTCATATTATTGGATGCATAGGCTACCTCAAGCTCATGTATCCAGTACCTCAGCTTCTACAAAGTATGCAAAAACAAATTGTTATACCACGTTCGACACCCACATTCGAATGATATTTCTCATGTCGTGTTCATTCAATTTGAAAATTATTACACGTTAATATGTCACTCCTGGTAAATAATCAGAAATAGATTATAGGCCTCTCATACATTGTAGTATGAGCTGTTCTCATCAAAAAGAATAGTATTGAAGTTGTAATTCCATCTAGGGGTTTACTTTGACGAACTTTTATAACGTCGTATTTCCAAAGAGTCCAATCTTATCAAAAGTAAAAAAAAGATATTTGCGAACTCATTTGCCCTCACTTAGGAAGTAATAACCACGAGTTCGGTATAGTGTGATGATATGCGGACACGAACGGAAAGTGCAACAGGCAAAGTGAGGGTTTGGCACAGCCTCAGCAGGGAGCCACTCCCAGGAAGTATATATAAACGATGGCATAGATGAAAGAAACTTGGATTCAGCAGGGACATGGTATAAATTGATATGTTTATGTTTCAGTGGTAAATGACAAAGGGACGTGTTGAGTGTTATAAGACGTGATTATGCCAGATGAAGGTATACTCAAATCGCACCACAGATATAGATATCTCTTAAAGACTGGGTATGACCTCGCGGGTCCCCTAGCAACTGGTATTAAGAAACACAATTAGGGATGACCAGTGATCACATTATCAGATCTTTTATCTAACTGGGGACTCAGTAGTATGCAACATTAATAATAAACCCACTTTAAACATATACTATAGGCCTATATCCCACTCAGATGTATGTTATCGTGACGCTTTTACCAAGCGTGATGACCCAAAAACGTAGAATAACTAGTCCACGAAACTTTTGGACTGAAAATATATACCTTGGACGGTAAACTATATGGGTAGTCAATCATTTCCGAAATACAGTATTATCTTGGCACACAATCTTGAGTTTTTTTTATGTCACTGTCTAATGATGTTATCCAACGTCAATTGTCATGACCTGATAATCAGCTAACCTGAAATCAAAATTAACGAACCGAATGTAGGCCGATGTATTATCAGTGAGATTCCTGCAGGTATTACAATGTAAACTAGCATCTTTTGCTAGATTGTAAACCAGTTGATAAATAAAGTACCTAAAAAACGTCTTGGCAACTCGGCAGTAAGTTCTTGGTAATTGAATTAAAAAATATCCAAACTACCTTCGTATAACATGATTATTCATGTCTTGCCCTTGGTATTAATAGGCAGTGTCTCATACAGTCACGTTGTGTCTTTGCTAATAAAATATAAGTACAACCATTGTCGCAATAAGGCTTACCTACTTATACACGTCGCTCAAAAAGCCAAAGAGCCCATACTGACAGTAACAGTTCATTCTTCAATGAACATCACGACTCTCATTGCCAAGTATACGTACATTTAAATATTATCACTCTAGATAGATAACTGCAATACTTGGCTTTGGCCATGTGTGTAGTATTTATGCATGACAGACGTTTCCATAGGTCAAGATGAGCCAGATCAGAGTATATAACTGTCAGTATACATCTTGTCAAAGACTGTGTATACGGATTAATACTGATAAGCCAAAGGAACCTGATATAGTACAGGTTTAGGGTGACCACTCTAGTTGTGACTTATTTTGATTCTGTTGTACTGTTCGACAATCCAAAATGACATTAGTAATGACCAGTTCATTGGTAACAGCTGGCATGTTTAGTCCATCCAGTAATTAAATGATCACTTAGGTTCATAGAGGAACTTTCCGGAATATTCATACAGGCTCTAACCAAAACCAGGCTTCACAGGGACAGACCACTGAGCACATGTATAGTACACACCTTCACTGGCACTTTGAAGATACCATACATATCTTTCCAACGACCTGTCAACCACATACATGCCTCCCACTCATACAGAAACACACACCCTTCTCCTGCTCTGAATGGATTATAAAAAAGTAACCTACCACTTTTTTGATACATGACTGTTTCAAGTCAAAGATTATTAAAACTGTTGTTCCAAGAATTCCTTTGATATCCCCTCCTCTGCCATACAGATACGGCGGACACACCGAGGTAGATGAGAGTCCGTCACACAGCTGCGAGGGGTAAGATCTGACATGCACGACCCACAAGGAAGACTGGGGGTATTGGACCCCACGTATGTCACGGCCTGATAAATTGTAACCTGACCTGGAATTACTTGGCGGTTATAAGCTATGAGACATACGCACCAGTATGTAGCATTTCGTGATGGAGTAAATATAAGCATATTTGCGTGGCCTTCGGAGGGGCGCAAGGGCAATGTTGGGGGCCTTTATGGGGGTTCCCCAATGTCGCATGTTGAATAATAAGAAAATGCCATGTAATTTGTCAATTGTCTCCCCATGCCAGAACATGTCTGTGCTCTCATGTCGAATTTAAGAAACAAGCTATGCCATGTTCTTTATTGTTTCACTCGGTTCACTAAGCCTCATGTCGCATGTCGATTTTAAGAAATGGCCATATGCATGTTGCCGTGTCCGACTTAAGGATGGAGGACCCCAATGTTATCTTAATGTGTATTCTTCTTTCTTTGTAGCATGAGGTTTACATAAACTTTTACTTTGGATGTGATTTCCTAATTTTTGTTGATAACATAAATATCTAACTAGAAGAAGACGTGTCTAAAATTATCTGATTATGGAAGGCGATTCTGAAATATAGCGCTATACACAAAAAAAGCATAATTATTAGGAAGTAAGTCAAAAGTCCGAACTGTTAGTCAAAAAGTTAAAACATTTGACTGTGCACTTTTTCCCGAACGTTCTAACCTTTTTGATCATCATAAACACACGACTTTCTAAAATGCGAAAAGTTGGTAATTTGAAAATGAAAATTGTCACGCTAGAGAGGATTGAACCCGGGTCTATGGTATGGGAAACAGGTAGTCTAACCACTTTGCTATGGATAATTGCCTGTGTGGATGCATATATATATATATATATATATATACATATTAACCATTTAGAACCAACACATTGCATACATGAATTGCTGGATTTCCCGATGATTCACTTGGATTTAGTTTTGGAATTCCCTAAATATCTTGTGACTGAGGAAGTTCAAAGGCTGAATCAACACTATCAGTTTAAGTAGAGAACTGGTTTACAGCATTGATTAAGAATTATGATGATATCTTTGATTTTTTATGTCAGATAATTGTTAAAGTATTTTGATTGGAAAATATTGAAAAAATATGTTTTTTAAATGTATAGACCTTATCTATTTTGGAATGAGAGTTATCCAAGAGAAGGTACGAACGACCGCCCCCTCCCCCACCACGAGACACCAGTCCACCATTCCCCCGGCCTTTGGGCCTGGTTGCAGGTGTGTCTAAAGGGCAACGTACTTTCATAAGTAGCGACAAATATAGTATTTTGGCAGGAAAACGAATCTAACCAAGGTTGACTACACACGCGCGAGGCTGATGGTACTATGGGGGTGGATAGAGTGTAGATAGGCGAACCTTATGTCCCATTTCCATTATGATATAGTAATGTCCGTGTCTCCTGTCGTTGTAACTAGCGGATTTGGATCCCCTGTTGAAATTGAAGGAGAGCCATGTCGCCTTTTCAATTTTAAGAGATGTCCCCTGTCCTTGTGGCTATTGAAACCTCTCAAATTTGAGAAATGACCGTGTTACCCCGTCAGTTCTAAAGGTCTACACCCCTACTACGCCACCCCCTTTGGCTAGCTATGTACCTGTATGAGTATGGCCAATTACCCTGCCAAGGTCCGACGCAAGGGAAGGTTCTGTGACGTCACATTCTTTCCTGGAAAGGCAGCATTACTATGCCTGGCAGTCGTGACTACCAGGAAGACCAGTAACCTCTATAAGACCAATGTGAGAATGAAAGTGAAAGTTTGGTGACAATCGATATCATACAACTTATCACTATTCAATGTATAACATAATCGTATTTGATATGTTAGGGGGCTGTTTCAGCTGTGAAATTAGTATTATGATCTACAAAATATGAGTATAAACGGTATTGTTAGTTACGGTACCACCACCTCTCCCTGCAACAACACAATACATAATAATAAGCCTAATTTTGCCAAAATAATTCTAATTCTAATTCTATAATTCAATTTCTAATAGAATGAGATTTTTTTTAAATCTGCGTTTCATGATATGAAAGGAACCTGGCTCTCCTGACGATTTAATTAAATTTCGAAATATCTTTGATTGTTTCTTATTGTACAAAAAGTTGAATTTGTAGCTCTCCAAAATATTTTGCACAACATTATAGTCCGTCAAAGTAGGTGGATCCTAGTTGGATAGGAGTTTACACGGTCATCCAAACTTAGCTGGTTGTAAGTCCATATCCTTAATGACGCTTGGTAAGGCAGGAAATAAAGGGAAAACAATATTACATGCCTTAAGCCCGTATTCCACATTCTGATTTTGCTGCCGACTTTGAAAATCGGCAGTTGAAATAAATGTTAAATATAGATATGTTATACACCAATAGAAAGGTCTTACAATTCTCTTTCAAATGGTACATAGGATGTAAGGCCTGATGTCATATTCTGAGAGAAAATCAAACAAATACAAAATCGGCAGCATCAATTTCGTTATATGAAATACACCCTTTACACTGTAAATGACCTTCACTAACGCCCCGCCCGCCCCATCATCATTCTTAAACGGTCAAGTATATTTTCTTCACGGTTACAGCCTGTTTTTCAGTTTCTCGCTAGAATGCAGAATTTGTTAATGACATCACAACTTCATTTATATGCTATAGTGAAGTTCTATCTGAAATCGAAATGCTTTATTCGACATACTGATTTTGATGCTACCGATTTTGTATTTGTCTGATTTTCTCTGGGAATAAGACATTAAACTTAACAGTCATGATATATACCATTTGAAAGAAAATTGTAATCAATTTCTAATGATATATGACATGTCCATGTCTAACCATATTATCCACTTTAAAATCGGCAGCAGAATCGGCATGTGGAATACAGGCTTAAATCACTAAAGGACTCGCCCCTCTCACTCTATGCTTATATGAACAAAGATACGCTGCAAGGTCTGTGATATCTACGCATGGGCCATTTATGTAACAATTACTCACCATCTGCAACTTTCCTGTATTGAACCTGCCCTCTAGTACACGACATAGTCCTATGCCTTAAGGTCCACTTCACTAAAACTGTTTGACTGAGGAATGACACGCACTAGAGTTTTGCCTTAATCCTCATGCAACCAGCATAAGGAAGTATACAGTATATTTCCAGGAAGTTACAGTCTGACGATAAGATACCGGGTTCATATTATACAATACAACTAAGGTTCTGTTCCAAATGAAATTGAAACACAGATCAACTAAAACCAGAACATATTTGTGCTCTAAGCTAAAATGTATTACTGCTGGGATGAAAGTTTTCAGTATGCATAATCGTAAAAACGTAAATCTTAACAGTTTTTGTTGCTATGAATAACTTTAGATATCACATACCGGTAGATTATGGAACCACCGGATGGAAAAATTAGTTGTTTATGATTGAGAAAAATAAGAGAAAAAGACAGAATCGTTAGGTGTAACCGCGGTTTGTGTTCAGACAGTGGATGTGCCGTTCCCATGTCACGCCGGGTAGACCTGACCCAATGGGCCAGTCTCAAAATAAACACCACTCATAGATGATAAAATGTGTTGACAAAGACTAAGTAGACGACAACACAGACTAGTTCCCTCGGCCATGAAAGGAGTCTAGTTCCTTTTATGAAATATATATATTATAGGATATAAGTTCTTGTATCTCTATCAGAATAGAACCAAAGGTACTATTTTTAAACCTGTCTTCAATAATGTGTCTCCCCACACAGAAAGGATGCTCCAGGCGGGAATTAGGCATTAAAGAGGATGTTTTAAGCTTTCAAATGATACCAAGGACATCAAAATTAGATAATTTTCAAGGAATTTATGGGCTGTTGAACACAAGACAGTCAGTATTCCTGAAAATGGTAAAAAGCCCAAATATTGAATATTTACCTTAATATTTAGTAATGAAATAGAATTTTCTCGATAAATTAACAAAAAGTCAAAAATGCTATTAAGCTTATATCTTTTGTTCTACAAAGATAATCTCTTTTAGTTTGGACTGTTAATACAATCAAGTCATGTTTTTCCAAATGGGTTACAATTTTTGACAAAATTGGCAACATTTTGTTGTTTCCATGGTAACCAAACACTTGATGTTTGGTAATATTTGGGGGAAAAACATTCTATTAACATTCCAAATAGAACGTTTTTCAAACAAAATGGAATGTTTAGAGTAGGATAACTGAATTCTACACAAAAAGTTGGTTTAAGACATTTTTATCCCTATTTTTCACAAATTTACCCATATCTCCCTTAATATCACCTGTAGAGCTTAAGATATATCCCCCTCGGAGCATCCTTTCTGTGTGGGGAGACACAATTATATTGAGCACTAGTAAGATAAATAAGAAAAACTTATTTCACAAGTGCATTCTACAGTACACATAATTGTAGCAAATCTGCTAAACCAGCTAGATGTACGGATGGTAAAGATGTAGGGAAAACGTGACAGTGACAATAGTAACTGAAAAAATTAGAATCTGCTACACGCCAACCTTCCCCTTAATCAATCCATATTCCTAGGGGAGCTTACATCTGTAATGCAGGAAATAGAAAAAATGAGAAGGCCAGGGGAGTAGATTTAATTTCAGTTGAAACAATTTTAAATACTCAAGTCCATCTACCACGCTATTGCTGATATGCTCTTAGTTGCTGTACAAAAACAAATATACTAGGTTAAATGAGTTCTTTTTTCTCTCTTGGCAAAATCGTGCAAGTTGCAAACGTCTTAATCCCATAGACCTTAATCTGACCATATCTACCCAAACATATTATTATCAAATCTGGCCGTAGCTGCCCGGAAAACAAATTTTCCATGATTTATCCACATTTTATCTGAGAGAACAATTAGACGAGAATTCAAAATACAAAGGTAACCAATATATCATTTAAAAGCTGATTAAATTCCATACCAGTGCTTCAAATATGATTATTATTACTTCAACTGATGGGACTGGCCCAACCTTTGAACCTCCTCAATTACCTGATTACAAAAAGCTAAAGAATTCACAAAGGAAATCATGGTAATACTTGGGAAACTCAAAAAGTCATGATCACAATCTGTCAGGTATAAAGGATCAAGTCCTCTAATGCCCCCTATTTGTAAAAACATAGTTATTATATAAGTTTGCATGCGTGAAATCTGGTGACTTTCTGACTCAAGGGAAGTGGAGAGGGTTTAAAGTGACTTCTATAAGTGTATTCTAAAGCTTGGGGCTGCAAATCATAAAGCACTTGTTAGTGGACTTGCTTAGTCATAACCCCAATTCATAATCAAGCAGAGAATAATTAGTTTCTTGTACAAACTGTCTACAGACAAGCCAATCACAATTTCAAGTATAATGTTGGAATTTGATGAATTCAAAGTACAAAAAATGAATTATCTTTTCATATGCAAGGTATCTGAAATGCAAATGAGAAATAATTGTATGAAGGTAACAAAAAACTTTATGATGTGAAATACTTTGACATTATGTGAAATTCTTATAGAAGGTTTTTAATAGTATGAATGGCATTAAGAAATAATATAATCTGTTGTTTGAATCTGCTGGTTAATGCTTGTCAATGCAGCATCAGCCCCAGGTTTGAAATCTTCTTTGTTAGAACTATATCAGAGGTGTGAAAGCTGGGGGCAGATTATGCCATGCCTGGGAGGCCTGTTATGACAACTCTGGCTCTAACTGGGCTGATCTAGCATTGAAAAAGCAGAACTCTAGCATACAGGTATAGATTTACTGCTGGGACCTAGAGCAGGCAACACTAGGGTAAATACAGAAGTAGAGGGCTGAGATCAAGGCCCTGACCCTGCTTGCTCTGGTACCTGACTACTATGGCACCCAACCCCTGCTGCTTTGCTACCTAGCCGAATTCAGATTGCTGTTTTGTGAGATATTTGTTATTGCCTACTACATCCTAGAATGTCCAATATTTGAACAAAAATGTAGGTCTATATTGATATTAAATTCTTAAGTAAACCTAACTTATCAGATATTGAATTATTGTATGGAACATCCTCCATGTAAAACCCTGAGTCAACTAGCAATCGGACAAACAACTGAGAGCAGAAAGACAAAGAATAAAAGAAAGATGGTAAACAGTAGAGTAAGAAAAAACATAAAGGCTTTATTGTGTTTGACATGAATATAAATAACAACTCTCTAAGGCCCAAGCCATACTTTATGAGTTTATATTTACCAGTTTGAATTGAAATACCTAGTCATAATCAAAAGAAGCAAGACCCAGTTATACAATCAAAGGAAAACATTATTCAGTGGGTGGTATTATATGATTATCACACAGGAACTCTCACGTCAGAAAGAAATTGCTGCTGCCACCTGCCCTCTCATGGCATCATCAAACCGTTGGTCTGCAGCATTTTATTGTCACATGAAAACAAGCTGTGGTTGCCATAGATCAAACGTGGCAACAGCTTCGAGCCCTTGGTTATAAATAATTATTTGCATCTCTTGGTAACCAATACAAACACATTGGAACTTTGTAATTATTTGCACTGAAAAGGGGTTGTGAGTAGAATAATTGTATTGTACTGTATTTATAATAGAATCTTCATAGGTTCTATCGTGAAAACGTATTAAAAGGTTTATGCCATGTGCTACAACCCAAAAATATTTCCAAGGCCAACGTACCCTGTCCACAGTAAAAAATATCCATACGACGTTAATTATATTCGTACATCTCAAGTAAGACTCTATAACATGGGGGCTTGACTGGAATTTGATAATACTTGCAATTTGATTGAAAGAATATTTTAATAAGTCTTAATAAACAGACACCAAGGGGGCATTTCATGCTCTGCTATATTTATGACCTTGTGCTGTAAAAGGAAGGTTGCCACAGGTCCAGTCTTGCAGAGATGATAAAGGGTTGTGAGTTCCCACTGCCCACTGGTCTGCTGAGCCTTCCTTTTACAGCCTACAAACAAAATATCCTGTCAATCAAATGACAAGAATCGTGCCGTACAACTCCTGACTTGTCTTCTTGTTTATGTAACGTCTGATTCTCGTGGTCATGAAATACTTATTATCTTTTCCGTAAGACACCAAAAAACAGGAAGCTTGTAAACATCTCAACTCCAGTGATCTAAGTTTACCTGTTTTACAGTGTATATATGTATGTCTGTTCCGTAACGTATAAGACCGGGCGTCATAATGCATGCTATTTTACTTATCTTTATGTATAGGTCCAGATAATACTATATAGATGTTTTTCGATAGCATGGCTGTGATCACACAGTCAGGAGTCAAATTCTGATGATCCTTGGCATGGGTCATGACCATTCCCCCCTTCATCAATAGGGGGCCTTCCATTAAGTAGACTCTATGTACACACCAGAGGGGGGAGAATTTTGTTTTTGAACATATGCGTCAGTTCTTGTACAAGTTCAAGGGGGATGGGGGTAGGGGTATGAGATTTTTGAAAATATGACATTGATAATAACGAGGGAACTTAGCACACCTAACTTCGTATCGGTGGATGATGTTTATTTTTCATCAGAGACCCGTCACATGGAATTAGTAGTCCGTATAACCCAGTTTAAAGCCTTTCCTACTTTTATTCGCTTAAACGATATGTTCGGATTGTCTGTAGGACATGCTGCTCCATGTTTGAACGCGCTATCTTAAAGGGTGAAATAAATGTGAGTAACCCTGTGCTGAATGCCTGAGACCTTTCACCTTTAGATAAGGGATGTACTAAGATTAAAGGTACCCCGTTCTACCTTCCTCAATGTTGTCCGCCCCCGTTCCCCACTCGTATTCACTAACCCCATGTCATCCAAAAAAGACCAACTTATACAATTAATATATAAAGTGAAACTTACCAAGTTTACTGTAAAGCTCCTTCTGTACAAATCAAAACATGTAGAACCTAGAGTAGGATGTAGAGAATCTGGTACACATCCTCCTGTGAAGATCCGCCCTACTCCTGTGTCGTATACACCGTTGATAACACAAGACAAAACCAGTTGCTTAGATCACATGGCCCGCTGGCTGGGAGAACATGACTCAATGGACCAATCATGTCTGCTGTCATCGTGCCGGACGCTGTACCGTTCTCCCTCGGGGTGAGTCCCTAAACTGGTAGTAGGAATAGTCCTTCCACGACCTAGTTACCTTATGCATAGTAAGTAAGTTTTTTCAACTAATGTAAGCATTACATTCATGCCGCTGAGGTAGGTGTTGTGCAATCTGATGTGTTTTTAACAAATGTACAAATAGACTCAATAACGTTGTCTTCCTCTTCTGTTTTACATGTCAAGTGTATGTCTAAGACAATTATAAGTTTTTCTTCTTCAGAGAGCTTATTATAAGAATGAACATATCTGCAGAGCTTGTTCTCAAATATAATCCTGTTTGAACTCAGGTCAATGTTTTTACAATGGAATAGTTCATGCGATACAGTTTGTATGTTGTTACACTCTTTACATAATGAGTCTTCTACTTTAATTTGTTGTTTCTAAAGCTCCTGTACTGGCTGTCAGAGGTACAGTTTGTATCGATTCGCATTCTTGTAAACATATTCCTAATGTTGGCTGACTGTAATTTGGACAGGTACTCTTTTTTTCATATGGGTTCGAATGGTACATGCTATTTAGTATCTTGCATTTGTCATAGTTTTTCTAATTGTGATAATAATATGTGTCAAAGAACTGAATATATATGTCTTTAAGTCTTGCAATTAGGAGTTGTTTGATTGATTTCAGTTATTTCATATAGATTGATTGACTAGTGGACTTGGATACATTTAGAGTCTAGTGCCGGGGACAGAGTGGGCGGCCAAAGGGACCTTACATCATAATAAATAAGGAACCATGTGTAAACTTCAAGACTATTCCATTACCACAGAGAATAAAAAAGGCGAAAAATTTACATTAAGATAGATTTGGTAAAGTCAGGAACGTTGATGTCAACTTTATTTTATTGAACAGTTATATATCCCAGGTAACAGAGTTACCCCGTCCCCATTTATTTGGATATTTGTGATTAAACGTGTAAACATTAAGCATTATACCATCACCCCGCTGAGTGATTATACCAAAAACTTGTACTCACTCAACTGTCACTATACTGTTACCTAAGCTTTGACGCATAAACGCTTTTTGTGGCTAGAGTGGTTATCGAAGATCATTCTACTTTCTCTCCTCACCCAAAAAAGAAATAGGATAAGAGGGGGAGAAAGAAAGTGGGTAAGATATACATGGAATCGCCAAGTTCCGGAAATCACATAGACCCGGTTGCATTACATGAACGCAACCGCACCGATTATTTCTATTATGGTCTTCGCTTATCACATTAGCATTACGTAAGATATTGCGCATATTACTATGTTTACATTTTCGACAGGAACAGTTTCCTTTTTTCGCTTTTTTCCCCATAAATTGTCAGTCATAGTTTGTTCTATTTTATAGACAAAAGCATAGAAAGATTAATATGAAGACAATTATATCTACTGGTTATATGAAATATCTTATGGCAAAACATAAACAAAAGGTAATAGCACAAACAATAAAAGGTTATGATTATACTAAGAGAGTTTGTAGTAAAAAGGAACTGCAGTTATCCCAACTTTCAAGGAAATTGGTAAAGAATAGTGAAACGCACTAGGATATTGTCATAAATACAGACAAACCTATAAATGGTGATCAAGTTTTGTTTTATTTCTAAGTGAAGAAAGTTAGAATCAACATGTGTGTTGACCGTGATATGTGTAACATGAGAGGCAGATAAAAGTTTCACACGGTTAAAGATTGTAAAACGCATAATATTATATTTGATGTATATTTTTGTGATAACAGCTCCCATTTAGTATGACAGCAGAGGTTTGATATCCTCTAATAAATAAGAGGTTTTTTTCAACCCGATTTCCGAAGTAGCTTCAGAATCGCGCCAACGTTACATCGTTGGTTCGCCTCCCCTAAAAGAAATTAACGGCACAATTTTGATTTTTGATTATTTACTGGATTCACCTCACATAACCCCCTTTGTAATTGTCACCACAACGGATTCTCATGTCGCATATATTCTACATCCGGACTAGCCTAGATCAAGATGCATGCTTGGAAATCTGTTGACAAGTCAAAAGACTTAAGTATACACCTTTCCCATGAACCGGCGCAGTCCCGCTGCCGCACATAGTACTAGTTTTGGGAGAGAGTGATCTGTTTGACGTGGCTTTATCAGTTTATATAGGCCTAGGTTTACAGAGGAATTGCTACACTACTAAGCACTGTTAAAGAGGTAAAATTACATTTTTAAACCACAAATTACTTGTTAAAATTTGTCTTCTTGACATGCTCAAAATTGGTTGATTAGGATTGTACACCAGGGTGTATAGATTTAAAGAAATGGTTATAGCATTATGATTGGTTTAAGATGACGAAAGACTTGCGTTGACTGTTTTTTAATATATTCATTTTGTATTGTTATGTCTTATATTTTTGATATTGATTTGGAAATTCATAAATTACATATTTAGGCCTATTTTCTATAGTTTTTGTCTTTGTCGACAAATTAGTCCAAATTAACCTGCAAGTGGCTAAAACATTGTAAATCAGCCATACCCGGTAGGGAGAATTGGTCACATGGATCGCAGTGTGCACACTCAGTTAGGAAGTGACAACATACTTCGGTATTGATACGCATGGGATAAACAAGGAAGTAAAAACTCTTGGAATTTTGTCAGGGTATTTCAAATGGTCATCAGAAAACGTGTTTCCTATTGTACACCTAATGTAGAGACAATTGCACATAAAAATGTTGTTTTATGATAGGTTCATCATAATCATATGAAATCCTGAAACAGTAGTTATGTACAATGGACATTGACGGGACATTATTACAACAAATCAAAAGCAACCGATTGTTATTTTGATTTTTGATAGTACGTGGTACGGCGTCACACTAGTAAAACTGCATCCAGGTAAAAAGGTTTCACAACAAGTTGTTGTGTTTTTTCGCACATCACTGTGCAGCGTGAATAGGGAATTCCCCCCTCAAGGCCTGAACAATCATGTACTCTCGAGGACAGTCGTGACTCTATTCTAAGGATACTCCTTTAGGCCTTTCGTTAAAACTAAATGTTTTGGTCCCAAATTGCCACATCGCACTTCGATAAGTATTTTATAGAAGGATACAATAGGTTACTTTTATATGGACGGATAAAAAATAGCTCTTCACAAAGTTAAGCGATGTATCTTCTATTCTTAGGAACGCATTTTGTGAGCACAAGCTTTGGATGCATGTCATAGGAACAAGTATTTAGAAAAGTTAAAAAATAAACGGTAAAACCAGTTAACCAATTTGACACACACACACACACACACACACACACACACACACACACATATATATATGTATATGCATTTATGTACAAAGGAAAGATTGTTAGGACACAATCCCACAAACGGACACTATCCTCCTGCACTGAGGTCAAAATTAACCTCGTACATGGAACGGAATGATGCAAATGTTAAAGAGAAGGGCCAGTGAAATTTACATTTTTGCTTAAATGCCACGTAGCACTTTAGATATAATGCTAAATTAGAGGTACAACCAGTTCCATTACAATAGACAGATTCTATTGATATAAAATAGGGGTTGTTAATCCGATGAAGTCCTGAGTGCCCTGAGCACCTGAAAATCGACATCTGTGTGTGACGTCAAACGAAAAAAAACCGTTATTTTTATTTTTCAAAAGTTCCATAGTAAAATTTTGTTTTCAATATTTTTTACATAAATCAATTAATTTGGTTATTTTGAATACATTATGGCTCATAAAGAACACTTATATCAATTAAATACTGGCATTTGTTCAGTATTATCATTTTTTTAACTGTTCTGCTTGTGACGTCACATACAGATAAATGCTCTATGCAGGCAGTGTCAGATGCAGGCAGGGGAAAAGGGGTTTGATACAGACAAATGTGTATAAAAAAAACTATTAAAGATAAAAGTACAAAATTTGACATGTTTATTCACTGGGTGGTAAGGATCATGGCAGTATACTAATTCATGGTCACTGGCCCTTCCTTTTAAGATGTAGTTAAGTTGCTTCACAGCAGATGGCAGGCTAGAATGGTTATATATTCTATGATTGGCTTTTGCTATTGTATGGTGAATAATGTTTGTAAATAATCAAAAAAGGAAAAGAAAATAGTAGATAAGTTTCATATCCAGGGAAACAGATACAAATAATGACCCCAAAGTCATATCACCAACACCTTGATTGAAAAGAAAATCATAGTAAGAGCCACCAATAGTTTTGAAGTTGTTTGTTCTGATGGGACTGCCTGTGATGGTAACATCTGTTTTCTAAGCAGCTGTGGTGGTAGCATCTGCTCTTTAAATGCTTAGCTAAGGGAAAAGAACAATAAGATGGTACAGTAGAGATGGCATATATAAGGAACTAGTTTGAGAGCAAATGACAGAGAGACAGAACAACCCTAAAACTATACAGAGGTAAACATCAATAGCTTAGTGGGGAAAACCTTATGTTGGTGGCATTATGGTGACAATTTCCCAGTCTGACTAAAACTGGGCTGTCAGCTAGGAATTGTGTAGGATCTACCAAAATGCTAAAAGTAGTAACAACTGACTGACCAGGGATGTACCAATCGCAGTCTACTAGCTAGGGTTGAAGAAAGACCTTGAGTGGGAAAACCATCTTATATGTATGGAATGTGATCATTACTGGTAAGCAGTCTGGTCCCTGGCCTAGCTAATCATTTTGGTGAAAGGATGTACTCTTCAGCTAATATTTTGATGTAATGATATAATAAACGTTATTGTGCCTCTGCAATCGAGTGTCTTCGTTTGGACTAAAAGGGAGCCAAATCAATATAATTGACAAAATTTTCAAATCTCAAATAAGACTAGTATAGAAATATGTTAAATTAGTCTAGTTAAGGTTAGTGATAAAGTATTAACTGTGAAAACTAGCTCAAACTGAAGTAGAATTGCATGAGAGATGGTAATATTTCCATTTGTTTGTAAACAAACCCCATTTTTGTGGATACATATCAATTGAATTAAGCAAGGAAAACATGTTTATAATGATTTTCTACCATATTTCATGGTTCAGATTTTTACCTTTTTATTTGAACTTAGGTTAATTGGCTAACAATACATTAAACCCATCGTGTTCACTACAAATATTTGTGACATGTTGGATAGCATCACCACAATATAATATCCCAGCTACTAAGTCACAAATATTTGGAGGATAGCATGTGCACTAACAATATTTGTGATGTAGCAGTTGTTTGTTGGTTATCATCAGGACACTCAGATACAAATAACTGTTAAGTCACAAATGTTTGAGGGATAGCATCTGCAATTGGACCGATTGTACAAAATATTTGTCAATCACCCAAAATTGACCTCAGCAAATATGAAATCATTAAAAGTTACATAATAAAAACTGATGTTCTTGTCTCCTGTCTTCCAGTCTCGATATATATACAAGGTATCTGCTTTACGGAAGAAGAGTGTTACCCCTTATAGGTCTCAAAGAACTAAATATGGCGCCATCTGTAGTGTGGTATGCAACTGTGGCACAAACAGCAAGACCTGTCGCTGTTGAACAGGGAGAGAAACCACCTTTCATTCCAACAGCGAGGGTTGGCACAAGTGATTTTTAAATGTGTTGGAGGTACATTTTGGGGTCATTATTTTTATATTCAGTTTTCACTCAGTAATATCTGTGCCACTGAGCTCATGAAATATTTAGGAGGTATGTAACGGAAATGTATTTCTCAATAGATTAAATGTGTTAAAAGTTTGTGCAAACCTTAATGATATTGCAGTTGTGAGAAATATACCTAAACCCTTGCTGTTCTCTCGCTGTTAGGAGAGTTTGGTTATGCGATGCGGCACAGAAGAAATGATATGTGACATATGCATTGCCGCGTTGCATAACGGAAGGAGCGACATCGCTCGTTAAAACAGCGGGGGTTTGGCAAAGTCTCGCTGTTATACGCAAAATTCGGCATCAATTTTCACAATTTCTAATCATTTTTCCAGGCTGAGAATTTCAGGGATTTTAGATCTAAATGTCTAGTATTCAGAACTTTTTACAGAATTAAAATCGGTTCAGTAGAAGAGCCGCAAATCAACAGGGGGACCCATCACAACAGGGACGTCCTTGTTGCGAGAGTGGGGTGGACAACCCTTGCTGTTGGAAAATCCGTTATGCGGCGCAGCACATGGTATTCTGTTGAAAATGATAAATTGTGATCAGGGTGGACAGGCCAATCTGCTAGGACCAATCTGAGGGGATTATTTTCAAGCAAAATCTATTCTGGTATGGGTAACAAGAGTAGAATAAGTAATGAGTGAAACATGCACATAACCGAACCAATATATGTGGGGTAGATAAGGAATTGTTACCTGTGATATAGGTAGGAGAGAGAGGCAACTGTAACCTTTGGACAAAATGAGTGTTTCTATTGTAACAACCAACTATTTGGAGATTTTTTGAGGCATGCACTCTCATACATATCGATTGATGGTCTGGATGACAAACTATTGATGATGGCTTTAGTTTAGGCTATATTTAAGCACATCCATTTGGATATAGACAAAACTAAAGTTGTGTTAAAGTGGTCATGATAAGAACTTTTTGGATGGCAGATGATAATAAACACTAAGGCCTCAGACATACTAAAATTTTACCACAAACTTTAAGTGCCATCTTTTAAAGTTTGTACTGTGTTTCCTAGTCCTTTATAGGTCGAACAATTTATCATTAATCCTTACAGAAAAAAACTGATAGATGCATGTAGATCAGTTCACAATTCATGTTTATAGGTAAATTTTGTCAATGAAATTCAACATTTTGTAATTCATGATGTATGTCTCTAGAATGAAAGTGTTCGTAAAGAATCATTTTAGTGCACAAATTCCAATCCGAATTATCAAACTTGACATGAAATTGCAGCTTTAATTCCAATAACCAGGCTATTTTTTATGCTTTTTAGATGAGAGGATTCCCCATGTTATAATAATTATCCCTTATGGTCACAAAAATATAGATGTTGAGATGTCTGACAACCCATGGGTAGTCATGGAGATAAATGCTTTTGACCACTCCTCAGCGCTTCTGCAGGACGATCTTGGGTTGTGATTTCGGCACCATTCACTGTTCTAATATAGGGTACATTACACATTGTATAGCTTGGTAAGGGAGGCAGAGCCGGTACATGCCTATAATGTTAACACCAAAGGTATCCTGCCTGAGGTCAATGTATTGGAACCCTCCTAGTAGGAGAGGGTGGTGACACCTGGATTACAGCACCCCAATTAATACTGCAAAGGCCTAATATATATAGTCACACACGTATATCTTATATATAATATATTATATATATATAATATCTATGTTTGATTAACTGTAATGAGTTGTTTGGTAGGTTATTGGTTGCGTCATGCCCTAATTGACTGCCAGGGCCATATCAAAGGCTGTGATAGTGATCAAATCTATAGTTGACTTAATTACATGCCTATGTAATGAGTATTTATTAATTATAAGCTAAGATACTACGCGGCTCTTGTGGTATTCCATTTTGCTTCAGATATATTAATTTGTAGATCGGCTACATTAACTTGAAGTTTAGTAGGGCAGTCTTATTTAAGTAGAGTGGTTCAACATAGTACAACGTTCCAGTCTCGTCGAACAATGCCATGTAAAAAAGAACAATAAAAAAACTTTAATGCATATCTGTTGACCCAAATTGAAAGGCTCAATGTGGAAGACAAGCCATAAAGGGATTGAGCAATAGCCCTTTATCGCATGTCCAATTAAACAAATCAGCGTCGGATCCTGGATTTTGAAAAAAAGGGGGGGGGGGGGGGGCGCTAATGTAAATTTTTTTTCTTAATTACCTTGGGGCCGAGTTTTACATTAAAAAAGTCTAAGTTTTGGCAAAAAAAGGGGGGCGCCCCCCGCGCCCCCCCTCTGGATCCGCCCCTGGAAATGGCGATGTCGCCTGCCCTTATACTTTTATTTTTCATGTCTGTCTCAAAAACCTCCTACGTCGCATGCCTAACTTAAATAGTTCCCTATTATGTCGTGTCCCCTAATTTTTGTTCTTGTGTCACTAAAGCCCCAGTCACCCTAAGCACTTTTCCATTGCGACCTGAGGTATTTTTTAGTATTTAGACTTATCCTTTTTTAGAAAATATGTTTGTGGTTTACAAAGAAGGCCCCAATGTATAATGTAATGTGAGTATTTAGTCGAAATTGTTTTTTCTTGCTTGCGATTTTTATATCGCAGTGAAAAGTTGCCCACGGCGAGTGGGGCTTAAGAGAAAGGGCCATGTAACCCTGTCGGTTTTAGGGTTGTTACAATATAGGAAATTATATATTTTCAAAAACGACGTTTTGACTTGTCATTGTCTGCTGCTGCAAATAAGAACCTTTGTAATGTACTTCAGACATTCTACCTAGAAAAGAGGCCGTATTTTGCCATTGCGAGGTCGGAGGTGAGGGGGTCACCTGTGGCTTAGGGCCCTATTTTACAAACCAGACCAAGCATGTGACATAACGGTACGGCGACATTCTGTTCTTGTTACATTTTTTATGGCTTCGAAATAATGTTGTTGTAATGCACTGTTGTGACGTTGCATTGAAATATTAATGCAATGTTCTAGTTATGTTCTTCAACCTAAAGGCTAAATTGAAAGTTGTCATACCATTGAAGAAAGATATTTCGCGCTGCTAAAAGTAATGTTTGTCTATCTAGCGTAGTGCCCGTACAACGCATTAAGATATTCGCGATTTTGCTGGTACTATAAAACGATGTCAAAACAATATCATTTTCGCATGAAAATTGAATTTTCATAAATCATTGGCCCGATAGAAAATGCTCGAAAATGCCTTCAGCGTGAAAATTAGTATAAAGAGAGTAGGTCTCTTAGGGGTGTGAGATAGGACTTCATATCAACATAATTACATATGCTTCTCGGTAATCGATTATATCTTCTCGGCAAACTTCCTAATACCGTATGATATTGATAAGTGATGGTTAAAAGAAATCCTGTGAAATCTAATAGGGAAGTATAGAGTCTGTTCCTGTTTCACTTTTCTGCTTCGATTTGCCTTGGATCATTATTTCAATAGAGCGCGTTAGGATATTGCAGAAGGTATAACTGTCGTTATTCAAGGCACTTTAATAGATTTTCCAGAATAATAGCTTTGAGGAACTTCACATGATTCAGCGCATATACATGTATAAATCATATCCTACTCAGGTGAAAATCTCCAGGAAAAGACCATGTTTTCGGGATTCCTGGGGTTGGAGCATCATCTTCAACTCTCTATTTCAAGAATTAGCTACTTCGTCAACTAACTCTCACATTGAGATTTTCCTACGGTTTCTGGAAATGATTCCCATATCAAATAAGAGCCGTTTGTGACTATATTTGTTTTCTCTCATTGTGTGGTCAGTGGATGATATAGGCCGAATAAGCTGGACTAAATAGGTTGCTTTAAAAACTGGAATGTCACCGTGTTGGAGTTCAGTATCTGGGGCCCCACAGAGGACAAGGTGGCTGCGGGTAGCGCCATTCGGTCACGGGTGGGTTCCTCCCCCACTCTGCCCGACCACATAATGAAGACAGAGGGGGGCAAGTAAGGACGTACTACGTGGTGGTCACATACATACTCCCTGCAACAGTCCTACAGAGACGTGTTTTTGTGTTCTGTCCAGTTTACAACTTCGCCATGCGGATTTCAAACCCTTAAAGGTCGGCTGATTGAAGGTGAGTGAGAGCAGAACCTGAATCTGACCCCCTGCAGGGGAGGTTAAAATGCCCATGTGGTGGCACAGAGTGGGCCAAAGTGGGACAGGAACTCCTGGAAGGGACGGTGGGGGCGGGCAGGGTCCACATGTGGACTTAGCAGGACTTGCTAAATATAACTCGTCTCATGTTATATCGTTATGTCTAGGGCTGTATAACTGCATGCCGATAAAGCACACTTTTAGCATTATGGATCCCCTCCCCCGATTGGCAGCTATTTAGATGATTCATCTCATCTCATTAGCAATAACATTTTGATAATGTATTATTATTGTGTTTACTGTACCATGGAAGAACTTAATTAGTCGTAAATTAAAAAAAAAAAAAAAAAAAAAAAAGTACCGGAATGTGGATTGAATAGTACCACGGAATGTCCATGTCGGGGTTAATTACATGGATTGTTGCCACTCCTTCCGGTACATGCAGAGATATATAGTTCGGGCCCTTGAGGGGGTCCTCTTTTTTTTAAATTTAATGTTTATAACAACTTCACACAATTACATGATCTTCCAGTTGCGTCACATTAATTATATTATAATATTATAGTTATCACTATGTCGTATGGAAAGGCCATGCCAGCCTGTTGTTGGGCTATGTCTCCCTATCTAATTTGAGAAAAGACAATGTTATAAATCATGTCGCTATCTCTTTGGAATCCCATCTTTATGTCCCATCTCATGTCACTAAGCCCTAGGAAGGGTCATATCAAATTTAAGCGTCTAGATCCATATGGTTGTCTTCCCTTGGTCTGTCCTGTCCGACCCACCGTTTCCCAAAGTGAAATTATGCAAGAGGTATCTAGGTCATGGAAAACTAGTCTCCCCTTTCACTACTGAAGTGGAAGAATTATATGTATATAGACGTTGTGTTAAAAAGGGGCTAACTTGGCCGTACAATGCAAGTTTCAATATGAAAACTCCTAAGAGTGAGATTGTGTACTTCAGTTTCAGATCATAGGTTTTCTGAAGAAACTGAAAGAGGTGATAATCTGAATTGAACAATTATCTCTAAAATATACATCCTGTTGGGAGACAGGGAGTGGTTGTGATTGTGGCGGTAGAGCGTCAGCAAGGTGGTAATTTGTTATCATGGGGAAGTGGTATGAATAGATGAATCCTATTGATTGATAACAATAATTCCAACAGATTATTATAAAATCATTTTAACAGATTATTATGTTGTCTATTCATTTTTGATAAAGGGAATATCAAATCAGGTATGGGAAAACTACTGTTTACATGTGTTGGATTAAACTTCTGTTCAAATCAACGATTTTACATATGGAATATTGCTCCCGATTGCTACATAAATTGCCATGCCACTTCACCATGCCATACTTGTTGAAAAGGTCAGCCCATTTATTTCATTTACTAGGACAGTTTATAATCTAATATACAGCTGTTTCTGACAAAACTTCAGGTGGTAATTATTTTATCCTAGTCACCAGTGGAAACGGTTTTGGAAAATCTTACTGTTTTGGTGTAATTTGGTGACAATAGCATTAAAACTATTCATAGAATTTCCTTAGAATAGCAATATTTGTTAGGCCCAGGTAATTTGGTGACAATTGCATTAAAACTATTTATAAAATTTCCTTAGAATAGCAATATTTGTAAGGCTCAGTATCTCCCCTTTCTTTTGGAAACACAATTGCATCATCCCCATGTCAGAAAAAATTGTGAACGAAACGTTTCTAAAAATGTGTCTCACCGCCTAGATCTTTTGCAAAATAAATATATATCTGGGACTGATGTTTATGTTATCAGGAGCATGCATACTCATCATCTGAGCTATCCCGAGCTGATATTCTCTCTCATGAGGGTCTTACTAAACATAACGTGATCTTCTTTTGTACAGATGAATGTGTAGGCTTTGTAGTGGGACCCTTAGAGAAAGCAAGGGAGTTACACTGTTTCAAGTGATAGAAAGGAAAACAATAAAACCAAACACAGCATGCTCTATATCTTTGAAGCAAATAGTAATCAACAGACATATTAACATTTTTTTTGAGGTTTTGAACTGTGATAAAAGCAATTATCATCAATTATTGGCATACATTATGAGTTTCACGTGTTTTGAAGCATTTTCTGCCCTTTGAATTGACAATTTATTTTCGGAACATGTACAAAACCTGGTTGATCACGCACGTCATAACTTGAAATTGACTGATTTGAAAACTGATTTTTCTATTTCCAAGCCTGAGTGATGGAACTATAGACTAATACTGCTCAGCATTTTATAGAATATAGCCAATTATAGCATCTCACGTTTATATTTAACTTAATATTAAGCTTTTAACTTCATTAAACATAACAAAATCCTAAATAATATAACTACAATTGACCTCTGAAAGCAACCCAAAAATGACAATTATACTGTCTTTGGTAAGATAAAAGCATACAGTTAAATACTATCATAATGTATTTAGTACATGCAGCCCCCATAAACAGTAATGGCAGCAATATTCTTTATTGATTCCCGTTACAAAATGTTTTAGATAGTAATAATAGATAAGTGTATACATAGATATTACAAGAAAAGGCAAGAAATAAGCAAACATCCTATATAATAGAATTCAAATTGCTCTGCAGTGACCAGACCACATATATTAAAAAAACACTCACAAAACGGTAACACTAGTCTTAATATTTTCACCTCAGCCTTCTAACTACACTCATTTGCTGAATACTATATCGGTGAATGATACATCATTAGATTCTGAACTTAATTCTCAAAATGCCCTTTTTGACAAAATTGAAATAAAATGTAAATTGAAGGTTCTATTTAGAATTAAGTGGTTGGAAGTCACAAAATTTCGGCCAATTTTGGAAGACATTCCAAACATTTCAAATCGTTTGCAATGTTCAGACGGAACACATTTCATACAAATTCATATTCTACATATTCCTGGCTTTGAAACAATACCAAGATGATTGAAATTGACCAAGAATTGTAGAATGATTAGGATTTCTTTGAAAAAGGTGAGGGCAACTTAATGTTTTTGATTGCAATTTCCTGCAATGATCTAGGATGCTGTACGCGATGGATATATTTCAATTTCTCATTAATATGATATGATTAACATCATTGATAACTGAGATTTTCAGGTTTTATATGTTGCCATACGTATAGATGGACAGGGAATAATCGGCAAGATAGTTGGAAGCTGATAGTTAATAGCGCGCCAATCATCCTACTTTACTGTATGTATATACCCTACTTTTCTGTATTATTACACACATATATACATACATATACATATACATACTTGACAAGTTGAACTTATCGTCAGTGCTTTTCTCCTTATTCAGTATCTTATCATTAACATCAGTGTGTGTGAATTTTGCGAACCTCTCAACACTATAAGTATAAGTATCTTTCCATAGGAAGTGATGTCGGGGGGAACTGACTTAAAAGAGATTTTCTTCGTAGACAGTCGTTGTACCTTTTCACCAAATTCAGCGCTCCCCTTTATCTAACACATCAGGGTACATTCCCACGGGGTACATTTCGGTGCAATTGGTGCGTTCTAAGTTAAGTATACCTGGATCTACCGATCAGTTAGAAGGAAACAGAGTTATCCCGTTTTGTAAATTTTCAATTGCAAATATATCATGATAAAAATAAATATAAATGTTATTTAGAATGTAAATATCTCTTGTGCCATATAACTCGGACATAAATGTTATATCTGCATTCAGATGAAAAGATGTTGGGCCTCAAAATGAATCTCGACAGAAATAATTATAGTATTTAGATGTATTTAGATAAGAGGGTGAGTGTGTGGGGGTGCAGAATGGGGCTAATAAATTAAAATATGTCTGAATGGTTTCTATAGCCGGCCTCACATATAATGTCAATAAAATCAAAGCCCCATTACAGAAGACGTACGCCTCCTTTAGAAAAGCTCCAGGCTGGGGGTAGGTTCCAGATAGGTAGTTTTTAATCATCTATAACTGGTACAAGATAAGTTAGTATTTACATCATAAACACGCAGACATCATTCATGAGGTTCTTTATTCATGGAAACTTGGTTACGCATCACATCAAAAGTCGACATTGTTTGCAGTTACAGGCCAACCATACTAAGACTGTGAGTCCTTAATTGGGGAAATGTCCATGTCACAAATCAGTTATAAGCCAAATAGCAATACACGATATGTGATGTTGAATATGTCTCTATATGCTCTGTATGCAAGAATGTAGAAGCTATGGAAAAATCCCCTGTTTTCTTGTCGAATGGTTCAAAGGCAATCAATATCGATAAGACGAGAGGAAACAGCAGCAGGCTGCGTGGGGTAAATTCAGTCCTTTTAAATGTGCTTGGAAAACATACCAGAGTCTAAACTACCTTGACTATACAACAGTACTAAAATAGGGTAACAGGATGTTTTGCTTGACCTAGTATTACCGCCCTCTCAACTCGACCCAACAAGGTGTGCACCAACGATAAATATAGGACAAGAGGAGGCCAGAGAACAAGAGAACGCGGTAAATCGATGCAGATAAAATCAGATGATTCTCTTTGTAAACCACATCTTAAACACTTACCAAGTCGAAATACTAAGAATAAGACTTATATTTTTATATAAAAAAATTAGTCTATGGTTTATTTACTTCTGTAAGGTTCGTCTAATAATGGGTAGGGAGAGGCTAATGTTCCTTTGAATTTTAAACCTGCGCACCTGTGCTTGCTGCATCTCATTAGGTAAAGCCTTAATCTGGGTCTCGCGCGCCAGTTCAGTTTGTGTTTCATAATATTACAGAAAGTATATCAATGTTAGGATTTAACTGCAACAACTGACGCGACCAAGGAGGTATAACAGCAAATACCGTCTGTCCTCTGTCCGTGTTTATATTGAGAAAATACGCCAGATTGTGCAAGAAACAACCAACCCCAATGTGACAAAAATTGACTGATTTTTATTAGACAATAGAATGTTCATATTCTTATTCTATCTAATTGAAACAATGCAAAATTGTATGCAATCGTGACCCATTCTCTCGTAAAACCATCTTTATTGCGTAAGCCTACAGAATCTGAATTTTCTTTCATTAATCATAATTTTCCTTACAAATAATCAAGCCAATTAAGATGCAAGTATCGGCAACATACGATTTTGCCTCATGAATTTTCCCCCTTTTGGTTCACGATTTAACTGAGCCTATGCCATCACAGGTTTTCATGGTTATACATATAATTATACAAATAATACAAGCTACATCCTGAATCTAGTTAAAATGCTAAAGGGATCGAACTTTACGTACTAGGTAGCTGTTAGACTTGAACCAGAGCGATGTAACTGCACATCTCTATGGTTGGAATTTCAAACCAAATAATACTGTATTTATTGAGAGCACAGGGATGGCATGTAACCTTCCTTACCTTTTAAGGAGCCGATTCCTTGCTCATGGACCAAAATCTATAGTTGTGACTCAGATCGCCTTACATTATGATATTGCTTAGATAACTTGACTTGGGCACTGAAAAGAATTGTCCCATGGCCCATCTGAGTCACCGCCGTCACGGATCAGCTTGCATGTACTGCAAATCTACACGTTGTCACCCTACCAGCCAGTATAGACCTTTTTCATTAGTGTGATCCTTTGCTAGTGGTAAGGGCCAGAACCAATGAATTGAGTAATTGATTTCATTCGAGCCAAGCCATAAGTGTTCGGGTCAATGCTTATTGGGAGGTTCCCCTACGCAGATTTGTGAGAAAGGTATATAGGATGATTCAGATTCCTGTTTGAGTATTGAAAGGACTACTAAAACTACATGATAGTTTGAGATTATGAAAGGATATAACACCAAATGGTCAATAGTATGAATATACAGAACAAATACAACTGAATAACCGATGTAGACCTTACTTTGCATATGAACCTCCACCCTTCACTCCCGGTTCTATTCTATTGGGTGAGTCGTGATAGCATACCTCCTGTTTTCATGATGACAAAGAATTCAAATTAGGGAGAGTGGCCGTCCGTAGTACAACCTATTAGTATTACTGTTAATGATGACCCTAAAATTAAGTTTTATGCAACTGTAGAGTAATTGTAAATTGTCCAAATGCCTAAAACTCTCTGATAAAGTGTATTAATCTACAATACTAACAGAGAAACCCTTTTTTTAGTGTGCCGTTACTACCTTCATATGCCATGATCAGCACGATTACTTTTTATGAAATGAAAAACTCCATAGTTTAAAGAATTATCATTGATCATTCTCATAGTTAAAGAAAAGAACTGAACAGTCTCTGTTTCCGTAATGAAGCTGATGTTAGGTTTCACGACAGTATAAATAGAGTAAAGCCTCATGCATCGGGTTGACATTCCGGCTGGGTTGCTTGACCCTATAGGTACCGGCAATAGTAATAATTAGCCAGGTAATGGTGTGATTCAGAGTGTCAAAGATCAGCTTCGGGGTTTCAGGCTAAGATTTCTTCTCTTACAATAACTAAAAATTGAGGCACAGATCTACATCAAATAGACATGCCTAATTGCTCTTAGTTTAAAACTGAGGTATTATTCACCAGTAATGCAAAGGAACGCAAGTGTCACTAAGCGCATCGTGGAATATAGCCTTTGATATCCAAACGCAAGCAAACTCGCGCCATTCCTTCCAATCTTTACCCAAGCCCCACCCGTTCAGTGCTAGCTGCCATTGGACACAGAGTGAGCCAGAACCAGAACTAGACTGCCAGTTGAGATAAATGCTTGTATATGAACTCATGCATGTCACTAAGAAAAATCTTTTCTGTACATTCACTTACTCACTTACTCACTTACTAACTTCACTTATATTCCCTTTCAAGAAACGTAAGATTGATTTATGACTGTTAATTATCAATTACTTTATCTTGATAAGATGAAGTATTTACGCTTCGTCTGATTATCTTCAATGATTTGTTAACCCTTTAGACCCCAATCCGGCCAGGGCCGCCTGAGGGTGTATTCCCCAATCCTCCCAGGGCCGCCTGGAAAAACGGCCGTTTTTCCTTAATTTTTCCATATTTTTCCAATGAGAATACTTTAATAACTTTTCAACATACAAAAATTGCAAATATATCGTTTGAAAACTTATCTAATTCCCTATTCAATACTTCAAACCAGGTGTTTATAAATCATATTGCCATTCGTCTGTGAGCACTTGAAATTCCTCAATTATGGACATTTAAGGAATTCCTGGGGGAAATCCACGGAAACCCGGGGAAATACAGCAATTCACAGTAGAAAGTTGTGGGGTCTAAAGGGTTAACAAATTTTGGTTCTCGCCCTGTTTGGAGGTATTTTTGACAACCAAAATATCTTTCTAGTCCTCTCTCCATCTTCTCTGGGATCAGGAGACCGTGTATATAATTATATGTAACACGATCTGACACGCCATGTATGTAACATGATCACATCATTCATACAAGCAAATAAATCTAGAGAGAAGTCAGAAAGCAAATGCAAATATCTCATGCGGGTGTACATGTTTCCCACATACAAATGTTCACTTTCAATTTTGGTTTGAGCTCTTTATGAGTGTTAATATCAAACTTAAAGGGAGTCAAAAGCAATGTTGAGTCAAAATATGACAAAATTTTGCAAACTGAAATAACTATGAAAATACATTCTAATAATCTAATGTTAGCAAATGGTACAGTATAAAACATGATAACTAACTATAACCTTACTTAAATTCCGTAATACTCTTGTCGTTTATGCCTTACTACAGCAATGTTCGTAAACAAAACAATTTTGGTGGGTCACCAAAATTGACCAGGGACAAGTTTTTATGTATTTTGATGCAGTTTAAGTCTACTTTCACAGTCTATATTTAGCACAGGCCTAGGCTATGGCAATAGAATATATTTCAATAGTTAACAGAATTTGCAAAATTTTGACCCTACAATGCTTTTGGCTCCCTTTAATTGGTTTGTTTGAAATGGTTCGAAACATACCTATTTTTAAGTATATATTCTGATAATGGTTAAACATGGGAGAGCAACTACCTTGTTTATCTTTCATCTTCCTCCTTCATTCGTTTCTTAAATGCACTGGGAATACCATTACCATTACCTCGATGTTCTTATGCTAAGATATAATTAAAATGTTTAATTAGCATAATAGCCTTCACATACAAAAAGATGGATATCTGAAATAGCTTTATTTAATCACACCATTCAAACTTCCCTACCAAGAATGAGACCACACCACATGTACACCCTCACCAGCAGCTCCGTGTTTATCAAAGAATCATCTGAACACTGTTCTTTGGTCATGATAAATCAATACCGAATACATAACTTGGTACTTCTTGGATGACTTGTTAACACGACGTTAAGTATTTCCTGGATTAATGCATATGGAACAAGCCCACATCTAGATGTACTCCTATACGGGGTCCTTTCTACTGACTATCTGAAGTGTACTATACCATAGATTTCAGGAGATCACGAGGAGACATACCGTGAGTAGCAAGGAGTGTTTTATAAGTGTTTTATAACGTGTAGTTAGATGATCGAATTAGGTTCGGCAGTCATTGTGGATGGATTTATTTTTAAGACAATTGTTTTAGAAAAGACAAACATAAACAAGGAAAAAGGGCAGTGCGGAGAGCATAGTCCCCTATGAAAAATATGTAGAGGGAATTGTAAAACCAGGCTGATAATCTTGCAAGAAATGTGCAATTCCGGTATATATATACCGGCGATATACGTATCTGATATGGCGATTCCATATCAGCTCTATTGCAATCGCAGCTAGAATCGAGAGGTTGTTTGCCCTTTTCCCTTCCCCAAAAATTCTCAGAACCCTCATATGGGGCAATACCATTCAACCCTAATCTAAACACCATAATCATATACCGCGCGTTTACCTTATACGACCTTTTCCTCCAGGGCGTGCTCTGGACCATGGACACTTTCCAGGTGCCCCAGGTGCTGGTGGTGCCCCCCGACTCCTCGGACACTGAGACTACCCAGGATACCCTGGAGGAGGGGGAGGAGGCCCCACGGGGGAATCGCCGGAGTACTGAGACTACAGAAGACACACCAATGGAGGAGGAGAAGGGAGGGGATAAGTTGGAGAATGTGGGGAATGGAACGTTGCCGCCGGAGGAAAGGTAAGTCTATTTTATTAGGTTTAGGGTTCATTGCTCACGGTGCACTTGGGTCTGGTGTGACCAGCAGTGTACATAGGAAAACCAAAGCATGATTTAAATATTGACCCGTCAATTCCATTCTTAGATGGATAGCAAAAATTGGGGAGGATGCTGGTCTGTTGAGTATGCTGCAGCAGTACATTGAGTATATCTCAGGCTGGGAACATGCAGCCCTCTTGGTGAAAACGATCAAATATACAATTCGTCGGCTGAATAACATAAGGTCGTATCTGAAAATTGCTCATTTTGAGTTATTGCTAATTTAAGAAATATGACTTATTTTGAAGGGTTATTGAGCA
The DNA here is from genome assembly GCA_936440205.1 of Lepidonotus clava. Taxonomy (NCBI): domain Eukaryota; kingdom Metazoa; phylum Annelida; class Polychaeta; order Phyllodocida; family Polynoidae; genus Lepidonotus; species Lepidonotus clava. The sequence continues at coordinate 19,046,208 of OW387136.1, read as the reverse complement.
AAAAATATCTGTTCAATCATCATAATATCTGATTTACAGGAAAAATGATATACTAAGAACGTTTTAATCAGGATTATAAATATATATTGATTATCTAGATGTTACCATGGTAACATTTAAAGAATTTATCTCAGATACGACCTTATGTTATTCAACTTAAAGGAAAAAAGGTGGAGACCAGTAAATAACATAAGGTCGTATCTGGCAAGTATAAGTATGAGAAAACTACAATTTAAATCCATGTAACTAAAACTAATTACACAAAATAGTATAACTAATGTAAAACCAATATGCCACAATATATTACATATGACTATTTCAAAATAGTAAAGAGTTATATGATATTTACATTATTGTATTTAAATGCAGTCCAGATACGACCTTATGTTATTCAACATCAGACCATTTCTTCAGTAAACAAAGGTTGTATCCAACATTTTACAGTTATAATCCTAAATCTGTTTCTAATTTCAGAAATTTGAACATAATATTATACAAACAGGTTTATATGATAGTTATATAACAAAATAAGTCATGGGTAATCTTTATTTTGCATGAATTCTCACATTTTATTAAGAATCTAGAAATGGCATATTTCAGATACGACCTTATGTTATTTACTGAAAAATGCAATTGTACAGATACGACCTTTGTTTACTGATTAATAGCATTCCAAATATTTGGAAAATTCGAAATATTCCAAAATTTCCAGATACCTTTGGGGTAAGTCAAACATCTTAAAAAATAAAAAATTAAATTGATTTTTTTTGAGATACGACCTTATGTTATTCACCCATATCATAATATACTTATACCAATCTTGCACTCTTTATCTCGGTATTGTATTGCCATCAACTACACTCTCTATCACAGAAAATAATTGAAACAATGACAAAATTGATAGTTCTCTGACCACAAATACTCGGCCAAAGCGAGGGAAATTACAATCTAATTGTAATGATCTATTTGCTATATTTTATGGAAGAAAACTTGCCTTTCACAATAAGCCAATCCCACATTGGGTATATCCAAGGGTTGGACAAGGGTCAGACAAAATTAGTGTATAAGCCATCCTTGTTTCCTAGAGTTGGGATTACTGGAATAACTAAGAGCTATGTTTTTCTGTATCCCCAAGTACTGATAAAATGTTATGGTTTCTTAAATTTTACCAATTGACAGATTTGCAAGTTTGCCAGCCAATCAAAATGCTGTATTTTAAGGAAAATAGGGTTGGACATTATAGGTTGGGCTGAAGGGCTTTAACATTGGTTCCTATGGGAAAAAGACCAATATGTGAAGCTATATTCTAAAAGGTGTAGGAGCTATTTGTCAACCAAACCACCATGGTTTGTTTTGTTTTACACTTCTATCTTTAGGGATTAAATCAGAAAGAAATAGCTATGAAATTTCATGGTAAATTTTGATGTTGGTGGATACTGGGATGGGCTTATTACGATACGTGTATTCCTCCACCTAGGCCTACCCTGACGAGGCGGCGCGGGTTTCCTAAGAAGGCGGCCGCCAACGCCATGTTACTCCAACCCCTGGAAATGCAGTTCGTCCAGTCCATCCGCCGACGGGACGTCAGCGGCGTGGAGGCCAGCATGAAGGCAAGACCACCAGTTCATTGGCTTCAGTTTGATAACTTGAGTAGATCAGTTATAATATACACACGTTTACATATGAGCCTCAATGATGACCACTTTGCTACGTGGTTGTATATTAGGTTAAGGCAGTTTTGAAAAATACTTAATGATTATAATATAATGCGTCCATACTTTCAGCATTACAGTGTATTTCCCAATTATTCCTTATGGTATAAGACACAAAAGTTATAGTAACCTTAGTGCTTACAAAACTATTGTCCATATTGGAGCGTTCATATAATTATTATCGTCACACATTAACCCTTGAATCTCTAAAAAGAAATGTATTCACAAATTTGACATAACAACCTGAAGACAAACATAAGTGACATGACTTGGGACATTTCCTCAAAGCTATATTCAGATATTTGGACATGGAACATAAGGGTTTGGTAAAATTATTATGAAACAGTACAAATAAACTAGGGCCTATCAGGCGACAAAGACATTCCTTGAATTTGAGCTGTGTCAATGGACTTAAGGTCCATACCCCTGAATGTATTTCAACACGGAAAAAAATTACATACAAACTTGTTTCTCTCGCTTTTTTGATTGGGAGGGCAGAGGGCATAACGTAAAATTGACTATCTAAAATTAAGGTTTAAATTTGTAGACGCACAAGATGTATGGCATTCAAAAATGTGCAACCGGGAGTCTCTCCATGCACCAAGAATCGTATAAGGCTATTCATTCTGTCAGCAATACAATCTACATGCATCTGTCGGATACATGAACCTGGCTGCAAAAATATTCATCCCTGGTGCAGGGTGCATCCTTTACTTCAGACACTGAAGTATCCTATAGACCTTGTGCAGACGTGGTCACATGACCACTTTTTGTTGATCACCATGTGCTTTTTATGACCACGTGGCTATTACAAAAATCTAGAAATCTTGCATTTTAAGTTATATAAATTGTTCATTATGATCTCTCTTTAGGTCCATTATACAAGAATAACTCTTCTAGATGTCATTGAAATATTGATAACATGATTTCTAAATTGATCACCAACATGGCGCCCAGGCCATTTCGAAGAGGTGTGACGTCATCTGCACAACGTCTATAATATTTTTTTTCAAATTATTTATACAGGTGACATTCGAGGTAACAGATCAACCCCGGTCTCCCATGCAATTCAGATTATTATATAATAGAACTCAATTCACTTAAATAACTTAATAACTCATTGTATCTCTGATACTGTCGGCCCCCACAGGAGGACCCTGGCCTTCACCGCCTGGAGGACAACTACGGCGTGTCGGCCCTGGAGCACGCGGTGCTGTCGGGGTCGGTGCCTATCGTGGAGAAGCTGATCGAGCGGTGTCAGACGGCGGCCGAGAAGCAGCAGGCCGTGGAGAGGGCCATGCTCTTCGCCATCAAGGAGAACAACCTCACCCTGGTCGACCGGCTCATCGACCTGCACCAGGAGATCGGGTAGGGCCATTTAGTCTATTAGGATTCCAACCCCCATAGAACGCTTTCAATAGAGCGGCGCCCTGCTAGCGGTATAGGCCTGAACAATCGATTGGGATATGTCTTTCAGTGGCACTTGTTGGGAAAAGGGCTTTAATGAGATGGTTCACCGCGCAGGTCATGGGAAAGGTGTATACCCTCAGAAATTCTGAATTGTCCTACTCTCTGAAAAACGCGTGGATAAAAGATGTAGCATTGCATGGATAAAAAAGCTATCGTGACCCCAGAAGTCAATATTGTCTGTCTGTGGATGCTAATGCCAATTTTTGTGTTGCCAAAAAAAGTTCAATTTTTTTCTGTGTAATTGATATAGGATAAATCAAGTATAGACTGCAGGCACACTCAGCAATTGTTATTGCCCGTTTGTCCCGTTTTTACACATGTATGTCTTGGGGACAAGCCTTACATGGTGTGTACAAATCAGGGCAATAACAAAGTATTGCTTTGTGCCCCGTTGGTCTGTACTACGTATGTCCTCAGAGTTTGGTGATCACCATGGGCCTGTCATAGTTCCACTTTGCTATTACATGTATTCAAAATGTATATTAATGTAAATATTGATAATTTCTTACGATGTTATGAAGTTACATTTAAAAAAAAATCGGAATACACATTCGTTCTATTATATGCTTTTAGAAAAATTGTAATGTTCAATTGATCACCAATATGGCGCTCAATCCCTTCAGGCAGATATGGCATCGTGTAGACCTACTTACAAGAAAAAATGCCGTAAAAGAAACATTTATATTCGTACTTTAGTCGATATGCAAAATGTTATCAGGTGAATGTTCTCCAGATTTTGGGGAGACTCATCATTATGGGAAAACAGATAAAACCCATAAAATCATGTCCACGCTCGCAAAGTGACCCCCCCATCTGCATAGTTCTGGGTCTGTGATTCTGTTAATTGCGTATTATAATGATTGCCACCCAATATCACTCATGCATGCATGCAATAGTCCAATTATAAGGTAATCTTTAAAGCAGGAAGTAACAAGTTTGAATACAAACAATTTTACGTCGTGATGCACACAAGGAAGCGGTCATAAAATATCACAATGAAAAGAATGTCTTTTTTTCTCGAATATAGTTTGTTCTTATAATAATATTTCAAGGTATTTATTTCTTTTCTAGGTCGACTAACTCTATAGGTAGAATATCATAATACGTTTTGTGCAGATCTCCAATTATATTGCATAGTCAAGATTTTATGATAAAGCAATATGATTAAAAATGAGACGGTTGCTATAGCCGATGTGGACGTTCTATTTACAAATTAATCGAAGCAGCATTCCTTCCGAAGCCAAATACTTCAATATACTGCTATTCCTTTACGTGTGATTCTAGCCATATATTCACATCGAAACCCGTATTGTCTTTACACAGAGGTTGCCGTAACCTGAGCCACAAGATGCGCGAGGTGGCGGCGGGGATCCCCACACCCGACGTGTCGTCAGAAGACATCAACCTCGAGGGGCGGTCCTTCCTCAAAAACTCACCCAGCCTTGATCTCTTCCACGAGGACGCCGAATTCTCCCAGGTCTGTACACACAGAGAGAAACACACACAGAGCGACAGAGACACACATAGATACAGACACAGAGCGACAGAGACACACACAGACACAGTCACAGAGTGACACAGACACACAGAGATAAACACAGACACAGAGACACACATACACATATATACAGGTACACACAGGTACACACATGTACAGACACAGACACACAAACACACACAGGTACACACAGACACACACAGGTACACACAGACACAGACACACGCCCCAACACACCCACAACGCATTATATATATATATATATGCATTATGTCTTTTAATGTTTTTCAAAGTATGTGGATATTAGAAACATATTTCATCGCTTCCAAATTACATAGGAGGAAACGTGAAGAAACCGAATTAAAATCAATATGATGGAACCAGCCTGTGTAGTTGTACTATCGGTATACTCATGCCCCCTTTTCAGACTAGGCCTCACAATATTGGGCCTATAGTTAACAGTCGTAGAATGCGCGTTCTGCGATAAGTGTGTAATGGGTATTATAAACCTTCTTGTACAAACAGGCTTGCGCTATCAATTTTGGCGATCGTCGTGTAATTACCATATTCATACGGTCTACCAAGAATTAGTTGCTTTTGAGATCAATTCATTTTGATGGAAATGTTTATAGTTGAACATGTATGGTTTGAATGGACTTTGGAGTCATAAGGATTGTAACGTGACTTTGGCTGACAGCCAATTGCATGGTGAATAAAGAATGAGCTCACCTGGTAATAACAATATCCTGGGGCCAGGTAAACCAGGTAGAAATACCGCCCACCGCACTGACCCCTGACGGGTAGACTGTAAAACACTAGAGGGTAGACATCCGACTTATCTCCTATCGTTTGTCAGTTTATAATATCTTCCACACATTACATATATAAAGCCTTACCTCGTCTATGACCCATAAGCTTTTAGCTATTTCTCTACTGCATTCCAATTTACACAGACTCTTGGAAAACAGTCTGATGAATTGATTCTTTAGTTTGTCAGTGCTATGTTGGTATAATAGCGCCGGTTGGGATTGTATGTGTAATACTTTGCAGATACAAAGAATACGAAGATTTAAGGTACAGCATTAAAATAACCCTTGAAATGTGTGAGAGATGGTGTTGATTTTGATAGCATGGGAATTGAAAATATATTGAAATGCGACAAAGCATTTCTGATATTGGAATGGGACATACGACCACCCCCACCATCCACCCATGCTCCCTGAAGCGGAGCACACACAGTTAAGCACACAGAAACAAAAAAAATGGGGTCACCCTGAGGCATTTTCACATAGAAAAGAAGAATTCCTCGGAACATAGCCATTAGATGCCTGTTGGCAAAAAGAAATTGTATTAGAGCGCTTCAGTGGAATGAAAGCTTGCAGTGAATTACTTGCTGTCTACGACCCAGGTTAACCCACTTATCACAGAAAAAAACTGGACGCTCCAGTTTATATTTACTTACCGGTATGTTAGGGGAAAAAACAACTAAGGCGCGAACACATAGGGCCCTATTATGTTAAAAGAAGCAAATATCAGTTATATAAGACACCTCAATATATCTTTCAGGACATCAAGCCAATGGTGTTAGCTGCCCAGTTGGACAGAGCTGAAATAATAGAAATGCTGTATACTCGGTGTTGTCCATCCATCCACCCTGTGACCAGTAAGTATGTCAATACCTCCCTTCATCGTCATTGTCTAGTCATACTTCAGATTCCGGATATACTTGTAACTAGTTCCGGCACTGACACCTGGTGTATTTCAGTATATGGCCCTATATGCCCCAGGGCCGTTACCAGGGTTGGCAGCAGGGGGGGGGGGGAGTTCCAAAAAGTGGAACTCTTCTATATTTAGGGGGGAATACTATTGGGAAAATACTTCATAAGTTCCATGTACAATTTTATTGTATAAATGGGAGCAGAGCATGTCCCATGTATACATAAAGTCAGACCACTATGCATCAAGGAATATTTAGATTTGGATATGAATATGGTGGGGCAACCCCATCAGTGGGGGATGTATATTTATCAAACTTCATACTTATTCTATTTTTCATAGAAAAAAAGACTAGGACCAAGGTAGATGATTTTGTCATAACAGTATATGTCTACTGAATCATGTGGTTAATAAAATAATCTTTTCTTTATATGGTATACATAACACATTTACATTCTTAAGGGTTGATTAGGACTCTTGACTGTTGAATTAACCAGATGCAGGTGAGATTTCAAAGGCTATTGAAAAAGAAAAGAATATTTTAGTTGAAGTGTTTCAGTGAATTTGTTGAATATAAAGGATTTTGAAGAAGGAAACATTTCCACCTGGGTGGAACTAATAATGACTGGTGCTCTGGGGGGGGGGGGGGGGGGGGCTCTGGGTATGGGCCTGGACATTGCCTTTTATATACTGTTGTACAGGGGAGACAGTTTGTCAATTCTTCCTATATGTGAGGTCTATATTTGAAATAGTAAAATTCTCTGTACACTGTTGATATCAATATTGTTAAAAAACGCGTAATCATTTTCTTCTACGCATTTTGTGACATCATCATATACTCCATAAAAGTGTCTTCTTACTACAATATAAAGGTGCCAACCCCTAAACCTTTTACTATTGTCCTGCCCTCTCAAAAGCGGATGTTAATCCGAGCTGTGTTAACTGTCTGTGCACCTTTATACCAATGTTTGTGTTGTCAGTCAATTAACAACATTCTCAGTGTTTTGGTATAGGGGTAAATTACATACAGATCATGTGTGCACTCAACAATTGTTGCTATTTCCCTGGTTTGCACACACCCATGTCTCAGGCAAAAGCCCTCGACAGTGAGTGAAAACAGAGGCAATATCAAATTGCTTCATGCCCCCTTGGTCTGTAATATAAATTTTTATTCTATATCAGGATTCCAGCCCCTATACATCCAACATTGTCCTGCCCTCTCAGACCCCGGATCTGTTATTGTCCCGAAGAGCCATAATACCTGTCTGTGCATGTTATTTCAATTTTTGACATATCAATTAATTTCCACAACATTCTCAATATTCTTAACATGAAATAAATCAAGTGCAGACTGTGGGTGCACTCAACAATTGTTATTGCCCTGGTTTGCGCACACCCTTATCTCAGGCTAAGCCCTTGAAAGCAAGTGCAAAGAGGGACATTAACAAATTGCTTCATGTTGTTCTGCACTATAAGTGTCCCCCTTGGTCTGTACTATATGTCCCCCTTGGTCTGTACTATATACATGTCCCCCTTGGTCTGTACTATATACATGTCCCCCTTGGTCTGTACTATACATGTCCCCCTTAGTCTGCACTATATGTCCCCCTTGGACTGTCCTATATACATGTCCCCTTGGTCTGTACTATATACATGTCCCCCTTGGTCTGTACTATACATGTCCCCCTTGGTCTGTACTATACATGTCCCCCTTGGTCTGTATTATATACATGTCCCCCTTGGTCTGTACTATATACATGTCCCCCTTGGTCTGTACTATATACATGTCCCTTACAGAGAAGGAGTGCCTATTCCCCGGGAGCTGCGTTGTCTGTCAGGAGCGCCTCAACTCGGTGGGGCGGCAGACTATTGAGGACTGTCGGCAGGCCGTGGAGGTCTACAAGGCCCTCTCCAGCCCCGCCTACCTCTTCCACACGGGAGTGGACGACCCCCTGCTGGAGGCTTTCGTCATCAGTGACCTCATGGAGAAGCGGCAGGTCGTCGACCCTGCCTACTGCGTGAGTCTGCTCTTGCAACTGCATATTGATAATGTAAAACATAATACATAAGAATTGACCTGTTCATATTGATTACATCAACATATTCCTAGGAATGTAGCTATGTGTACCATGCACGGTACGCATCTCTAAAGAAGAATATCAAAGAATTTGATACTTGATTGGAATTATAAAAAAGCATCATCGGTATAGAACTATCAACAGTAGTCCGTAAGCGGTGGTTCCTCATGATAACTTTAAAGGTCAATGACGTCATTGTCCTTAAAATATGTCATTGCCGCACCAAAACGCACAAAAGTTGGTTTATGATACAACGGTGACAAATACCGTCTAGTAAAAGACCAATGACCAATATCTTTTTCATTGTGCTTTAGGCCCAGTACCAGGCGATCAGTAAGAAGTGTCAGAAGTTCGCCAGCACCCTGCTGACCCTGTGCCGGTCGGTGGACGAGGTTCACACTCTGTTCGGGGCGACTAACGGCATAGAGTGGACCCACCGCACCAAGTACCACGAGGCCCGCTACCCCCGCCTCCTTCTCGCCATCCACTTCAACCAGAAGGAGGTGAGACGGCCACTGAAGCCCGCCATTTCTATTTGATATCGAATTAACATTATTATTTATATGTCCTCAAAAATATTGGTCAAATGAGTGGCGCGGTGGTATTCGCCATGGCGCGAATGATTAGTTTCACTGATGTCCTGTGCCCCACCGCGCCGCACAGGTCGTACTGCGCTGCGCCCAGTTTGTCTCTATCTGATGAACTTCAAACCGCCTAAGATATACTTTAAGAAGGCAAATTTAGTTTCTTTCACATAAGAGATCAATTACAAAGATTATAGTCATACTAAGATACGACTTAAACGTCTAGGTTAGAAAGCCTTTTTATACTATTGTGACTTTAACAACTATCAACTTTTGAAACAACTTCGAACCTTTTCTATCTGTTAAGTGGAAGCCAGCAAAGAGCAAGGCATCGGTACAAATAATATTATTATGAATACTTTGCTAAATGGTTGCAAGTGACCGATATACCATTGTGTGCATAGTCCTACCCCATCCTCCATGTGAATAAGAAGCGTTCGAGAATATAAGGCATATAAATGGAAAACGGGATCGGTTCCATTTTGTTTCAGTTTCAATTGTCTGTACTACTGATGTGAGAAAATATCTGTACCTGAAAAGGGATTGCACCTAAAAACAGGGAAAACGGGATCGGTCCCATTTTGTTTCAGTTTCAATCGTCTGTACTACTGATGTGAGAAAATATCTTTCCAGCTCACTTTTCTTCTCCATTAGAATAGGATTGGCAGTTAATCTGAATGAGTTTCTGTTTCAGTTTGTGTCCCATCCCCACTGCCAGCAGATGATGCAGAACGAGTGGTACCGCGGCCTGCCCGACTGGGTGTGCCAGCTCAAATTCCACCACCTGCGCCTGCTCCTCTACACCTTCCTGCTCTTCGCTTTCATGCCCATCATCTTCATCCTCTACCTCTTCCGCCTCCACTTCATCGAGCGCTTCGTCAAGCCTGCCGCCAACAAGTTCATCCTCGACATGTGCTCATTCATCTACTTCCTACTGATGTTGTTTTTAAAAGTGTCCCTCGGGTTAAAAGCCGAACGAGGGGAACCCCTCAGCGCCCTGGACTATTTTATTTTCATATGGGTGATAGGTCTCTCGATGCGCTACGCCAAGATGAGCGTGCGCCGCCGGGACCGCTGTCGGCTCATCCTAACGAACGCCGAGAACTCCAACTGGAGGATCTTTGAACTCATCATGTTGGTGTGTTTTTGGATCCAGTACATAATACTCTTTGTACTGGCCATAGACGCCCGCGTGCGCCCTGGACCCACGCTGAGTCGGGCCGAGATGCAGGGCATGGACATCTTCCTTTGGGCCGAGGTGTTCGGCGCATGCGCGTGCACGCTGACGGTGGTACAGGTGTATTCCTTCTTCAAGGTGAGCAGCACGCTCGGCCCGCTGCAGGTATCGCTCAAAAAGATGATCTTCGACGTGCTCAAGTTCATGGTGCTCTTCCTGGTGGTGCTGTCGGCCTTCGCCATGGGACTGGCCTACCTATACTCTGGCTACAAGGGACTCACGGCCTTCAACATAGAGACCAACCAAACCGATACACAGAATGAGGCCTTCACCAGGTAAATGCACAGACATTTTATCCCTCTCTCCCCCTTTGATCAAACCCGCTTTAAGATACTCTACACATACATTCTTAGGTAGATTCTCTGATGTCAAATTGTTTTTCTAGTTACGGCCTAAACAGCTAAAGAAAGCAAAGTCCCAAGGATGATGGTTGGAGGAGTATCAGAGGCGACGCGAGTATGCAATGGCTAGATACAGCAGAAATTCATAAATGATACAATATTAATGCTGACCTGGTATTTCCACACAATGCAATGGTGGGGCACATTTGTTTATTGTTCATTTGTCGACCAAGGTGTCGATAGAAGGTCTATGCTGTTACACTAATGTCATATCACATATTGCATTGTCATAGTTAAACCATAAATTCACATGATGTCTTATCTATCTCCATTGTTAAACAGTTACTTCAGATACAGTGACATTTTATTAGTTGCTAACTCTAGAATGAATCCTTAACTATATACCGCCAGTGGCAGATTTAGAGGGGGACGTGGGGGTGCGCACCCTCTGTTTTTCTTGACCAATTTTAGACTTATTTAATGTAAAATTCTGCCAAAAATTCATGTAAGGAAGATTTTGTCCAATAGTGCCCCCCCCCCCACCTTTTTCAAAATTCTGGATCCGCTCTGCCCGCTGTCGGCATATCTCAATTTGGGCAAACACAAATATTATGTAATGGTTCTATATTTTCTAGGATAAGCTTCAACTAATAATATTCAACCAAAGGCAGAAATTTGTCTGAGATCCAGTTTTATTTAAACAAAGGTTCACTTTAACAAATCTCTTTAAACCAACAAGATAGCCTGACCTGACTCGCCAGAGTAGGTGAAGATGGTAAAACACACTCAGGGTTTGCTAAAAGAGTGTCATAACATTAGAGGTGTTTTACAGGTGTTGTAAAGTAATGCCACTTTGTGGCTTAAAGTACAAAACTTAGGTATGAAATAACATTACAAGATCATACAGTATAACAAGTTACACATTTTGATGCGAAAATGAAGATACTACATGTCATATTTAAAATAATATTAACGAAATACAACCATAATAGATGTGAAAAACACTCAAAATGAGTTTCTCCCAAATGACACCAGGGGGAGTCGGCCGCAACACAGTTTTGCACCAAATTTAGAGTAACAAGTAACAATAATACCTAAATAGAAGTACAAACATTTAGATACACATAGGTGGCATGGTTTGGCATGATAAACATGTATATTAATGCCACAGAAATAGTCTAAAAAGCACTCTAATACCTGCCACATGGCACAGTTTAAATGTGAGTGGGAATTGCATTCCCCAAAATAAGTGTGAGTGCAAGTCACTTTTCCCAAAGTTAATGTGAGTGTGAATTGCACTCACAGAAGTAAAAGTGAATGCAAGTCACTTTTCCCAAAGTGAATGTGAATGTGAATTGCACTCACAGAAGTGAAAGTGAATGCAACTCACATTCTCAAAATGAGTGTGAATGTGAATTGCATTCCCAAAATGAATGTGAAATGTGATTCACATTACTCAAAACTATGTCTATTACATATTATCTATATTCCTACATCTTCCTTATCCTGGCAGCCTACAGGAGGCGTACAAACGGCTCTTCTGGGACCTGTTTAACTACGGTGGAGAGGAGAACGCCGACCTGGTGCTGGGCAACTCGGGCGGCCGGGCAGCGGTCAACGGGCCAGGGGGCAACATGACGATGACCAATCACCGCCTGACGGAGATCGTCGGCTACATCATGTACGGCGCCTACCACATCACCGTCATCGTCGTCCTACTCAACATGCTCATCGCCATGATGGCCAACTCCTACAACAACATTGAGGTAAGGACATTCCCTTATTGCTTTCCTCATGACATTGAGGTAGGGACATTTCATTATTGATGTAATCCTACAACATTGAGGTAAGAACATCCCCTTATTGCTGCCCTCGTGACATTGAGGTAGGGACATTTCCTTATTGATGTAATCCTACAACAGCATTGAAGTAAGGACATCCCTTTATTGCTATCCTCATGACATTGGGGTAGGGACATTTCCTTATTGATGTAATCCTACAACAACATTGAGGTAAGGACATCCCCTTATTGCTATCCTCATGACATTGAGGTATGGACATTTCCTTATTAATGTAATCCTACAAAAACATTGAGGTAAGGACATCCCCTTATTGCTGACACATACACAATAAAGCCCCTTATTTCTCCAGCCACAACATTGAGGTTGGCCTTTCCCTTTATCTCTACCTTTACAACATTGAGGTAGAACCAACCCCCATATTGCTGCCCCTACAACATTGAGGTAGGCCCAACCCCCTTATTGCTGCCCATACAACATTGAGGTAGGCCCAATCCCCTTATTGCTGCCCCTACAACATTGAGGTAGGCCCAACCCCCTTATTGCTGCCCCTACAACATTGAGGTAGGCCCAACCCCCATATTGCTGCCCCTACAACATTGAGGTAGGCCCAACCCCCTTATTGCTGCCCCTACAACATTGAGGTAGGCCCAACCCCCTTATTGCTGCCCCTACAACATTGAGGTAGGCCCAACCTCCTTATTGCTGCCCCTACAACATTGAGGTAGGCCCAACCCCCTTATTGCTGCCCCTACAACATTGAGGTAGGCCCAACCCCCATATTGCTGCCCCTACAACATTGAGGTAGGCCCAACCCCCTTATTGCTGCCCCTACAACATTGAGGTAGGCCCAACCCCCTTATTGCTGCCCCTACAACATTGAGGTAGGCCCAATCCCCTTATTGCCTTATTGCTGCCCTTACATAATTGAGGTAGTCCAAGCCCCCTTACTGCTGCCCTTACGGAATTGAGGTCAGACTAACTCCATATTGCTGTACTCTTACAACAGTGCTGAGGTAGGCCCATCCCCTTATTGCTACTGTAATCTTTACCAAATTGTAAGAATTCAGAATTTAATGTGCAAAATTTTACATAACCCATAGATATATGACATGCATAACTTGGTGATAGGGACACTTTTTAATCTCGTTATTCAATTCGCACCATCCTTCACATTCAGAAATTGCCAGTTTATACAACCACTGTACAACTGTTGCAGGCAAACGCTGATACGGAGTGGAAGTTCGCGCGGACCCGTCTCTTCATGAACTACCTGAACGAGATCGGCGTGCTGTGCCCACCGTTCAACCTGATGCCAATCCGCGCCCTGCTCGCTAAGTGCGCCAAGGCCCCATGTGTCAACCAGGGCTCCTGTGGGTGCTGCAAGGTCTTTGAGAGAAAACCATCCAAAAACAAGATAAAAGACACCACAGTAAGTGTAGTCAGAGAACAGTTGTTTGCAGGGTAATAAATGATAGACCCCAATCTGGCCAAAACCGCCCGAGGTTAGCTTCCCCACTGCGGCCATAGCCGGCCGACATCCAGCCACATATTTGACATATCTATGTTTTTTGTTTTTATTTATTTTGTTTTTAAAGAACATCTTGACAAAAAGAATAACTCAACAAAAAGAATCAACCTAAAAATACACCCTCTGTGTCAAATGAATGCCAATGGAATTCTCTAGTGATCATAGTTTTATTGATTTTATCCCTCTCAAATTTAGTTGACTTTTCAAATAAATAACTTCATATTTATCATTCATGGGAAACTTTCTGGAAAAAAGGGAAAATCGTGGCAAAATACAGCAATTATTAATGTTTGAATGATGTTCGTCTAAATTGATAGGGGATCTCATAATTGTATCAAGGGAGTATAAAAAAAAGTATACTCAAAACAATAATTAAAATCATATTGGTAATGCCATAAATATATCGGTCTCAGTTACAAAAGGCAAAAGATCAACGTGTGATCGTATTTAGTTATAAAACTTTACAAAATAACCTAAAACCAAGGTTGGTCAATAACAATTCATACCTTAACCTATCTATATTATATTCGTTAGTCTGATCTAAGTGTCTTTATTATTTACATTAAAGGCTCTAATGGAACGGTTACGAAAACGATACTGGAAAATGCGTGGAGCCCGACGGCGAGCGTTGGAGCAGGGCGGGAGTCCGACCGACCTGTCGGGCAGTCTGCGCCAGGCCCCGAGTCTCAAGGAGCCGCGCCTCACTATGGTGGTGGACGGGGTGGACCGCAACGGCTCCTTCGAAGTGTAGCCCACAGCCCTTAGCGGCACAGACTCAAGTAGCCTAGACAGGGGGATTCCTGTGTGTCTGGGACCCTTCGAAGTGTAGACCCACAGCCCTTAGCGGCACAGACTCAAGTAGCCTAGACAGGGGAGTTCCTGGGTGTCTAGAATCATATTTGATTTCCCAAAATATATAAAAGAATATATATAAGACATACTGCGGGAAAAAATGGAACCCACTTGAATCTACATGGGACCACTCAGTTATGCTTGGGAACCCCCTTTGCTTTGGGGGTTGGCTACGCCCCCGACAGACAGCCTCTTGCTGCTGTATTTTATATGATAATTGTACAGAATTGTCTCCGAAAAGGAATAAGAAAAGGAATTGCCATCTATATTTATTATATAATTTGCAATTCACAATAATTTTCCCAACCATTTTATGGGAAAATGGATCGCATGAAGGTAGACATAATACGATTGTCCAAATGCTATTGGATATATTTTCAATAAATCGTATATTATTTCTGTGTCCAGTCGATGCGCTTCAGACTATCTTGACGAAACTGAACGTGACTGCTACGAAGATACCAGAAAGTTTTGATGTAGCCCTCTTTTAGTTTGATAATTATTTTAAAGGGAATCTTTCCCGGCATAACATTTTAGTAACATGTCCCAAGGTATATTAACTTAATAGTGGATAATGGTTTCATGTGGTTGAAGAGATGACAGTTCTTGTTATAAAATGAAAAGAAACTGCAGTTGTATCCACCATAGAGGAAACTATTCAACCGTGCAACCTGGAACAGAAAATCACATCCTTGGAGTTTAAATAGCTTGCTCTTAGGTGATCGTAGAATGGTGCTATAACTATGATATTTCAGTAAAATAAATACATCAGTTCAAGTCGTCGTCTTAAAAAATAACACTTTTGGAAGCTATAAAACCATGATATTAGTTGAAATGTTTATTGGCATTTTCTGGATAAAAGGCGAGAAGCCTTAATCAAAATACAAGCGAATCACAAGAATTGAAAAAGCTATAGATGTTATAGACTTCTAGAATGTTTATTTTTCATAATTTATGATGAATGTAAATATTGATATTTTATACAAATGTACCGCACTCATGTAAAAAAGGTATTTAATGCAGAGCCTAATATGCAATATCATGACAACATTATATATAATCTGGGTGCTTTTACCAGGCAATCATTGTATTAATTCACACATGTAAGAAGAATATTTTGCATTTTTATACAAGTCGTTTCAGGAAAAGGATGCCATACGTTTTACAATGACTCTGATATTTACCAAAACGGCCCATGGCTATTGTGGCCACAGTATTTACAATACGTCCCTGTATTAATGGATTGTTTAAATAATTGAACTTTCTCAGTGTATTAATAATATCTTACATAATTTTGAGATCTAGGACCCGGGGGGGGGGCACTCGGGTCTTGAAAGTGAAATGCCAAGTGGTCTCGTAAAGCAATGCAGTGAATGTCAAAATTGAGGCACTGTCAGCCACTTTATGCCAATTATGGGGCCAGAGAACTACTTCCGTAGAATAAAATAGGGCACGTAACTTGAAAGCCTTATTGATTACATTACTTTACACACAAAACTAATGGCAGTTTTATCTGTAGATTTCACTTCAATTTTGGTGAGTTATGTCTATTTTGTGGTATGGAGACACTCTGATGTTTTGGGGAGTGCTCAACATACACCAAAAATGAGAGACAGTCAATGAAATTCAGCCGTCATGCAGTGACAAAAAGCAGGGGCAGTAGTTTGATAGTGGGTAAGAACACTGTGCCCCCTCGGGTCTTTACCATAAGTACATTAAATAGAGCTGTTCCTTTCAATGGAGGCATTTTCTTGCTGTAAATTAGGCTTTTGTGATAAAAATAAAAGAACATTCTCCACCTTTAATGGTCTTCAAATCTGTCAATCATTTCCTTAAAAATATCGTAGTATTCAAGTTCATGACAGTCTGGTTGTGATATTTCATTTACATCGATATATGAGAAGCCATATGAGGGGAGGGTTGGCCAAGTGGTCCAAGGTGCTAGGATATAACATTGAGATAAGTTTAAAGGGTTCATTGCACATAATTTTACACATTGCCATTTATAGTATATTTCATGTTACTAATGTATCCTTAAAAAGTTTCAAATGAAAAAAGGGCAAACTATAAAGATTTCAATCAATTATTGAGGACAGAAAAGAAAATTTGGGAGTTTTCTAGATTCTGGGCTTTTCAGTTCTCCCTTGATACGTCATAATTCTGTTTTAAAAAATTATGCCAGGTTATTGAAAAAAAATTAGGTGGGTGAAAACACAATTAATAAGATATTTTGTAATCAAACTGAATTTCCTTTTTATACAATTATGAGAAATTGGGGATTCCCTTTAATGGAAAGCTGGAGATGACCATTTAGTAACTGTGTGACGTCACTTATTTGGGGATTTCCCTTAAATAAACACAAGATAAACCAAATACTTTAAGTCTAATAACCATATCCAGACTTGGAGTATTCTTAAGAAATCTTTAGCATTATTAGCTCTTGATGCAAGCGCTATGCTCAAAGAATTTTATTAAGAAATATTTATCCTGAAATGATGTGAAAGGTTTCCTTTAAGCTGTGTTCAAATCCTGACAGCTTGTTTTCCTTACTTCCCAGCAGTGTGGACATTCTTCTACATCAAAAGCCTGTCCTTATACCGTGTTTATGAAATATGGGATGTAATTTAAGAATGCTTACCTCTGTAAAAGTGTTGGGACCCTTACTATGAACCTGCTAGTTAAATAGGGAATAAAGCAACCAATAACCAAACAAACAATAAGTCATATACATGCATACATAAAGAGTGACTATTGCGCCATCTACTGGCTCTAGTAATCACCAACTATATATATTCCATTTCGGTTTACATGGCCATCACTAGAGTGTAGCACTGGGTCTCCATTTGCCTAGTAACTGTAGCTAGCCTAATGGACATTGTAGTTTATAGGAACATGCAATTGTGGCAAATTTGATAATTCCAATAGACTTCTATAGATAAGGCCACTTGATTCTTCAGACATTTTCTGTTTTATCATATTCTCCTTGGTCTACTGTTCCTATTTAAACTTGTTTTAGAGGTCTGTAATGGAGCTCTACTTTTGCTTTAACGCCTGAACGCTTCCCACATGTAGGAGCATGATGAATGCTTTATCAGCCATAATAATTGTGAGGAAGTTCCTCAAGTACGTACAGCACATGTAATATATTATCATATGCGACGATTATTATTAATGGTACATGATAAAATATACTCAGGCTATAAAGGAGAAACAGTAGACGATAGTAGGAAGTTGAGAAATAGAGTTGGGAATCGATCATTGGAAATAGAAAAAACAAGTTTGGATGTACATAAGAAAGGAAGTTTATATAGAGTAAAACATGTTATGGAATCTATTACCATATTACGTTAGGATATTAAAATGTAAACAAGAATTTAAGAAAAGGTTAACTAAAGTGGAATTGGAGAGAGTCCTTTGAAAAGACAAATTATAGACGTTGTGCAGGTGACGTCACAACAGCCCAAAAGGGACTGGCTGCCATCTTGGTGATCAATTTAGAATTCTCATAATCAATAATTAAAACAAAACATCTAGCAAACTATTTTTTGTTAACCCTTTAGATCCCACAGATTACGGGTATGAATTGCTGTATTTCCCCAGGAATTCCATGGAATACCCTCAGGAATTCCTTAAATTCGTCATATTTGCATACCATCAAATGCTGACCAACCTACATTAATTAGAGTTATAGAAATAAGATTTTCGGCATCAAATAGGGAATTAAATCAGCTTTTAAACGATATATTTGCCGTTTTTGTATGTTGAATACTCATCACAACGTTGACTTTTGGAAAAATATGGAAAAATAATGGAAAATTTCCGTTTTTCCGGGCGGCTACGGCCGGATTGGGGAGTACACCCTCGGGCATATAAAATCATATTAAACAACTTTACCTATATAACTTTCATGATTTCTAGATATGTCCGATAGCCATGAGGTCATGAAGAGCACATGGTGATCACCAAATGTGGTCAAGTGTCTTTATGTACAATACTACATCAGAATTTCTTCAGCCTTGAAATACTTCTAATCCATGGTTGCTTGCATAGATGAATGTAAGGTTGTCTTAACTACTGTCTACTAAAAAAAGGTGTATAGGGTCGATGATTGGCAACCGTCAATAACTCGGTGTCTGATAGCCTTTTCTTTATAGCATGAATTGCAGGTATGCTTTTGTATACACATTGACAATGGCATTGTAATATCAGTAGACAGGGTATCCCCCGTTAAGGCAGTTCAGTGTGACCGGAACAACGTATTTGATTGATTTTACTGATATAATGTAATATAATATTACGCTAACTTAATGCTTACTGTTGTAAAGAACAGTTAAGGCCCATTCGCCCTGGCAGACGCGGTACATGCGATCTCTTGCGACACTTATCGTTTGCAATTTTGGTACAAACAATAAAGCAAACGACAAGGCTCCAACCGATCAGATCCAACATGTTAGATCAAATCGTTTGGATTCCAGCCGATTGCAGGGTACTTGAAGTACTTAAAGTACTTAAGTACTTGAAAACAAGTATCGTTTGCAATCGGTAGAGACCTATTTTGTCAGTGTGAATGCTATCTGCTACAATTTCCCTTGCCTGCGATAATTTTATCGGCGCTGAGAATATCGTCATGTCCGTGCGATAAGTTTATCGTAGCTTCCTCCGATAGAATGATCGGCCAGGGCGAATGCACCTTTAGTGGACCATGTGGGGGCGACGAGTTCTGGAAATTAGGGGAGAGGTCAGCAGACCGAGACAAAGGTCAGCAAGAGGTCACCTCTAAATCAACGTCCCGGATGTTACCCACGTCTTTCAAACATGACTTTGTCAGATTGGGTAAAAAGAAATTAGAAGAGAGGGGCAAACTCTTTTTAGTCCACCTCTCCAGCGTTAGTGCGCATGCATGCGTGGGAAACCTTTGGTGATAAACCATTATGTTGTCTTAGGAATTTGTACAACCCTGTATTATCTTTTTTTTATGTTGGTCTCCTCATAGCATATACCAGATATCATGCTTTTTTATTTGATAAGATGTACATGGCAGCAATCTTTCACCAGCAAATTGTTTGGGTCTGTGTGGTGTCTTAAGAATTTGACCAACATGAATATTAATATCCCAAATGCACTGCACTTTTTTTCATTTATTATTTTGAAAACGCATTGTTTGCTTTTTGTTAAAAGAAATCATCTTATATTTAGCTATGATCACTGTATTGTGTGTTCGAACCATGACTTTTCAATTATTTATATATACTAGTGTCAAAGCCTATTCTATTTCTTTTTACATTATCTTTGCCGTAGATGTAAAGAGGACTTGTTGGCTCCCATTTGCAGTAGATATAAGAATTGTGGTTACTTTAATCTGTTCCGGCTTGGAACCTTCCCACACCACAATATCGATGACCTTCGCGCAAAGACTAGGTTGGCCTGTGGTCCATGAGAATATTGCACAGTAAGCATATTGAAACTAAGACATATCTGTTCAAAAGAATTTTCATTCAGTACCCAGGCTATTGTTTTTTTATCGATAGATCAGTGCAACAGATAGAAACAGCAGGGGGTCATGCCTCGAGAAGAACTTACCTGAGTAAATGTTGTCTTAGTTCAGCAGTGTTGGTTATCAGTGTTGGTTATTGCGGTAAGACGACTCAATATGAACTCTAGGGTCATTTTAGGTACGACTTTCTTGTTTTCACAATTTCTTAGCGTGGCATCATCAGAGGAGGAGCACGGAGGTACGTACTTTGCATTTTGCTCGCTACGTTCTTAGAGTTTTCTTTAACTTGAGGATGAATGTTTGGCTCAATTATCGTATTCTTTTGGGAAAAGCATTATGTTTTGCAGTACATGTATAAGTACTAGGGGACATCAAGAGAGTTACAAACTGAACTCGTAGGCTTATAAAAACGTTTTTTTAAAATTCTATTATCAAATGCCACTGATCCTACAATATATATAGATTAAAGGTTTCCACGGTGAAGGAAATCTTAGTTGCTATTTTGTCCCATGAGCACCACATTGAGCACTATACCTACAGGGATTACAGGGGTGGCTACTAAATGACATCGACAATGTATACTAAGTACATATATATGTTTAGGTCTTAAGTGAAGTAGCTAAGCATCGCTCTACTGTTACTATCTGTTGACTTGAACAATCGACAGGTAACATGCACATGCCAACAGGAAGGTGTTGGAGAGCAGCTGCAGAAACTAATGCTTACCCAAAACATCGTCATAAAGGAAAAGATATAGCGCAGTCACAATAACTATATTTAAACCTATTCTAGTACTTTTTTACGATACTTTACTTTAGAATCGTTGATTACAATAGCATGATCTGTTAAATGTTGAAAATATTCCTCACTACCACACAACCAGAGGAAAACTGATTTTGAATATAATATATCTCGATTCTTTTCCCAACAGTTCCTCCGAAGATAGAAGAAATGAAATGTGTTTCCAATAATTTTCGAGACCTGGATTGCACTTGGTGTTCAGCGGATTCTTTAAACGGAAGCCATATATTGACCAGTATGGCATCATTTAGGTAGGGTCCTGCAATACGTACTAGTCGTAGAAAAAGATGAAATGAACTATACTTGAATCGCCACATTCAACTGTTTGCAAGTTTCTTAAGTATCGTATACAATGTCTTTTATTCCAGTTTGCCACCAGCAGGAAGTACTACGAGCCAAACGCCTTTCTACCAATGTCTCAGGATTAATGACTGCAGCTGCCATATTTGTGGCACGGACACTTTAAAGGAACATAACAGAAACTGCAAAACTACCACATCGCAAGAGCGGTTTATGATGTTCGGTCACTACGTCTTTAATATCACCATGGTCAACCCATTTGGTAAAACTGAGAAATTCACAAGCATCGACGCCGACATAAATTTGGGTAAGAGTTTGCCCATCTGGTAGATTTTCAGATGGACTAATAAGGGGCGGATACGGGGGGCAATTTGTGGATCCACCCCTGGACTTTCAAATTCTTTATAAAAAAAGTGCCCTTTTAAAACCTTTAAGTATGCATTATAGGTTCAAATGACGCAATATGCGTCGTAGAGTTTTTAGAGTCTACTTTATCCTAAATGGTAGTGGAACGGGGGCAGGATTAAACTATTCCAAGCATTTTTAATGGTCGAAGTAAAAACTATTAGGTTATTACCACAATTCGCAATTTCTCCATTTCCTGCAGTGAAACCCGATGAAGTGAGCAGTATGGAGGTGTTCAATCTCTCCTCGACCACTGCCAGCATTACATGGACTGCACCCTATGGGCTCGACCCCAGATATCGGGCCTATGCATTAAACTATACTATACTGTTGGTGTCCGATACTCAACACGAAAAGGTCAGTGCATTATATCTGTTTTCCATCAAGAAAATGCACGGAAAGATGTATCCTATGTTTGGAACTTTTGACAAAAGTTACAAGGTTGAATAAATGTTTAGATAACTTGGGATGCATTATGATGCAGAATTTCATAATAGTCCAGGTATATCGTATAAACTGGCATATAGAACTTGATTAAGAATCATCTAGAGTGGATCCGTGTCAAAGATACGTAAAAAACATATTTTTCAAATTAATCTACCAAGGATGTTGTATCCGGAAATCTACTTCCAGTAGAAGGTCATCAGATCAGAGAGCTCACAGTTTTTATCTTTTTTACTTTTTTTCCATCTACCGCAGGTCTCCCTTGGGAGGCAAGTATTCCACCATTCCTTTACCAACCTGACTCCATACACAGAGTACACGGTTTCCGTGACTTCTCAACCTTCGACAGGAGGATATCAAAGTGATAACAAAACCCTCACATTTAGAACAATGGAGGCAGGTCAGTAGCCTAGGAATGGCACTTTGTTTAATTCTCCCCACTACGGATAGCTTATCAAATTTTATTGTAGTTCACCTGGAAACTAACCTAAATCAAGGTGCATTCTGGGAAATATGTAGACAAGTCACAAGGCGTTATTTTTCCATTTCGTATCTATACTTATTTAATATTTTTCTGGTTGGTTTGAAAATTCATTCATTTCAGACATATTAAGATAGCAAATATGTGTAAATTTTCTATAGTATTTCCAGAGTTTTTGTCAACAAAGTCAATCAAAATTTACTTGCAGCGGCATGAAAACAGTAAATAAGATTTCCGTGGTACGGAGAATTGGATTGAACTTTCTGCTGGAAAGTGTGTTGCACAGACAACAAAGTTTTATTCATATTTGCTGTTCTAGAACCTGGAGGTTGCCCAAAGATTTCACCCGGAGGGTTTCTCATCTTACCTAGTCCTGGCCATGACAGTCATAGAATAGCAAACGTCCATTGGGAGGTAAAGTATTTTATCATTGTCTTACAAATAAAATTATAAGATGTACTGTCCGCAGTAATATCTCCAGCGTCATCGCTAACATATATATTGTAGTTCTCATTATCACTAAATTGGCGGTATAAAAACAGAAAAACGGGACGTCCTGTAAAAACGGGACATCCTGCAAAAAATACGGGACGTCCTGCTAAACAGGCAATCATGAAAAAGTATATTATCTAACTATTGCAGATGAAATCAAACATGAATAATACACAAAATAAACATGATATGATACTTCTACATATTCCAGATATAGAAATTATGAAATTCTGTATTTTACATGAATTACATAGCACTTTCCATTTTGACAATTTCATAAAAAAGAATTTCACAATTAATATTTTTACATAATAAAAATGCTCAGAAAATGAGGAAGTTGCTAAATTAAAAAAATGATTTGTAATGAAAAAAACACATCTTTCGCATCAAAATGATCATTTCATTTTCGATCACATTCTATCATCACATTTTTTTTCTATTGAATTTGATTTTTTTAAAGTTACAAAAGCATACCAAAAAAAACAGCCCATCCTGAAATAAGATGACGGTTCTGTGTTCCATTTTTACAGGACGTCCTGTTTTTTCAGGCTTACATTTAAAAAGCACTAAAACTGTTATTGAAATGATGGAATTCAATTTAAATTTAAACAAATGATTGTTTGTCACATAGGGTCATATATTGAAATTGAAAAAAGAATAATGCAATGTTTTAAAATGATTTAAAGGGGTGTGTCCTGAAAAAACACGACGTCCTGTTTTTCCCGTGTAACCCCAACCTGATTATTATTTACTGGACACCCTCCATTATTTTAAAACTTGAAATATTTGACTAAGTTTCTAACCAAAATTTTTGTGTGTGCAGTACATCTAAGATAGATATAAATGTATTTGAAATAAAGTATTTGTAGTAACAAAATTAAAAATAAGATAAAATAAAGGAATATATTATCGAGCATACGTCAGCCTGTCTGATATTCTACATAATAATTGAACATATAATATCTATATCTATTCCTACAGTCCTTGTCAGCTAAATTTTCCAATGGCCAAATTCTGGGACACGGGATCCGAGTTCTGCCTCTGTCAACTGGCAATGTTGCAGTCACCGATGTAACTGATGGTTATGAGGTTTACATTAATGGTTCTATAACATCAGCAGCCATATCCCTGTTGAAAGGGGTTACATACAATCTCACAGTGATAGCATACAATAGTGTTGGAATTTCACATGGATGCCAGCATCTCTTCATACCTGATTATAAAGGTGCGGCCACATAACAAAAGAACAGGGTGTTTTACATATCATATCCATAGGATTAGTTAATGCCTATTTCTATCACCTTAGAAACATTGTATGGTTGAGGTTTGAATGTGGACAAGAAAGATTTGATGAACTTTCCTGCACTGTTTATCCCTAGAAAATGCCAGTTCCAGCTTTATGCATTTCAATACGAACCATAAGAACCACTGTAAACATGAGTTAAGTATTTCGAGCTGTTAGTGTAATGTTTTTAGCTACCAAAATATCGTTTTTAGATACTAATATGGTATAACATTAGTTAAACATCAAACACTTCTAAACATTTTGCTCATGAAATCATATCGTCTTCTCTACAGCAGGAAATGCCATAAACTGGATAGAAGCTGAAGATAATGGTACACACCTGAGTTTCTTCTGGCAGCTTTTAGAGAGGGACGGGCTGGTGGACATTCTGTTGATGGAATGTACAGACAGACAGGTGTCCCCCAGTCTGTGCCAGGTAGAGCTTCTGCTATACTCCTGCTTTGATGAAAGTGTCATGATGTAATCACCATGACCACATAGCTAAATATAAATCTGGCAACTATCTACAAATATTAGATGAGCACTCGACTAAAACATATGGTTATCAAAAACGATATTACTTATTGTATATAATTTCAGCATTATGATTTTTTTTTCAACCGGATGATGTGGTTTTAGGTGTTCGCAAATAACTTCAATTATGCCTAATTTTTTCAATACCCTGGAATCTCAGAGTTTATCAACGGTGAAAAAAACGTCCCAAGGGGACGTTTTGGGACCCCCCTTCCTGAAATATGGATAGCTACGACATCACAATCCCCTTTCCTAGTAAAAGTAGACATTCACAACGTTGCTTATCTTATATGATATTACTTATAAGCAAGTATTTCTTCTTATATACGAAAAGGATGTAAAATTCCACAAGATCCAGCTGAATGAAACGGAATATCATCTCAAGAAACCTATTGAATCAGCCGTCTTCTCTGTGGCAGCCAATTACGAAACAAACAGCACTGGACTATCTCATCCAGTCTGTGTAAGGAGATTCGATGGAGGTAAATATTTGTCTTTCAATCTATCAAAGGGATAACTATTCGATTATTAAACTGATAATTGAAATCGTTATTGCATCAAATGAGTACGTGCCCCTTTATATACCAAATCTATGATATAAAGTGTACGAGGCAATACAAGCTTAATTGTTTGAAAAGAACACGATGCTGTCCTGAACAAGCATTTCTTGTTTTAGATATTACGTTGCCTTGTGATCACTTTCATATATCATTGCACGCTGTTGCAATGTCTAAGAATATAGGAGCTGCTCATGTCTCTTTGTTGCATCAGTGGTTGGATCAATTTTATAGTGGCTTTGGTTGTGTTTGTGTCTAGGGGTATTTGGGTCGTTTAGAATAAGTAGCGTGTTTGGGAGCTTGGGGATCACACCAATCACACAGTATGTTTACAGAAACAACTTAGATAAGATGAAACAGTGATCTAAAGTACTTATTGTGAGTAGGGGTAAAGTGTAAAATTGTGCAGACTTTATAATTAATTCTAAGAAATGACCCTAAAGCCCAACTTCTTGTTTCACCATACTGCCCCCTAATGTCTCCTTGTGGCCTTTTAGGGTGATGACATCACACCTGAACCATGTATGCTAATTACCCTCTTGCCCCTCCCCATCTGCTGCCCCCTCCCCCCTCCTCATGCCTATCATGAAATGTACAAGATTGACCCTAAGTGGCCAGAATGAGCTGTTTAATAAAATGAACAAGATGGGCCCTGATTAGCTAGGCTGAGTAACTCAGTGATGTGAAATGTACCAGACTGGGGGTCACGGTTCATTGGTCACAGCACAGACTGAGTGGCCAGATTCAGGGGATAGGGGAGGGGGAGAAGGAAGGGGTAGGTAGAAGGGGAGGGGGTAAGGGTTAATTGTCTAACCACAAAGGCACACAGACATGAATGTTTATATATGTATAAACATAGATATTTTATGTATACATACACATGTAGTATACATTTATATGCGTGTGTATAAATCTACACATTCAAACATAATGACACTATAGCTTTGTAAAATGCAATTTAAAGGGAACCTTGCACATGATCAAAGGATGAATATTTTTGCACGAGCATGGAAAATGCATCAAGAACTAATAATGTTAGAAATATTTTAAGGATATTCCAAATGTAGACACAGTTATGAGATTTTAATATTTAGTCTATTTCATGTGTTTTCAAGGGAATTCCCCTAATCTAGTGATGTGACAAGGACACTAATTGGGAATCCCCACCTTTCAAAAAAGGGAATCCTCAACTCTCAATAGCATATAGAAAGGAATTTTACCTGTAGGATTAGATATCTATATTGGGCCAAATACAGGCTAAAACATGTGTGTCTTTTTCTCACTTAAATTAATTCAATTACCTGAAATTCCCAAGTTTTTTTTGAAAGGTAATGCCCTTTATTATGATGTAGCAAGGACAGAACTGAAAGACCAGAAAGTAGGGAATTCCCAAATTTTATCTTAATTCCCTCATAGTTCACTAATGCTTCAACATTTCTCAATTCTTTCTTTGATTTTTTTTTTTAAATACCAAAGAGAATGTAATTAAATTAAAAATAGGCTCACGCAATTTATGTGCAAGGAACCCTTTAAGGATGAATTTGGTTAATGACAGTAACACATCTTGATGAATTTCATGCATATTTCTATGACAACCTCTTTGGTTCAAAGATCTAGGGTCGCTTACCGTTGGTGAGATGAAACCATAGCAGTATTAAAGTATGACCTGACTGAAGTGGTTTGAGAGACCTGAGGGTCTCTGCCTTTATTCAGTCAAATATTGCATTTTTATGGGCCTAGCATTGGGAATTCAGGCTTCTGATTGATCAGTACAAACTCACATGGGTGCTGTCAGGAGTATTAATGAGGCAGTTACTTAGAGATTAATTTTACTCTGGACTGAACAATTCTATAGAACGTTCAAGTTGTGTTTGTGACACAATAACATTCGTGTATTCAAAGTAACATTCATGTACTTGAGGAAAGATATGTGTATTCAAGGTAACATCTATTTATTCGAGGTAAGACACCTGAACCTATGGGTGCACTTTATTTTTGTAGAAACTCCCAAACCGGACTTTGAAATCAATGGTTTGGAGGGACCTGGTGAGAGTTCGAATGGTCTATTAAACGTGACGATTCAAGCCCCGCCTTGTGACTATAATACTGGACGTGTGCTAGCCTACAAACTCACGTGGAAACCCGTCGAACGGTCAGGTATCTCTCTTTTTTTTTGTTATAAGATCTGAAACAAAATAGGGTAAACGGACAATTAAAAATCATGATTTGATCTTCTCAAGGGTGTCAAATCTTTGAACAACACTTTCTTTACTGGGGATGAAACGGCGTAGTGTTCCCAGGGTTCTTCTCTGCCCTCACAACGTGAGGTGACAACATGGTGAGCTACTCCTGTATGATATTTGTAACAATATTTTGTGCTCACTTTTTATAGGGAATTCTTTGGAATGTGTCTTTTTCCTTGAATTTCCGGGATTATTTTTGTGTATCATCTAGTTTTTAGTCACTGTAGTGTATAGTCGCGTTCAGCCGATTCATAACAGTCACGCCAGGCCATATTTACAGCCAAGAACTCTTATCACATTAAAGCTCTATGTCCATTAAATAGTATAGCTCTAATCTCATTGAAATCTTCATTACTCTTCCTTTCTGGTAGCTGTGTCGTTAGTGAATCTCTCACGAGGTACCCAGGAGTACACCATCCATGACTCGTCCGGCGGAGACCACTACCAAGTCAGTCTGGTCGCGGTCGGACATAAAGGTCCAAGTCTGTCCGTCGTCAAAACCTATCCACCGAGTAAGTTATGGACATCTTAACATTGATTTGCACATCAGACTTCTTAAATACTATAGAGACCAAATAGGTTTAGCAATAGAGTTTTACCTCATGATTTTTTACTTTTCTCTGTAACTGAATACAAAGTAGTATAAATTGTAACATGTTTATTTGAGAAGACCATACAACAATGAGGAATTCAAACTCATTTTAAAATGTAAATGTCTCTTTTTAGCTATTCCCAAATTCCATACAACAAAGGAATTCAAACTCATTTTGAAATGTAAATGTCTCTGTTTAGCTATTCCCAAGTTCCGTAATGAGGGATACATCGCGGGAGGCTCCGCATTGGTTGTGATCATCGTTGGCATCATATTGTAGTAAGAAACAATTGCATATTCCTGAAAGTGGGAGTGTTGATGATATCTTCCATCGGTAACGGTATTCTGCAAAACATCAATCTTTAGCACACCTTAAACCGGGGAGCAACTCCCAGGAACTCCGAGCTGCTCTGAGCTGCTCGAGTGTCATCTTACATACAATGTTTAATTTTTTTTCCCATTTCCGTACAGTTATTTCCTAGTAAATTTAAGCAAAGATTTTTATTAACGTATACATGTATCTATAAAATTACCTTTCAGTTTTAAATTTAAATATCGAGGCGACACTTGTCGGATCCCAACTATCATCCCACCTCCAAAGAGAGACCAGAACTTCTCACCTCCCAGCCATGAAGACGAACTCTACAATCTGTTAGAGGTCAACAAGCAGACTGACGAAGGCTCTGGAGCTGTGCACTCTGTGTGTAGAGACAAGGCTTTGGCTGAGAATTCACTGAGGACAGGTGGCGGGAAATGTGCCAGGAGTACCAATTCGGGAACTAGTAGTGGATATAAACCAGCCCTTAAATTTTCACTTGATGAACAGCCAACGAAGAAATGTACCAGTACTTACAGCATGGCCAAACCAACTACTGCCACCAACCTTGATCCATCATTGCTAGATTCCGAATGTCTGAACAGCATTTCAACAATAAGTAGTAATTCTAGCTCCCGACTTGACAATCTGGTCAACAAACAGGACGGTGAAGGCTCTGGAGCTTTGCACTCTGCATGTACAGACAAGACCTTGGCTGAGAATTCACTGAGAACAGGTGGCAAGAATTGTTCCAAGAGTGCCAATTCGGGAGCTAGTAGTGGATATAAACCAGCCCTTAAACTATCACTTGATGGACAGCCAACGAAGAAATGTACCAGTACTTACAGCATGGCCAAACCAACTACTGCCACCAACCGTTGTCCATCATTGCCAGATTCCGAATGTCTGAACAGGATTTCAGCAACAAATAGCACTGAGGTTATCCTCAACATGGACAATGTAGTTGATACAACTTCCCACCAGGATCCATCTCAGAGCATTGGTTGTACTGATAATGATGTGCCAACCTTTACATTAACTCTAGTGTGTTCGCAATCCAGTGGGAATATGGAGGCACTTGACGAAAACGAGGAAGTATCATCTGAAGAAAAGTCTAATGATATTAAGAAGAATAATTCAGAACATGTAAATCATAATCCTAGCTTCGAACTCGACAAACTGTTAGAGGTCAACAACCAGGACGGTGAAGGCTCTGGAGCTGTGCACTCTGCATGTAGAGACAAGGCTTTGGCTGAGAATTCATTGAGAGCAGATGATGGGACTTGTTCCAGGAGTACCATTTCGGGAACTAGTAGTGGATATAAACCAGTAAAACTTTCATACGATGGACAACCGATGGTGATGACTACTGCCACCAACCTTGGTCCATCATTGCCAGATTCTGAATGTCTGAACAGCATTTCAGCAACAAATAACAATGAGGTTAGCCTCAAAATGGACAATGTAGCTGATACAACTTCCCACCAGGATCCATCTGAGAGCATCGGTTGTATTGATAAAGATGTGCCAACCTTTACATTAACTCTATTGTGTTCACAATCCAGTGGGAATATGGAGGCACTTGACGAAAAAGAGGAATTACTATCTCAAGAAACGTCTGATGATATTGAAGAGAATAATTCAGAATTTATAAGTGATAATTCTAGCTCCCAATTTGACAATCTGTTATCTGAGGTGAAAGAGCAGGACAACGACTCAGGTGAAGATAATGAGGATAAGGAATATAAAACATGTGTTTCATTGATCTGATAGTCAGAGTCACGCCCAAAGGGGGTTAATAGGCCAATCATGCCTTATGTCTGGTAACAATGTTGGATGGGAAGCTTATATATAACACCTGGAGGTATGTTGCAAGCCATGGCATATGATCCTCATAAACCTATAGTCTTTGTTACCATTCACACGTCAACCTACCACCCACAACGGGAGGAGATTATGGTTGGTGGAAATCCCTACATGGGAAATCCGCACAGTATAGAAACCATAATCATTATGATTATGACATATCCAACTATCTGCCATAGAATAATAAACCGGAATCCTAGGTTTGTCCCGTCCTCTCTCCCTTCTCGAATCGAATAGGGCATTTTTCGACGTCCCTACCTTGTCTATGTTAATGTCAGTCGGTGCTTTCAGATTCATGTCTTATTGTGGTTATATCAAATCTATGGATACAGCGCAAGGCGTATTCCCTGGTGTCAATGTATCAGGGGGGCGGTGTCAACACCTGACTGCTGGATATATATGATATGGACAATCGTTGGGAAAACCTAACACTAAGATTTTTTCTGCAGGACCTCTATGAAAGATATACTACAATTGTTAGATTGAATAAGAGGTCTTTTTGGCGTAACATCACAATAGGTTTGTGTAATATATGTAGGTATATCGCGTAGCTTGATGATTGACTTGATATTATTGAGCTGACTCCTGACCACTCACTTCTATGTTTGTACGGAAAATAATTTCAGTTGACGTAACCTATTGATCGATGTTAAAAAGAAGTTTTGGGTGATGAGAAGACCCTTCGTGTATATCTGTGCTTAGAATATGAATTGTTGTGTGTTTATATTGATATTTCGAATATCATGTCTAGGTGGAGCGGGAGAACAGACGCTAAGTTTGAAATCTCCACAGAATAAAAATAAACTGATTAAAACAAAGTGTAACAATAACTATATATGTTTTTGTTGCCTGCATGAAAGTCACCAGTTGACTAAATTGTACTGTTGGTATTTCTTTTATTTCTAAAACTGTTGGTAACTGGTATTTTGATGGCCTGAAATCTCAAATTAGAATTACCAAATTATATTTTCATCTTCTTGAAAAATTACTATTATCATTTTTGAAATACAACTACAGACCTACTGGCAGCTTTCTAGAACTCCCTCTTTTCTATTATACATTATGAATAAGTAAATTAATTGATCAATTTAATTAGGAATTAAAAATGAATGTCCACAACCTGAAACCGACCAATTGTTATCCGAAATTGTTTTACTATTGTCTCTTGATACAACACCATTCCAACGGCCAACGTGCAGGTTGGCAACAGCCAACCCTCCGGTTTTGTCCTCACTGCTACTTCTCCAGCTATTGTCAATACGAAATCACAACAAGTTAATGCAATCCCTTTGATGGCGAGGTATGTTGTAATCACTTGTCTGTAGAGCTCCAGGGCGCCTCAAGCCAGTCATAATAGTGAATACCCACAGGAATATCTTTTTTGAACGTTTGAACGTGGTGGTAACTTTAGATGGTATTAGACTTATGTAAATTTGAGAATTTCTTGTTATTAGCTTACGTATTGTTACGAATTAAGTCTTCACGGCTAAGTTCAGATGATTATCCAGGAACTATATACATACATACATACATACATACATACATACATACATACATATATATATATATATATATATATATAGGTGCAAGCTGTATGTGGGGGTGCTATAAATATGCAACATCATAATTCTGCAATGGCTCCCGAATTGCAATCATTATGAAAAAGTGAGGACAATGTATTGACATAATCTTTGACACCATTTGGTCCACAACGATAACGCGGTTTGTTTCACAAAGACGATTAAGGTAATTTTAAATATAGAATCATTTTTGTTCAATGAATGAGTAAGAAACTGAATATTCCAACATAATGAAGAACATGTTGTGGGTTACCCGGTCTGAGATATTCATCACCCCCTGTCTCTCTCTCCCCCCTCCCCCCATGTACCCCTCGTCCTCCAGGTGCCAGCTGTCCGTTCCCACATCCTGGGGCCCGTACCCAGGGGGGGGTGGCGGGGGTGGCGCCCCCCCCCCCCCCCACAGAGGAGATTTGATAAAAAGTTCCACCTTTCCCTTAAAAACTTACTGTAAAACCCCTAAAAGATATGAGAAAATATTGAAAAGTCCCACTTTCGGAACCTCGCCACCCCCTTTTTGTAGATCTAAATCATTGAAATTATAAGCAAAAGTCCTACTTAATAGGGATTCTCGCCACCTGCAGGCCCATAACTGGGGGGGGGGGGGATGGAGGGCCAGCCCCACCCCACCCACAGATGATTTTTTTCCCAAACGTTCCATCTTACCATACAAAATTTAATGTAAAAACCCCTAAAATTATTAGGATAATATTGAACAGTTCCACTTTTTACTGCTCAGCAACCCCTGTATCAAGTTCAAATTATTGAAAGTATAGGCAAAAGTTCCACTTCTGGAACCTCGTCACCCCCCCACAGCAGAAGCTGGGCACGGGCCTGGTCCAGCTGACCAGTTGACCAACGCCCATCACCCACACCTGTAGGATTTCTCCTACTTTTAATTAGCACCTTTGATGCTGTGCCGCCCGTCGGTATGCCGCCTTTGAAGTCCGTTCCCATGCAATCAGGTATACCACCCCGCTTCTCCCGGCCTCTCACTCTCCATCCATTCCACAGTTGGCTCTACTAACTGGTCTGCTCACACTCATTGTAGCCTCGAGCCTCTATGTATGGAGAGTGAACGTCGGCATACTGTATACCTGTTCACTTCCTGGCATGCCTGCACATTCCTCGGCAGCGTCCTATTGTCATGGCAACGCGTCATCTGTCCCTTCTGGCTGGGTGAACGCAGCGCTATCCAAACACACGGGACGATGGCCCTGCTGTGACGTCATTGCCTACGCTCCAGGAAGAGAGAGCACCCCATGAACAATGATATAACCTCATTCATTACACAACTGACTTCGCTTATTTTGATTTCCTTTGTGCTTGCCTGTGGCGTTGGCTAACCCGGCAGCCGAAATCTCTCAAGCATATGGACTAGAATTTGGGGGCCTGGCGGAGGCACTAACTTTGTGCCTGACTGGTGGACATCAAAGAGGGGAGGCAGCTTCGGAAATTGTATCGACTTTAGTGGCCCTGCACAGAGGCCAGTCGCACGTCCGTGAACCGTTAAATTCCTGTCGTAATCCCCCTGCATGGGTACTCTCTATTCTAACCACATTAACGCCGGATTAATACCCCGTTTGATGTCCTGTTCTGTCTCGTTTCACACCGGAGGTCTTTATTCACCGTATTTTTCATGGCTATAGTTTAGGGCTAGAGTGAGGGTGGACGAGTAGTTGGTTTGAATAAAAGACACATTAGTTTGAGCCTCATATATATCATTGCGTAGATATTTTGGATTGAAATAGTTTACCATATCCAAAACATGGTTTCAAGACTAAGGGGGAGTTTCACACTGGTCATAATTTTAAGATCATACTTTTTCATGGTTGAGTTTCTGACTTTATGATCTTACGTTCCTATTGTTATCTATACATTATTAGAGTTGAGATTATTGATTATTAAGAACATCTTATCTTAAATTTTGTGAGATGTGAGAAACACATTTCCAATTACCCTAGTGTGAAACGTTCCCTAAGTAATGCATTTTGTTATTATCGTATTTTCAAAATTACTTGGAAGATCACATTGATGTAAAAGTGGTTTAAAGGAATATTTAAAAAAAAAAGAAATTGGTCTATTAATTGGTCTTGGTCAAGTAGACCCTGCTTAAGCACACAAGAAAAGGTAAAAAAAGACAATAGGAGACACCTGATGGAGAAATGATAAACATAAACTGTATTCTAGACATTGCTCAGTGTATAGAGGAGTTTGGGACAAGTGGAAAACCATGCCATGTTCAAGTGAATTTTCTGAGGAATTTTGTCAAATGTGTTCAATTTCTCATCAATTACTTTTCTGTCGATAATTAACATAGGCCTAGTTGATTAAGATAAATTATGTTTACCAAACCCAAAACTTTCTTTTAAACATTTCTGGCCATGTATGCCTGGGGTGCGTTCCACAGTCTACACCGTTGCAAGCCCCAAATCCTTGCGGAGGAGTGTCCTATGTACGGAAAACCGTTGCAAAGTTGTTAGCTACGGGAGGTGTCAACTCCGCATCTATTTGAGGCCTAAAATACATGGGCGTTTGATATCTCATGAGACCCTGCCTACCACCCACGATCTAGATAATACAAGATTATGCCTGTTTTTACCCATCTAATGGGTAAATAAAAATCAAGGGGTATACCCAAAATTACATTATACGATTAGCCATCTTTGGGTACATAATTTGTGGATTATATATACTATTCATATGGCATAATAGTCCATAGAAAAATTGAATCGAGGGTGCTCAACCATGACCATGCTTCAGGGACTTCAAGAGATTTGACCATGTGGCTGCCCGGCGCCCATCTGTCTGGCTCCTACAATTGGCTTAATTGCCTCTGACGCCACCTTCAGACCTAGAAACGAAGGTGGGCACCGGATCATAGTGTAAATGGTATGTAAGTCATATCAACCCAACAAGATTAAATCTATAACATTATACTTATTCAGAATAGAAAATAAATATTGCAAAATATCTTAGCATCATTGTCATCCATTTTTAAGCTCATGTTATCCCTTAATTCTTGAGAAATAAGAGCTTTTCTCTGTGCTCCTTTGCACTTACGGACACCTGAAGAGGTCTCCGTAAATTTCCCCTACAAATAGGCTGTCTGGGGCCTGTATACAGACGTACCATGGGCACCTAGCAACCGTCCTATTATGGTTATAATAGACAGGGGTGTCTGCACCCGGTGATCCTGGACAGTTTGGGGTTGACCATGGAACGCAACAACCGCAGACCTTCCGTATGTAGCACTTGCGGAGGCTAAGAGATGTGTAAACGGTAGGTTGGAACGCACCCCTGGTCTGTTCGAATAATATAGCCATACACGCTAAGCCAGCAGTTTCAGCCGAGGAGTTGCAACTATGAACAGCAAAATAGATAGGTTAGGTCAAAAATGAGATTTCCAGCGCATGCACAGGTTTCCGTTTATGCATTTTATACCTTCGAAATAAAGCTATCATGCGGCCACCCCAACCGATAATCATATAGTTTCGCGTTATAATCAGTTTGCTATACCTCATATTATGAGCAAAACCAGCTTAAAAACCATTTTCCCCAATGCATGCCACCTGGTAGCAAATCAGCATTCATCAGGTATATCAATACCAATCGAAAATTATTAAACAGTTAAAGAAAGAAAAGCAAGTGATGGTGATGATCAGCGGATGGCCGTGTTGAAAAAACAGAATGATATTCCAGATAGTTTGTGATATATGGGTTTTCAAAGTACATAAGATTACACAGAGAACACCGTGTTCAAATATAATATTATTCAATATTACGTTAAGAAGATTATGCGATTTCTAGCAGTCTCAAAGAATTTGTATGTTTAAAACGTTTTTTTGAAAGCTGCGATCATAAATTCTGGGTTTAAGAATCATATCCTGTGACAAATACCATTTTTCAACAGTCTTTGAGTATGTTAGTCAGTATTAGCCTTTAATTGGGGTATACAAAGCAATTTACTATGGACCAGCATCAATGCCTGATTAGATAAAGAGATTTCATCAGCCAGTAAGATGTGGAAGATGGGATATTGTCCAGTGCCTCCCGCTGTCTCTCATTTTAACAAGTGAATGTATGTACGTAATATCTTTACCAAGAAACAATTACACCAACAACTCATAAAACTGATTACCCAGGGTATTCTTTCTTCCCATACCAAGGGTTTGTCTAGATCCTTTTTTAAATTACAAATTTAGATCACCCTAATACTTTAGGTTATGCAAATCTATATGTATTATATAAAGTATAACTTTATCATTTTAACAATGTGTTTTGTGCAGAAATGTCCGATTTCAAGTCAAAATGGGTTCGATGAGATATACAACCCATCAATGAGTTGGCTAATGTAACCGTACAACAAGCTTAGTCTTTGATCTCTCTTTGAAAATCCCCATTCTAAACGTGTCAACATTTATTTCTTAAACGGCCGTATGAATAACCTCCCGTGAACCTAAGATCCTGTTCATTCAGTGTACATTTAGACAGAGCGTTTTCAAAGATTCAACCATACGGGCAGTAAGAAATCTTCGTATACTAAAGTGTGATCAAAGATTTATAGATTAAGTTCCACTGAATAGAGTTGTGTAAACCTTTTATCGCCACTTAAAGCGTCGTCTGTCTGATATCAATCATATTGAAACTGTGAATGGACTGTCGGACATTCTGGATAATAGCCCGGCAAAGTCCAAAAATAGCTTCAAAAAGAGCTTTGAAGCTTTTTGGACTATAGACGCATCTGAATACGCTGATGCAAAAAGTTAATACAAAAGGAAATAGCTGTGGAATATCCAGCATGTACTTGATAACAGTTCAAATAAATGAAATGTTGTTTAGTTAAAAGATGGATGGGAAATAAGACTTCCCCAACTCCAACAGCCTTAATAAGGATAGACAACACCTCAGAGTGGCTTCATTTGCGACAATGCATATTGTGAACCAACTAATAAGCCTAAAACAATATATTATATATCAAATGAAAGGACACATTTTTCTCTATCTTATGGAAGACATTTTGTCATTAACATTGTAATATTTGAGGAATTATCCGCAAAAAAACCTATTTTTTTCACTTTTTATTTTTGAACAATGATATCTCAGTGACCACTCCATAGATTGTAATGAAATTTCTTGAGCATGTCAATAATGATCCTCTGGAGGGAAGCGTGTCTCAGATTTTTTTTTATTTAGGGCCTAGTTTTCATTTTATGACAAAAAACTGGAAAATTTTAGTCATTTTAATTAACATTATTTTCTACATTTCATAAAACAAAAAGTAAGACCTAAATTAAAATTCTGGGACAATTTTCCCTCTAAATGAATGTTATCTACATGTATGAGAAATTTCATGAATTTATATGCAGTAGTTACTGAGATATCCTTGTTTAAAAAATAAAAGTGAAAAACGCATTTTTTCACTTCCTGGCCTACTTACAAAAGCACATTTCTTTACATCTAAACATAACTTATACCATTAGAGGAGATTCTACATTGGCTTTTAAAAAATGTATGGCATATAATAATGCCACAAACAGTAAAGAATTAATTCCAAAACAAAGTGGAGGCCATGAATTGGCCGCTGAGAGGTGCTGTCTATCCGTTAAGCAGTAATCACACTGATTATGATCTTAGTCCCCTTGGCTTGGTGAATGTTGGTTTGATACATGGTAGGCATGTACTCTTTTGATCCAGCTGTGTCAGGATAAAGCTGCCTTCTATATTAGTAACTTGCGACAGAGCGTGATGCAAGGCACAGGTCTGTGTACGTTGATTAATCGACAATGAAACCCCTTGATAAAAGTAACTCTACAATAGGTATCTACAACAGCTCTCTACAACAGAACAATAAAAGTATTGAGGAAAATCAAACTAATTGTCTTATTATTTCTTATGTCCATTACATCCAAAATTGCTGTCCCTGGGGATAAAATTAATGGCACATTCATGATCTCCCAACAAATTACATGTAAATACGTATCCGAGTGTACATCATGTATTATGCTATAACTGCACTTAAGCTTGTCAACTACGATGATATAGATATATGCATTTTCTCATAATTGTCTCCATAGTTTGTGTGCGTTTTTATGCTGAGGAATCCAGCCTAACGACACCATGGACCATCGCAATAATTATGTTTCAGTTCAATATATGAAATTGAAAAGCTTCTCTTTTGTTGACTTTTATTTCTCCTTATTTGGTTGTCTTCTATCTCTTCCC
Source organism: Lepidonotus clava (assembly GCA_936440205.1). NCBI lineage: Eukaryota > Metazoa > Annelida > Polychaeta > Phyllodocida > Polynoidae > Lepidonotus > Lepidonotus clava. Next base: position 19,007,778 of record OW387136.1, on the reverse strand, counting down.
TCCCTTCCGTTTCACTGATTTATGTCCGTAACCGACGTCCCACGGCCCTGCCTGACGTCCCCGATGACCCCAACGTCAGAAGGCACGGCTTTCAGTGACCACTGGTCAGCCCTAGTCACCCCAGCAGTGGCCCATGTCGGTCATGGTCAAGCCCTTTCGGCGGCCATCGCCCATCCCGGCACAGATCGCCCAGTCCGGGTGCACCACCAATCTGACATTTAGTCCCCAAACGGTCACGCTGACCGGAAGTCAGGAGGTCGCTGACCGGAAGTGACGACAGGGACGCCCTTCAACATGTCTGCCTCTTTGTGCGGCGGTGTCGCTGTGTCGGGGAGGGCGGGGATCGGAGCAGGGGGCGCCCACCTCTGGTCAGTCCTACAGGGGGCTGGCCGGAGCCCTTGACCGCTACAAATGACCATTCGTCGCCCCTTTCACCTTCGCCGTCCCCGCCCCTTGAGATCGGGTCCTGGCGTCCCGCTGTGTTGGATCATTTATCAGGAGGACGTCAGAGGGCACCCCCCAATCTGAGAGTCCCCAGGAGAGCCCTTCGCGGGCCGAGGGGGTGGGGGGAGAAGGGCACATCCGTGGGGCTCAATGCACCACGATGCGGGACCCCACAATGAGAAATTCAATCTTGCTATCCAGCCGAAAGAGCTTCCGGATTTAACCGCTTATAAAATACACCAGACGATTGATCAAAGGTCGCTCGATCAAATGGTTGCTGGAGACGTGTCAAACGAAGTTCACCGCGCTTCTTTGTCCAGCACTACAGACACAAGGCACAATATTTAGGAGCCAGGGGAATGTTTAGCAAAGTAATGGGAGATTGGTTATTGTCGACCGAAGCATAGTCCCGAGCACAATGATGGGAATTTTATTTCCAAACCCTTGAGAGCAGTTGTCATGAACTTCACAGGCAGAAATACAGGCCGACATCGAGTTCACGACGGTCATGTTTTGCCGAGCTTTACTCAAAGAGAGAGATGTATAATTTGTTGCATTGTCTCGCAACTTAAAGGACCGAATCAATACCAGAGATACCAGGGATGCAAACATTGACGACCGATGTATTCTTTCTTCATTAGTAAGCAGAACTTAAAATTATTCACAACCCAAAACATGGAGTATTTCTGAACGTACAAAACAATGAGTTGGCAGGGGAATTGGTCTCAAAATTTGGAATGGATGCTTTCAGGAAACACTCAGGAAACAACCAAGACTGTGTATTTTGGTAAAGATTATAGCACACCCCGGTAGTTTTTCACTCACATCCCTGCCTACGCCGCGTTCAGACGCGCTATGTAATTCTCTCTTATTGCTAGAACGACAAATATCTCAGTTTAGCTATGCCCATTTGTGGCTGAATTGAAGCGTTTCAATAATACTTGTTAGAAATGAAATAAGAGATCAAACTTCAGAATTTGAGAGTATCATTTAATGAGATATTTAATTGGCGTTCAGCAATATTTAGAAAGAAGAATATATTTCCGAGAGATACTTTAAGGTATATAGTTTTTGAAATGAACGACCTGTGTTTCTTTTGTAAGATGTTTACTTTGTAACAGTTGAAAACTATTTTCAAAAAAATTCCATTAGCCTTTAACATTTTTGCACTGGTAATATTTAGGTGAGTCGTCATATATGCATATCATTTAATCTTAAAAGATATAAGAGATAGGCTCAAAGTCAATAAAATCAGGTAGACAACCTTTAATACCTTTAGGTTTCTAGTCGTACCTTGATAACGATATTGCACAATACTTGTCAGGTTTGGTTATAAATTAGTATTTCAGTATACGTCCTATGGTGCGTACATGTTTTAATACATCTACATGTACCTCATAATAAGCTATGTGTCGTAGAAGTACTGAAGACGATTTATGTTTCACGAATGGTTCAACGCCGTATTTATACATGCGTGCCGATCAACAATGTTTATATAACTTCAGTAATAGTTTGGGTTATTACGTATCAGTTATCCCTAATATCTAATTTCAGCTTTAGAAAAACATTCCCTGAATTTATTTTAGTTTCAGTTCACACAGCTCTGAATCTCCCTTTGCTATCTTTATTGTCGGCTGTTGGCAGCACCTCTAAGGTTCTTTCCTCTTGTAAGCAATCGGTTTGAGAGTCTAATTTGATTGAGACCCCACGGTGCCCTGATATCATAGAAGACTCCTTTAATCTCTTTCATCCCATTGTGGGTTGGGCCGTTTGCCTGCTACTTTAAACCTCTTTGGCCTTGTTTGCCCCCCTTTGTCTCCGGCCATCCCCCTCTCCCACAGGCAATCAGCAGGCTTGCGACGCCCTTTTACCTACAGTTGAGTGTGGGCTAATTGAGTGCCCGTGTAACCAGTGGTTATGATGGGGGACACTCGGAGCCAGATAGAGTTACCGACGCAAAACTATTAGGCCTCCCGGGGGGAGGGCGGCCGTTGGAAGAGCCTCCCCTCCCGGGAGACAATTACAGCCTTAATGGGCCGCGCGCCCCCCTTTACCTGCGACTCCCTCCCGGCACCCTGCAACACCTGAGCACACCTGAGGGCGGCCACATCAAAGGGGGCCGGAGAATGGGCGGCGGACGCCCCGGTATAGCGTTACAGCATGAGCCATCAAAGACGAGATACACTGACAGGCCTGTGTCCATCACTGTGCGGCCGGCCACGAGGGGCCTGCTGCCGCTGGCCACTTCAGGCCCATCGGGGGCCAGCCTGGTCTCCAGAGGTCGGGGATAATCTTGTACAGAGGTGTGGGTTCCTCCCCCTTCTTATCTACCAAAATAATTTCACTTGTAAAGCTGTACTTGATGAGGTAATATGACCGTTCGGAGTTGTGGCAGCTGTTCATAGTTGCAACTCCTCGGCTGAAACTGCTGGCTTAGCGTGTATGGCTAGATTTCCAGTGCATGCACAGGTTTCTGTTTATGCATTTTATACATACTTTTATGTGCGTATCTACAGACGGCGTCATAAGGAGTTTTCTTTTTAATTATAGTCGATGTATGGAAGATTTGAGAGACAGAATGGGGAGCGCACTAGTCCCGGAGGGGGGAGGGTACTCGGTCTCGAACTGCATGCATGTGTATCAACTTTGGTCAGATCCTAATGGGGTTGTAGCTGTCAAATGGCAATTCGGCTAAAAAAGGGGGCTGTCAAAACATCAAACCGCCTTTTAGAAAGGGGGAGGGGGTGTACTTGGTTGACAAATTGGTACCAACTGTGGTCGGACCTTCAAGGGGCTGTATAGCTGATACTAAATTAGAATTCCATAGTAAGTAGTTAAATTCCTTCATAATGGATCTCAAACAAATCGTCATGTTCTGAAATCTGAAATTCCCAAGAATTTTGTCTGTCAATGGTTTTTTGCGAGGACTGTCCATGAGCTATCCTCAAAAAGGGCTATCTGATGTATGCTAGTTTTTCTTACTGGGGGCTGTAATATTTCTCAAAGAGGATGGGGGAGGGGTTTGGGGGCAGTAGTTTCGCAGTTGGTATCTACCTTACTGGAGACGGTGACTGACTAGCTACAATACCTGATTCTATTACGTATTCATATAATCTGATACGGTAAATGGTAGTGCACTGAATAATGACACGGAAAAACACAACATGTTTTATGAGACGTAGACATTTTTATTCTATTATCGGCGACGTTGTCAATCTCTATAGTTGTAACCGAAAGGGTAAATAATAGCCTCCGGAGTTTGAACACATAATGGTGGTAACAAAAGAAAACGTATTTCATACAATGTCGGTGGCGAGTAGAGTTCAAACGAATAGGGATAGAAACCAATCGTCGGTTTGAAAAGAAGTTCTTAGAATATTGAAACTTGTAGGTTTATTACGTTCCGGATAATCTAATTTGTCCCATCAATTTCTGGAAGGGAAGTACAAATATTCCATGATAAGCACCAATGTCACCTTAACTAACAATAGACAAAGTCTACGAGTCAGCTACTGTTTTGTACAAGTCTAAAATCTCTCCAAAAAGGCTCAGAAACCCCAAGACTGCTTAAGCCAGTCTCCTTGGTTGAGACAGAGAGACTAAAGTTTTAACTTACTCTCTCTGGTTGAGAGTATAAAGTCTGCTATTCAATAGATTAATGTCATTGAAAACATTCTAATACTTGATGGTCAACCATAACAAACGGTAATGAAAGGACGCTTACAATCCTTTCCTAACAGAAATATCAACTCAATAATTCATTGACTAACTAAATTGATATGAACAAATTGAATCGTTCTAGTATATATTTCTATCTCTTCTGGATCAATCGATCAAGGTGTTCTTATTTTTAATAACACTGGTATCAAAAACACCGGAAACTAGGTAGCACCATCCTTCCAGTATAAACGGTGACATATTATATATGTACATCAACAATTTATAATACATTGAACACTATGTAGGCTATATTCATTATTCTTATTATGACCTTTAGGTTAATCACTCGTTGGATCCTCCTCCAGATCAAAGTCGGAGTCCTCCAGATCAGAGTCATGACCTCCTAGGAGGGAGATGATCTCCTGGGTGAGACTAGCAATGGCTGGGTTGTTCTGGGCCAGGAGGGCCAAGTTCAGGTGGGCGTCACTGCCCTCCTCCTCCTCCATGTGCTCCTCCATGGTGGTATGGTGTGGAGGAACAGGCAAACTACTGGTAGTGGTAGCTGTGTGATGAGATCCAGAGTTGATCACAGTCAGGTGGTGAGAGAGACACGTGTCTGTGGGGTGTGTGACGGAGGGCACCTCCGGGGTGCGGTGGGAGCCGCTAAGGTCATTGTTCCCCTCCTCCATGGGGTACTGGTGTTGGTGATGATGGTGGTGGGGGTCTGTGAGGTGGGCACAGGAGGAACAGTTTGACTGGCCCGACGCCCCCGGCAGGTACACAGCAGTCCTGTCTGCAGGGTGCGGGAACTGTGTGGAATAACCCCCGTTACCATGGCAGTACATAGGGTCCTCCACCCCTCCAGGGGAAGAAGGCCAGGAGCACACCTGGTCGGCCAGGATCCTCTCCACGTCCAGGTGCTGCTGCTTGTCCCACAGGTGTTGTTTTAATCCCAGGATTATCGGATCATCCTCCGACATGTGCTCCACGTCCACCAGGTAGCGGATGGCCTCCTCCGAGCAGTCCCTGAAGCCGGCCAGCACCACGCCCGCCGGCTCCAGGGCGCCGCCCACCATGGCCGGGGGCGGGGCGACGTCCTCCAGGGCCGACGACGACAGCGACACGTCGCCCTCGTCCTCCTCCGACTCCAACCCGGTCGCCGTGTTCAGGTTCACACCCTCATCTGAAGTGAACAAACGGACATGGTGTTATTCTAAAGGATGAGTGGCAATGGTTGTTCGTTATAATGATTAAAGGCGGCATGATAACGCTGTATGCAAACAGCAAGAAACACCCTGGCAATGTACAGGAGCTTAGTACATTTGCGTCACTCAATTATTGATCGATTGATTCACAATCATTGAAATAGATAAGCGTTAAAACTGCCGACACTAGGAAGTACGTACATGTGAACGATAACTGTTCGTCAATTAGAAAACATTGACGCCAATGGTTCAATGTTTTTTACATACATATAGAGCATGCTATTTTGAAATTATGTCTAAAACAACTCTTGGATAACAAAGTTGGCGTCACACTATGAATGAAACACATTGTCCATATTAAAGTTCAAGGCTTCAGTCTAGGTCATATGTATAAACTCATAAAAGCATATGTGGAAGACTATATAATGCACTTGTCAAGGTGACTGTAGGATGGCTATTGCCCAATACACTATTCGTTCGTCATTGTCCAAATGCATAGCGGAACTCTGCGTTACATGGGACAAAGACGTTTTGAGGTACTGCAGCCAACTACCACTGTCCGGGTTATTAATTGCACCTCGCCACCCCCCTGTATTTACCTCTTTACAACATCAGAAAACTTCACAGACGATTTAACTGTCAACAATGATGGTTTCTTCAACGCCAGTGAAATATTAAGTTCTGCTTCGCGGTTGCTGGAACTAATTTAAAGGCTGTCGCGACGAAACAAGGCCGTCCTTTCAAATTCTGAAATGGCTTATGTCATTTTATTGAAATTTTGGACGTCTTCGTCTGCCACCAAAGAGGTGTGTACAAAAGACCAACTGGACCATTCATATATGTCTGTCATAGTCCCAACATACAAGGGAGTCAGGGGTAAAATGTTATTTGAATCCTCTTTTGCTTTGCCATTCTATTGCATTTCCGGTTATCAATAGGATCTATGCATTATGAATAAACAGATTTATCCCATAGAATGACAGCAAATGGAGGTTATTCATAATGGACCCAACGGTAGTCGCTCATATATATACCGATGGTTATAACATGGACATATATAATATATGAGTCTTATGTATTTCTCTGGTTATAATAAACGTTGCCTATAGAGCATACCAGGAACGTTAATTTATCTGGAAAATTGGAAACCCTGTCATCTGCATCGTCAGAAGTCAGAACGTGGGAACATCTTCATATGCTGCTTTTTATCATGTCCTATTTCTGACTAAAGATTTCACGATACAAGTTTTACGTGCAGTCTTTCTTTAGTTACTAACCAACCAACCAACCAATAGTACTCCTATCGTAAATCGCAAAGCAAAACTAGTCAAGGTAACGTTATTTACTATTATCTCTGGCTCGAAGAAACAAAAAGGGAAAAAAATCAGTTGGATGAAAATCATCTTAGTCAAAAGAAATGTGACAAGTAGTGATTGTAAGGAGATTTAGCTGCTGGTAGCAAGTATGGGGAAGTTAAGGTGACACTGTACAGGTACAACCGTAGGGGGACGAGCCTGAGGGGATGAGGGGGAGGGGAGGGGGCGCAGATGGGGGGAGTAATAATTATGGAAACACTTAATCAAAAATGCTCAATAATCTTGCATAAAGACAACAGAATATGTAGTAATATTATCCTAAAGTAACAAAGTAGAAGGTTGTGTAGTTCAACACAATTTGAAGATTGTGAATGAAATAATAGTGTTAACTTCTGCAATAAAAGGCAGTAGCTTTCAGTGCACCCCCCCCCCCTTCCCCCGGGGGGCAGGGGGTGGAGGAGAGGGTCACATACTTCCTGCCCTCCTCGCCCGGCGGTGTCTCAGGTAGAATAACCCCTCGTGTGTGCTGCCCCACACTCCCTCAGGTAAGGAGATACTAGTTGCCGTGTATGACACCAGGTGGCTGTGGTCACAGACACCTCCCCTGATTCTCCCTACTGATTGGGGGAAGTGGACATTTGTCACAGGCAGGGCTCACACACAGGTAGGATTGTGTTAGGCTCGAGGGCAGATATTAATGATGTACCGAAAGTTAACGGTATGTCGTTTTTGTGATGGGGAGAAGAAAACGGTTCTTGTTAAAGTTTAAAAACGCCTTAACGTGGAGAAAAATGATAAAAAAGGGGATAAGGTAAATGGATACAAGCTCGAACGTCTGTCACTTGCTTGCGTTTTAATAATTCATTCCATTATACATGTAAAGGTACATGGAGGACCAGATAATAATTATGCCGTCAGACTACAATTTCAATGTGAGAGAAGTATAGGATGATATATATAAATTTTACGTGCGGTCTTTCTTTAGTTACTAACTAACCAACCAATAGTACTCCTATCGTAAACCGCCCCATGATATATCTATCGTTCAATTGTTTGCATTTCCTTTAGGTTTTCCCATGTCAAATAGTCATTATTTGAGATCTAAATCAAATACTTTTGAGGAAAAATTGCATTAGTAATCATTTCAAACACCGATTGGATCCATGTATCATCGAAGAAGCAGTAAGGATATTCTTACTTTTATGTCAAAAGATAGGATAAAGGAAGAACAAAATTACCTCTGTGTTTACAACTCTGGTAATAAGATATTTTCTAATATGATCGAATGCTTTGGGTATGCAACCTGTGTCCCACCATTGCAAATGAAATAAGGAATAGGCTAATTGGTAAAGTGGGTTCATAATTGACCCAGGAGACTTACATGCAAGATTTAAAAGGGAATGCCCCTACCCCTTAGCCTTAGCTTTAAACCCACATTTTTCTCTCTCGTTTACCTGTTAGTTGTATGAGACCCCCGGGCGTTACGCTTGGACGCATACCCATTGCCCATGCGCGGTCAGACCCCCGGAATGCGCATGGGCGGACGAGGCCAGCTGTCACCCTGCATTAAGGACGTACAAACCCTTAAGTAGAAAAGGTCATAGGGGGTGGGGAGGGGGGCTAGTGGGCTGCAGGGCCAGGAGGTGGCATGCGACTCTACAACACTGCTGCTGGACCCCACTGGGCACGACTAGAATACAGGTAGAGGCTGAGGACAGTGTCCGGTATTTATACCTGTGGTCATTCAAGGGACACGTACTCCCCTTTAATACATCTAGAATGTCACCATTTAACACAACTTGAATGGGGACAGAACAGAATGACCTCCCCTTCCCCCATGAGCGATCCTGTTCCCAATCCCTTATTTTTCTTTCTCAAGGCTTTAACAAAGTCTCCCCTGCATTCACTTACGCATCACAAGAAAAAAGTCTTACCATGTGAACCCTAAGGTTAACAATAACATCCAACCAATTTCTTGTTCCTGTAGGTGCTTGAGATGTTCAGACTCACAGAATGAACCAGACCAAGCTACGTAAATAGAGGCCATTAGGGTTTCATCCTTTCGCTTGAATTACAGACTGGCAAGAAAAACACGAGTGTCATTGTGCAGTCTGGCAGGCTTTGACATGACATGATTCAAACCCGAGGAACTATTTTCCCGACACCGGATACTATAAGTCTCTTGGCTTTTATGTCTTCAAGTCGTGGGTGGCTGGAGATATTCCTTCCTTTTAGTGTTGAGTAGGGGAAACCCACAACCCCCACTTATGCCTATTTTTGCCACTGTTGCATACAAAGACATCCCAGTGCAGCACTGGGTATTGAAGCCCTTCGTAAAAAGATGGTATCCCATTACATTCCTTTATCTTTGGTGCGGCCTGTGAAAATGTTATTCTGTCCTTGTTTATGTTTTGGAAGCCAATGCATATTTATACACTAGAAAACGGCATTGCATCCAACCCCAGGAAGAACAGGTTCTTCATTGTTCAGTTTTTATCCATTCTATGACAGTAGAAATGAAAGTCCTTGGTTATCGAAAATAAAACCTTACATGCATCTTATGCGTGAAAACTGCTCTAGAAATCGTGTTAGTTTACATCAATCATCATGCGGGGTTCTTGTAATATGACCTCATAGCGATACGATGATTACTTCAGGATTTGGTACGTATGTGATGAAAAACACATAGACTTATGTGTACTTGTATGTTCACGGAAGAATCAAAACCCCAAAAGTTTGAGCAATGTGTTCCTTCCGCAGATATATTGCTATATTCTTTTATATTCAAGGATACCAATCCATGAATCTACAAATGTGGAAGGTCACAAATCGTCGCTTGTGTATTCTAGCATTTTGAATAACAACTGTACATAATGCAGGCGAGGTGACGTCAGGGTAAGGGCTGAATTCCACCATCCGTTTTCACTCCCGATTTCAGAAATCGGCGGTGGGAACATTGGTTAATAATCATAGACATGTTCATATATCATTAGAAAGGCTTTTGAATCTCTTTCAAAATGAGCCATAGGAAGTCTAGTCTTTTGGAACAATACTTGTTAAATTGGTAATTTATGACTGTTCCCACCAGTCAAAATCGCCTAGTGGAATCCAGGCTTTAGCTCAGCGTCCCAGCGGGCGGCAGGTGGACTGTAGGCAGCAGGCGGTGGGGACAGGCCAGGTGGGGCGGAGGGCTTACACCGCCCCCCTCAACAGATGGGGGCAGGAGGGGGTGGTTAGGGCCTGATGGGTGTATGGGGGTGGGTGGCGTCAGGCAGGTTGAGGGTAGGGGGCAGTGTTGGTTGTAAGGGATTAAAAAAAACACCAGTAAACTTCAAGTATGGATATTGAGGGTGAATCATTGCTCACAAAAAAATTGTTAGAATTTGAAACAAAATTGTTAAAGGTGAGTATATATAATTGATATAGATGGTGACCGCGGAGGACCTTATTTTAGGACTTTTAGTCCATGACAACATGGATAAACATAGATTCGTCAAACTGAGGGCCATGCTTGTTGTTCAAGCCCTTTAATCAATCTTTCATATTAAGTAATTAGATCGAGCTTCACTTGATCTATGTAATCTTAGCGCACAGCAATACCTAGGTCGGTATTATAGGGCTTAAATATTTGGGGCGGCTAATGATTGCCATTGGTTTTGTAATTAGAAGAAATTACCGAGTCGTGCATCCAAATTATCAAAGTTAAAAAATATTTATATTCCTACACGGGACTTCCCCCAATCTCTGATAATTGGGGACCAATTATGAGACTTATAAATAAAAGAACAATCTAGAGAAACAAAAATAACATAATATCAAAGTCCTGAATCGCACAGGTCCGTAGGGTGACCATATCCTCCTACACATGGTGAATCATGACGGCTGTGGCTTATAACTAAAATTGGCCAAGTTGGCGGGCCGCCCTAAGGCCCCCACTGCTGTAAAAGGGCAGATGGCGCATTCGGCGTGCCAGCTACAATTATCCCTGCCCTCACCCACTTGAAGCTGCCTGTCTGCCTACTTTATCTGAATATTCTGATTAAGATCAAAGGTGGCCGAGTTCTGGTCACGCTCTCATCTACTTTAATTACAATTTGAGGCAGGCTGGATAAAATACCGGTAGCAGTCAATGAAAACTTCATTATGTCTACGAGGTATTGTCATATTTCACTTCATAATTCTGTATATGATTGCCATCATGGGTTGCCATTATAGTGTTTTGTACCTGTTACTAAGAATAATGATTGTTAAGGAAATTAGTATCATAGTATTATTGCATGGTACTAGATGCAATGAGTTCATATAATTCTCTTGGAACACTGTTGTGAATATACTTAATTTTGTAGGCGGTCTGTGTATTCAGTGTGTTATGGCCTTCTAACAGAGGTTGGGGCTTTGAAGTCTATTGTAGCAAAAAGTCCTGTACATACTGTATTTAAAACAGCGGAGGAGAAAACAGTGGGTATGTATGGTAGTACTTACATTCGAGTGCATGTTTACGCAGCATTCGGCACTGCCATCCGAGCACCTGCATGGTAATGTATCACTTGGAGTGGTCACTGTCACTGGCCACTCGGCTACAACTGTGTCCGACTTGTGGGACAACTAGGGTCTAGTTGGAGTATAATTGTGGTACGATTACGATCCAAAACTGTACGGAAAGGTTGTGAGATTGTGTGTTCAAAGTCCAACTTTAAAGCCCTTCAACTTGAATCTTCTAATGCTTTTCTAATCCGAGGGTTGCCTGTGCTTCCAGGTTTGCCCATCTACAGGTATTCCGACGGTTTGTCTTTGCCCAGGTAGGAATCCTCTGGGACGGGTGGTGAGGGGGGCGTCCTGACAGGTAAGTCTATGATTAGGGACAGGTGTGTCCGCTGGCTGGCAGGCAGGTGATGGTGGGGCCTGAATGAGAAGTACCCAGTCCTGTTGGTGGCACGTCTAGAGAGGTGTCCGATAGGGGCCGCTGGTAGTAGCGGTCTCAAGTGCCTGTAGTAGTACTAGTAGTGGTAGTGGCCACCTTATCTCTAGCCGTTATGATATAGGTAACGTGGGTTTTGTCACAGGCTTTCTCCAGGTCCCTGTATCCGTAGGTGTGAAGGTGTGCACAGGTGAGGGAGGAGTGAGGTGGGTTCGGTAAGTCCTGCTATAGCAGTGGTCCACAGGTATTAAAGCTGAACCTCTGGTAATAGTAGTAGTAGTAACATCCACGCATCCACCACCTCACCACACTCACTTTCACCTGCCGTCTACAGCCCAGGCACCGGCCGCACGCCGTCATATACGGACAATAGGCCCTCCGGACGTTATGCAAATGAGGCCGGCAGCTGGCGCATCTGATTGGTCGGGAGTGGCAGACTGTGGGTCGTGTCATTGGGCGTTGATTGGTCAGTGTTAAGGGGAGGGAGTTTTTGTGGTGGGGTGCGCGGTACGACCGGTAGAGTCACGGTAGGCTGCATATACACACCTGGCTCCGGTAGGACATCTCCAGAGTAAAAGGGAAAAGGAAATGAAAGGTGGTGAAGGAAAAGGGCCTTGACAGGAGTAAAGGAAGTACCATGGGAACTGAATAGGAGGGTTTCAATTTCATCCAAACGTTCTCCATGTTACTTTCAGTCGAGGATAATGATTCACTTTATAGTAGTAGCTATATGATTAGGCACTGCTTTATATGCATTTGAATCATCTTAGTTCTGCAACATATCTTAGTGATAAGACGAGGAACATTCCCAAGTCCCTTCATTCTGGCTCTCTTATTGGTCCAAAGCCCTTCACTGGTACTTCATAAGTAGGATGGGAATAAAGAATCAGTATCATGGCGAAAACGGGATAATTATGTGCCCTATATCAATAGCCCCCTTGGAATAGTTTCCAACAAAAGCATCAATATGATTATACTATAATAGTAAACAATCAGATGGTAAATCGGATTACCGCATATTAAAATACCATCCCCATGACACTGTAGAAATGTAAAAATTGTGGCAACTAGCTAATGTCAGGACATGATTATACATACAGATGGAGTGTAAGGGCAATGAGATGGTTGGCAGTGCAAATGTCAACCTGGAAATCGATTTTGTACATATACCTGTAACCCCGAGATGTAACCGAGATGTAACCTCCGTGGAACAAAACTAAAGCACAATTGTATATAGAACATGATGTAATGGAAAGGGGACATAATATTGTAATGGAAAGGGATAGTTATAACCAGAAAATGAATGAAATCTCAATGAGATAGCAAACGGGAAGCGGTTTAGTCAAGAGAATTGTGGAGTGTGACAGAGGCAGAAACAATAAATGTAAATAATTTTGACATTGAGTTGAACTGGTGACGCCTCCTTAAGCGAAGCGTCACTATACCTTGGCTCGTGTCACAGCAAATGTACTTATTGATAAGAGGACGATAAAGATTAAGATAAACGTGATGTGAGTATTGGAACTCAGTGTTTCTAATCACTGAATGAACAGGTGTTATCCCAGGTGGCAGATCTCAACGGAGTCACTGATCTTCTGATAATCTTGCCCCCCTTCGATCTCCGAACACATACAGATGGGGAAATACACATATAACTTGCACATATTTCATTATCTTTGTGAGAGCACCTTCTTATCAGGACGTAGCCCCTGGCCACGTGCAGCTTTCACTTGGAGGACCTTAGAGGGTATTCGGCATGGTAATGGCAGGAACGAGTCCATATCTAACATGCAGGGTGCTGAGCTTTTAATTATTAATAGTTTCAATGATTTGTTTTTCATAATGATTACAGGTGTTATCCCAGTGGATATATCTAGATATGTCCAGATAGTTATAGTCATGTCGCCCTGTCCTATCTTAATTATTGAGGCCTACAAGTTCTGGCATTGGTATTTGTGGAAGGCAGTCACGTATCGCCTAGTCATCTGTTCAAGTACGTATTAGATAAAACTCGAGGTATCCAGAAGTAATAAATTGTTGGATGAACGGAGCATCCGGAATTTTGTAACCTATTAGAACTGGCCATCCTTCGAACTCTAGCCCACTCCTTGCATTCGCCCCCTATTTTTCTCCCAAGATTTTACAATGCTGTATATAAGAGGCGAATATCCATTGTTCACACAGCTACAATGTAAATGTATGGAAAATATAAAGATATCAATTCCGCAGGTGCATTCGGCGTTGCATATTGTGGAGGGGATTTATACATTGTACAGTTTTCAATACCATATTTACAATACCAATTTTCCCACCAACTGTTTCTCCCAAAGGATTCCCATTCCAGGAAATCCAGGTAGTTTTACAACCTGAATCAAAACACTTTGTTTCGCTACATCAAAGGATTTTTCTTCATTAAAATATGCACATAATCCCTTCCGAACCGCGTGATATTTTATGACTTGGTGTTTACCTTTGGATGCGACATGGTGAGAATTCATAATGTAGCCTGACCCCCGGGATAGGGACGGACCCATCAAAGAGAGGCGTGCGCCGTCCTAGCCCAGAGGGGGTCGTTTTAGCACTGATTATGCTCACATCAAAGCACTGGCTTCAGCCTCACTTTAGAATAACAAATGTTCTCATGTTGTTTGATATCCATACCTAGCCAAATATGATTTATGAAAGAGTATCTCTGTAGGTATTTTCTCAGGTAGCTCCCGGTTGAGTCTGAACATGTGTATCTTGTAGATGGACAGCGCTGAATATCAATTTTTGTTGCATGATTTTCTAAAACTACCTTTCTCAAACTCACCCTCCATTTTAACTTACCCCTTCTCCTCGTCGTTGTAGGCCTATATAAAGTTAAAGAGTAACAGGAAGTGCTATTAACGAAACGTTCCCATGATGATTGAAATCCAGAATACTAAGTCCAAATGTCATATCAATAATGAAAAGAGTATCCATGTCCTACAAGTCCTATGTGAATTCAATCTGCCTTCATAGACAATTAACATTTTATTTCAGTACAGTCTACAATTGATAGATTCGTGTCTGTCTCATAAATCATATTAGTGTCTAGTCCAACAGTAAATATACAGGTTCTTGTACCGGTGTATGACACTGTCATATTACCATGGTGAGGAAAATCCATCTTTTGGCATGTCTTTCACTGATAGCATTGTTGGTGGAGGCCCTTCCCTGGGGTCCCATCCCTGGCCCCTCCCCCTCTCCCCAGCTGCTTAGGTCCCTCACCTTTGGCCCTGTACTGACCAGCCTCCTTCATTATCAGAACCCAGTGGTCAGTTGTGATGACCACAGCACATGCCTTGTTCCCACCACTGACCACTCACTAGCCTCCAGGGGCAGACATCATTACGGCATTGCTGAATGGTCGCGCCAATTGTCTTTGTGCCAATGCCAAGCGACCTCTACCTCCCCATTACTCTTCATCCTGCCGTACCCCTTCATTACTTAGCCTCTACACAGACCTTCAATTCATTAGAACCCCATCATTGCCCCGGCCATCCCCCGTACCCCACCAGCCAGCTCCTCGAGCCATAGAGCCCAGCCCGGATGGCCAGCAGAGATAAGAACCCCCCAGACAATTAGGGTCTTAGATCTGAACGGCAAACATGCCAACCCTGCAGTCCCCCTTGTTGGGGTTTAGTCCAGGCTTTTCACTGGCGTTGTTGCTGATTCTGTCCTGAAAGCTTTAATTTGTTTGCATCTCCCTACCCTTCTCCTTCATCTAATCTGCAGCCCTGTCTTCCTAGAGGTAGGGTGGGGGGCACTCATGTCCTGAAGCTTTGACAAAGCTATGACACATAAGGATTTAACCCTGTTGTTATGGCGGACAGCAAATGACGAAAAGCCGGTAGCAGTATTGGACATCCACGTGTCATTTTCAAATATAGATTCAGAAATTGATATATCAGGAATATTATAGATCAGGAATATCATAATATCATTTTAAATTTGTAGAGGTTGCAAGTAATGAAGAGGATTGTGAAAAGTAAAGGTAAGTGGAGGTAGACTTCTCTTTTTTTCTCATGAAATCTTATCTCATGCTAGAATCACTTCAACGGTACATCTTTTAAAATGTAATGTTGTTTTTATCGAGGTTCTAATCTAGTGATAGTGCCCCCCATGCCCTGAAGGCTGTCTCGTACTGGAGGGGGTAGTGGCTTGGTGTGTTTGCGGGTATTGTGCCTGAGCGGACAGTCCCCTGCAGACTGACCAGTGGTCAGTGCTGTGGTCAAACATGGGTCATTGTGACACTGATGCATTGTGATGGACAGAGTACACGCAGGCAGGGCCCGAGGTGTGCCTCCTCCCCCGGGGGACGGTCTTAGGGGCCTCATACCGATACACAGGACGATACACAGGACGATAGTTGCCTGGATACAATCTCCCAAGACCAGCATACAATTAAGACTGCTAATATTGTGTTGCCACAAACCCGTATACATATTTGCTACCTCTCGTCTATCCTTGCGATGATGGGACTCAGGACATTTCCCATGCAGAATAACTTCCAACCTACAGTTTCATTTTTAAGTTACATTAATTTTAAGTTCAATTCTCTCTAACACCTGAAATTGAACGGTTTTGAGTAGATTGAAAAAGTCACTATTGTAAGTTCATGTCTATGTATAAGAAAGTGAAAAATATGGATAGAATGTCCAAGAATGACACTGTAAACAACAATATCCGGCTTGGAGAAAGACTTCTAGTACACTTCCCTATTTCCACTTGGTATTGATCATAATCTTTAACATGTTCAAGTATTGTATAGGAAAAGATCACAAAACAATGTACACTTCAGAACAAGGCCCCTAAACCGAGACTGCCATAGCCTACTCCCTACAACAATATCAGGCGGTGGGTCTATAATAATTGTTTATCCCGTGACGCCGGCCCGGTTCAGTGGCAGAGGAGGAGTCAATTGTTTTCTGGTTGTGTGTAGAGACGGTGAAGGTGGCTGCACCCCTGCTGTCTGGTGGTGGTGAGGTCACTCAGTACACACAACATGGAGGGCCAGCACACTGTGCATGTATGTCCCTCTCTGAATCATGTAAGAGGCAAGGAGGGACGGAGAAAGGCCCCCTTGTTGGAAAAAACAATCAAATTTTATGGTCTTGTGAATATTTATAAAGAGACAGAGTCCAAAGAGTATATTGAGACATCAAGAGCATTCTTTGGGTCGGTAATCCGGGCATTTGTAGGCGGCGCTACGATCGGCGCCTTAACGATTGGTGCAAACAACTACCTAGCGACGTGTATTGGGACTTGTCAAAGACTGAATAACGATGTACAATGTTCTTACAAATTCTTTATATCACATACATTGTAAATGTTGCATAAAATAAACATACTCAAAGATATCAGAGCAAAATATTTATACCAAACCCCCCTACGGCCGTCAGACACTGCCGGTGCAGGGCCCTGGCCCCTTGTTTGTTGTCGGGGAGGTGTTAGGCCAGGGGGCCGGTAATGACACCTGCTCTAGGCGGCCTACCTGGGCCCAGTGCAGGATGGCATTCACACAACCTGTTCGCACCTTTATTCGCGTTACTGGTCAGTACAAAGCCTGTTTACAACATTATATTAGTAAATAATAACAAGATATTCATTTTTACTTTTTCAAAGAACAGGAATTATAACGTTATAAGCATCATACCAAGCGCGGGATCCAGGGAGTTGTATTCACCCGTTGCTACATAGTCACGTGACCGGAAGAACTGGTCCCGACTCAAAGAATAACGATCTGGATCCTCTGGGAGACTTTGGTTTTGGTTTATATATTGAATTCTATAACCCTATCATAACATTATGCAGTTGAGGTTGAAACGAAACGTGTTACCTTGCTGTTTAAAGCATTATTTCATACGATTCTAATTACATCATCCCAATTGTTTCTCAATCGTATTGCACTCAGTACATATTTATGTATAGCAGTTATCAGCTATGTTTTACACAGGTGGATCCGGGATTTTGAAAAGGAGGGGGGCGCTTATGCATTTTTTTCAGGTTAAAAAAAACACGAAAAATCTTTCAAAAAAAAGGGGGCGAGCGCCTCCTCTGGATCCGCCCATGGTTTAACCTAATATTTATTTACGTTTGGCTATCTCCTCTATACCAGAAATTCAAAAGGCCCAGTTATTTGACCTGTTTCCTATTTTCGGCATTTGGATTTTCCGTCATGTGCATGTTCTATAATGCTGACTATTTACGGTAGAGTTGCACTGCCCCAGTAAACTGACACAGTCCATGAGTAACCGGATGGGGTGTACATCGAGGTCAGAAGCCAATACTTAGAAGGCAATGATAGATATATTGCATACATTTTGCTTATATTATATTTTTTATGACATTCCATTATACATCGTTATAGTCAAATAATGACATTGTGTGACTGAAAATGCATGTAAAAGCTGTAGTCGCGCGTTCTACCCGCAACATACCAGAACAGTAACGTGCATCCTTGCATCCGTGATGATAATAATGATATATTTTATTGACAACTCAAAGTGATTAAGTCTGCAAAGGATAATTATGACGTGTGAGTACGTTGGGGTTGAGGAGAGTTTCATTCTAACTACCTGTTAAATTACAGAAATGGTCATGTCACCTGATACTAAGAGGCAGATCAACCTGAAGGACGTATACTTACTTCTATGCTCTAACTCATTCTAACTAAGGCTGGAAACTATGAGTCTCTCTGCCTCGGTCCCTGAGCTCACAGTCTATCCACTCCAGGGAGGGACAAAGACAAAGTGCTTCAGAGAAATGTGTCAGGGAGTTTGAGTGCCCAACGGTACTTACCTTCATGGAGCCGGGTAAATGATGACAATGATTGTGACAATCTGTTGATAAAGTAACGTGTATACATGCCACTAGATCATAATTGCCTCATGTTTCTGTACACAAACTTCGGATGGCACCGTTATAACTCGGGGTATCCCCAGTTGTGTCTGCCCGGAGCCCTTGTCCGCTGTCACCGAGCACCTCAGGTCGGGTCGTGACACACTTTAGGACGAGCTGCTCTGTATAAACTAGGTCAGCTCGCGAAGGGTGGGCGTGCGGCAGTGAAACTCCCCCCCCCCCCCCCCCATACCCTCCACCCCCAGTCACAGCGGTCTGCAGGCCTGTCCCAAGCTTGTTCGGGGAGTGCCGGGAATCGCAATATTTCGCTCCCCCCTTTTTTTTCTTGGCCCAAATAATATTTTTTTAATGTAAATGTCTTGTGGCCAGAGGGCGCGCACAGAATTTTCCTATAGCACGCCCATCCCCCCTTTTTTCAAATTCCTGGATCCGCCCCTGAAGCGCATTACACATATCAGACCACACGTCCCGTGGGCTAAAGTAAGGATTGAATTTATAAGTAAATTTTTATTAATTTAGAGGAAACAAATGATATTTGATGAAGCATTTTGAGTGGTAGACCACAATTTTAAATAGCTCAATTTGTATATGCATTTGTGTATGTATGCCATTATATTTGGATGATTTGTACGTTCCTATCTCCAAACAGATACATACAGATTAGGAGAGGATGCTTGTAAAGAACCTTAAGACACAATCGGGGTCAATTAATTGCACTCCAAGATGGAAGAAATAAACCATGTTGGGCCCATGATGGCCTTGGGGTCCTGGCCCGGCGGACAATCCGTAAACCAGTGTAATACACCATACATGCCTTTGTCATTAATTTCTATGGCCATCCAGTGGTATTACAGAGTAGGTAAGTAGTTGGCCTACAGTGTGTGTCCAGAACAATATACCAACGTGTAAGCAGTACCCGGGGGTCCACTGGCCGTGGGAAGTGGGGCTTGTGGCGGTGGTGGGGAGTGGACCTTTCACACCGCGGGGCGTCAAGTGGTCAGGACAAGCCGTTGGGTAAGAATTTCCCTCTGTAGTTACAATACATGGCCTGGGATAATTTAATAATTGTATGTGCATCTTCAACATATTTTATTGCTTATTTCAAAAGGGGGATAGGTCACAAATTGACATTTTCATGCAACCTGAAGCACAAAATCGCGCACGTTTACTTCTCATAAGTTCTTAGAGGAGCTTTTGTGTGCTTCTGTGTCATAGAGCAAAAAAATGACATGATTATTAGATAATTATCATTTGTCAGATTCTGTAGTATGTAATTTCGAACCATGAAATTATGAATATGCAATACCGTAGGTCCATGAAAATCGTGATCTCACGCTCCGAAGGCGAGCCATTTCAAACTGGCAAGCGTGTGATACGGCCTAATATTTACACAAGATATTAACCAATTTTGTCACTTGCCTTCCAGTCTCCACTAATGCTGTCACTCCGGGGGGGCACCATTGGCCTATACCTCATTATACCTCACCTAATGCTAACTTCATCAGCCCTGCCTCAGGTGTTAATTGCAATCCGGCCAGGCTGAATAGTTAATCCTAATTACAATAGACGGATTGCATGTGCCTGCAAATTCCCACGGGCGGAGAAAAACTTGGTGACACCTAGACAAAACAACGAATTTAACCAGGTAAAATAATCGTCTTTGGGGGATGAAAATAAGGGCAGTGCGTTACTCGCTCTCCAAGCAGGGGTGCCAGTGCTAACATCCTTGCTATTGGAGTCGATATATGGGAGGAGAGTGGAGGGTGTGTCAGTGGGAGGGACAGGTTACGTGTAAAAGGCCTAATTGGCGCCTGAGACATTACCCTTCGGGGCTGACAGAGCGCACCTGTCTACCCGGAAACTGGGTCCAGGTGGGGACCTTTGGGACCTTTCTCTGGCATTCCGAGAATGGCAGCATCCAGGAAATTGTTAGCGACGATTATTTCTCGCCACATTCACACTTATTTTACTAATGTAACGGATTTTGGCAGTCGGTAAGTTTATGAGAAGGTTCTGAACAACATCAGGGTGGTTCATGTGCTAAAAAATAAACATTTGCTGACAATGTCATTTTCTTCTGAATGCCATTATTTCAGCTTCAGCGATGGTGTAGCCATTGCATTTACTTCAGGCTTTCGGGTTATGATTCCAATGTATCGGACTGATTATGTAATGTTATCAAATGGGAGTATTTCACCATGCACTTTCGAGTTTACGTCGTAACTATAGGCCAATGCTTAACAATCATGTTCAGGGATGAAAAGTTAAACGTCGAAATCTGGTATCTTCTTGTACAACTATTTTTTGGTTGTTTTTGTTTTATATTTGAATTTTATTTTACTACATGCATAGAAGCACAATCACAAGATAATGATAAGAAAATATCACGCCAGTTTATATGGCTCAAAGCTAACTCAAACATGAACATTTGCAAAGATTGACGAAAGTGGGATGATAAAAGAAGGTGGGGATAATAAAAGTTTCAAATATATACATCCAATATGAAAGAATTACTTCCCAATTCTACTAAACAACGCTCCCGGCGCTATCAATTGAAAACCATTCGTGATTCAGTCGACGAACAACCACTTCATTTTTCTCATCGCTCATATTGAGTGGCGGCGTTTACATAGAAAATTGGTGCTAAAAGAGGATGTGTTTGTAAACCAGTTCCCTTTTCACAAAGGTAAAGGAAACATCTCCCATCCAGCCTTGTGAAGAAGACCGACGGCCCAATCCTGTTTGGGAGGAGGAGTAGGGGAAGAGAGAGAAAACAGGGAAGTTTGGCATGAACAATGCTCAGCGACCTGAAAGCAGTTGGAAAGTATGTGGACCCTGCGTTGTCTCTTTCTATAGTCTAATCCCCCTCCCGATATACAAACATGGGCCGAATGAACTGCAGGTAAAAAAAGGAGCGGTGCACATCAAACAGGTGTGGCCAGCTGCTGACCACTCCCTGCTGACCGCTCCCCTGCCGCCGCCTCCCACTGACCACTGGTCAGTCTCAGGGTCGGGTCAAGGGCAGGTGACCAGGTGACCCCTGGCCGGAGCAGCTGCCGGGGTCGTCGCTAGGGGGCAGGTCTGCAAACCGGATCTTCCTGTCGCCACTTTGTGGAGCTTGGTAAACCTGCTTATGATTACTGAGGTGGGCACGACACACACACAGACAGGCAGGGTTCGAAACTGTTCCCTTCCTGTTGGATGAGGGTGCAAATCACTTTCTGAATACACACATAGAATCTTGAAAGTATTTCGACTGTCTAAATTATCGTCGGGTCTAGGTCTTTGAAAAGGGGGCGCCACTTGTGAAAAAGAATTTGTCCAGGGTTAATCACAGAATTATCATTTCGTATGTTGTTGTAAATAGAAAACGGTGATGCTATCTGGCCAACAATTGAAAAGTCACATCTGTTAACAAAGGTTATAAATAAACCAATTTTCTTGGCACGTGCTGCCTTTATTTACATGCCATTCTTGGTGTCGTTTCTGTAGGAAAATGTGCCTCGTATATATTGATAAGGCAATACATGTATAGATAATACAATCAGTAATCCTTACAACAATACAGCGTATTACAATTTTCACAAAAAAAGACAGTGTTTACAACCAAATCTAGGGTGGCTTTGACATTTTAGCCTCATGTCCAGCCCACTGGTCAGTTGGGCCCTCAGGGAGGCAGATGGTCCCATGTCACTGACCCGTCAACATACGTCCCGGGGGCTGAGGCCGGGAAAACGCCCCTCATATTAATGACCTTATCTCCTCTGGACACTATTCTTACGACATCTAATAACAAGCGGATTGCCCCTGGAAAGACTTTTACATATCTCCGAATACTTTGTTTGATTAAGACTTGAATTATTGAACAAAATATTGTTTGTCAATGATATAGGACCTTTACGTTCTGGTAGTTTTCTCACAAATCCAATCCTTCTTAGTGAAACTTCTGTATGTACAGCAGGTTGGTTGTTTGTCTTAAATGCTCTGCTTCTAAATTTCTGGATATATAAATGAGTATGTGTGTGTGTGTAGATATATAATCACTAAATTCAGATTCATTTTTTTGTACTAGAAATACTATGAATACTAAAAATTTGTACTGCGAAAACAAAAAATGGATCGAATTATAAACCCGTGAACCTCCAGTCCTTGGAAAGATTATGCTTGAGGTGACAGATAATCATCAGAAATCATTCAGGCATAAGTCTAATTGATTTTCATACAGCTAAAGTGACAATAGAAAAGGTTTTCACTTTGATCAACAATTGCTCCGCCCTCCGATTGTACCGAAGTAACTCTTCAGGAGGAAAGATCGCATCTTTATGTATATCTTCAAGTGACGACACTTGAGCTCACACTTATATTTCACACCACGGGGAGAAGAAACCTGAGTGGTCGTCGGTGAGTCGCGATTGTCAGCGCATTGTGCTCGTGTGGATGGATGATCCCGGGCATGATTGATAACAATCTCAGCCAAGACATGAGCATAAATCTCTATTGACTGTAAGTATGGGGTCACGCCCCCATAAACCCACACCGCCTCAACCAACGTCATGTAACCTCACGTACCGGGGGCGCGCCGCATCCATGTCTCGCATGTTCAACATGCAAGTTATTAGTTCTGTGGGGGACTAAAGTGGGAGGAGGCAGAGTGGTGCTGACAGGTGTGACGTGGTCAGGTGAGCTGTGGCGTCTTATCTCTTGTCGCAGCGTCCTCCAGGGTTATCTGGACACATCGGGTGGTCAGAGATCAGACAGGGGCACTGGGGGATCGACTGACCCCTCACCGTGCATGCTGTGACCAGTGGCCATCCTGCTACGAGGGGCTGACCAGAGGTGAGGGGGTTACTCTTTGCTCACAGGACATTAGGCCCCTACGTCCCCGTCTCCCTGCCCTCTACTTCTGTGGCCGACAGTAACATGCTAGGATCAAAGGGTTCAGATGCGATAACACTTGGGGAAGACAGTCGGGAATGTTGCTGACATGGCGCATGGCATTTTGCTGACCTCAGCCCCTCGCCTCTTCCCCCACACTGTCCAAAAGTGACCTCCACCCGCAGTCACCATAAAATATATACTTGTAGCTTCTTCTTTCAAACATTACATTGTTGTGAAACTCTTCTATATTTGATGTAAAATATTAATAATGGTTACCATATATATGATACACACGAGTAAACAAATACTATTCTGTATAGAAGTACAAGTACATGTATTCACATTATTCTAAAACATTGTTAACGCTTTTAGCTACCTTACCTGATGTATATTTCTATGATTATTGAATACCGGGTAAACCGTTAGTCAATATCATTACACGTTACATAATCGATTTCTCTATTAGGCTATATTACTACCTTTAAGTTATAATACATTCAATTACAAACATAGGGCCTCCATCCTGAGAAGACAATTTGAATTCATTGATTGCAGTATCTGAGTGTTCAAACGTTATTTCTTTTCCCAGGCTTCACAAGAATACCCGCAGGGCTTCTTCTGAGCATCATTAGATGGAGCATGTGGGCAAAAAAGAAGCAAACACCGAGGGATTTCTGACAATGCCCATTTTCTAAGTAACACTTCCAACGACCTTGCTCTCTGCCCCATGCCCGCTGCCTAACGCCCAGCCTCACTTTGATGACGACGTCGGCCATTGTTATCGGCCACAAGCCTCGTTCTGATCAAAGCCCAGATAGACAGTCTCCGCCAGGTGCCGCCCCGAGCAGTTTCCCTCCCAGAATGCCATGTTTTGACACACGCCTCTGTCGTGTAACCTGTGACAATACCCATGTAACACTGCGGTCACTGCCGGGCAGTGGTCAAGCCTTTGATGCTCCTTCAGGGGTCGACAAGGTCACACTGACCAGCGTCCAGTCGTCTCAGATGATCGCGGGCACATGCTTTGCGGCGTCCGCTGAGGTCAGGGAGCATGCGCTGACCCGACCCTGAGGTCACTTCCGGCGGTGGTCGTGGCGGGTGGGGTGGGGTTGGGGGCAGACTCAGATGCTCCATCTACCGGGGTGTGTGCATACAAAGACAGGGTTTTTATCCATTCGTCATGATCAATTGCCAAGGGTTCGAGATGGTACAAACACGCCGTGAGATTAATCTTTTAATCTGAGAAAGAATGATGTTGATGGATCACGACCCAGCGTTAGACGTTTGATGTCTTTGTTGAGAAAACCTTTAAGTGGGACATATTCGGAGCGTTCTTGTATCTGTCAAAAAAGATCTGACTTTGGTAAAAGAAAACCTCTTTATCGGAGGGCCTGGACGAGGGCAGACTAGGGGTGAAGGTCTAGGGCACCAAAATTCTCCGTTTTTGCCCGTTCCTAAATGAAAAACAAGGATTTTTTTTCAATAGTAAAGATGAGATGAATAAAAGATTGGTAGAGGCTGTCAATTTTTGTAGTATTTGATCTTTATATTATGTTCTAGATATAGGCAGATTGCATCTTTTTCTTTTTGTTTCTTTCCACATCAGATTATTGAAATTTAAACATTGTAATTATTTCCTAGTTGCTGTCTCACGCTATTATACAATGTGTCACTAGCCTCAGGCCCATTAGGCCTATTTGCAAGGCAAGCTCGAACCAACGCTATTCACGTGGTTTACTTTGTTGTTATTCATAAAATAATACCAACTTCCAAGAGGTACTAGTAGTAAAAATATGAACATTTCGGCGGCTTTTATGATTCTGCCGCTAGGCAGCACATGGCCAAGATCAAAGGCGTAACCGATATGGTCAAGTGGTCAGTGCAGGCATGGAGGGCCATAGTGAGAAAGACCGAGTGGCTACTTCAATTTACCTATGGCCAGAGGTGGGCGGACGGCATGTCACCTCCAGTCACCTCGCCTCACCTCCTGTCACCTCTGGTCACTTGTGGTCACCTGTGGTCACCTGTGGTCAGGTGGGCCTCACCTGTAGGGTCACCTATTGGGTCAACATGACCGAATCTCCCGCCATATCTCCTTTAGTGGGCTCGATGGAAAATATGGATCATGGACATTTCAAAGAGTGTATAGTTGATATCTTTTGCGTCATTCTAGTCACAGTATTTCATGTCTATCAAATATTTAGATCAGATAGACATCAGGTTTATCACGAAGACCAATAAGCGAAGCAGTGAGGCAAGCTCCGTCGAATTCCTTTTCATCCCTTTTAACTTGAAAAATCTCACTTGACTGCTTAGATATTTTGCATGTTCTTCATTTTATGGAACACAACAGGGATATTTCACAAATCAACCAAATCCGCTAGGATCTAGAGAAAGAATTCCAAAAGATTAATTGATCGAACCTATCACAAAATAACACTATAAGCCCTGGTCAATTTGTACTGAGGATTTTCATCTATCATAATAACTTTGTGATGAAAACACATGATTACGTTAAGGGATCAACGATGCAATTCTGGGCCGCCTTTGAACCAATTTTGAAAATCGGTTTATTAAATAATCGTTTTTTCTTATAAAATATACAATTTTCCAGAGAGTTTTAATTAATCCAAATGAGAAGAAAATCGGTTGGTGTTTTGTGGCATCGTGGATCATGGCCTTTCAGCGTCTTCTTGACTGTATTTGGAAGCGAAGCTGTACCACTGATCGATTCGGAAACACCCAGAGCACCAACACGTTCATGAGCTTGTCCATACAACAAGTCCGATGAACTCAAGGGGACCTTTCGATCACACAACGATTCCCATCCAGCGTTCTCAGCAGGGGCTGTTCCTGGTGCTATCGGGTGTCCAGGTGTCACAGAACGTTCCCAGTCCGGGCGGTCAACATCCACTTGACCGCGGAATGTGGGCCTGGCAGGCCGTGTTGACTGACCACTTGATTAGCCTTGCTGATGACCACCCTGATCGGCCGGGAGCCGCCTCACGTCCACATGTGAGGTTTGTCTCAGGTTGAATCCCGACACCTGCAGCTCCCAGGGTGAACCCACGCCCCAAACAACGTCCACAATGGCCTCAATGTGCTGGACGGATTCAGGGGGATAAATCACACACCACAGAACTCTTGATACCGAGATTCCTTAATCCGATCAAAACCCAAAGCGAGCAAAGTAAGACCCATGCAGAGTAAGTTGGTGAAGGAGTGCATTAAAAGATTACTTCCCCTTTTAAGTATTCCACTATCGACGACTCATACGAGTCAATGACAAATCTCAACATATCGGGATTCTGATAGGAAAGGATGTACAAAAACAACGGTAAACTGTCGATTCCTGTAAAAAAAATGTTAGTCGAGCAATACCCATTCCATGTTTTAAATAACCTGCTTCGACTATTGCATGTTCTTGTGTAAAACCTTGACAAGCACGCTGATTATTATCCTCATGACACACACACACACACACACACACACACACACACACACACACACACACACACACACACACACACACACACACACACACGATAACTGAATTACATGTACCAAATTCTATTAATTTTGAGGTAACATGTTAAGAGCTAAAGAGTTGATGACAGAAAGATCGTTAGAAAAGCAACTTTTTTAAATTTTGATTTGAAAATGCAACTTCTCTGTTGCTTCGTGTATGTCTTCAACAGCCTATTAATTAAAACATGACTAAATGTTTTCAAATCCACGAACCATTAGCTCACTCGGCATAATGATTAATACATCCCACAATATTTCTTGACACGAAAATATTTTCACGATAATCAATTCTACGTCATATTTCATGGACCTTTATGATATCATTGTAATTTTGTGGAGTTGTTTGATTGTAAATACAAGAGGACAGGCAGGTAGACCTGTGAATGTTCCTGTCAGTACCCCACTAGCCCCCAACCTCACGCATCTCACACACCATTTCTCATTTCACTTGACTAGCTGATCCTGGGGCGCCAGCTGAGGTCAGAATCATACAACCCAAATAACATGGACCTCACCGCCATGCTCCTACATCCCAACTCATTTTGCAGTGTGCGTGCGCCACCAATACACACCATATTTGACGAGGGACATTTACAAAATTATTGTTGATCACAAGAAAAAAAGTCAATTTGCCCCTACAAAAGTATTTGTGGGACCATACACGGTCTCAAGTCCACCTTGCGATTGTCTTTGCAATTCATGATTCGGATTTTGATATTCCAATTATCAAGTTACATTCATAAATGAAATGATGCTGAGATTCCAACCATTCAACTTGAATTTAAAGTAGTTTTATTGGATTGAATAAAACTAAAAGCTAGTTTTCAATTCATTATCTTTTCCATGAAAATATCTAATATTTCCATGTGAAAGATAATCAGTCAAGAACAGTCCCTGGAGGAAAATAGTAGAAATATTCCACATCCATGAAAACGCACATGATAAAGTCATGAGCAATCTCAAGGGAAATCGCCTCGTTGCATCCAGGTGTTTAAATTATGTTATGCCCAAAGAAAACCATTAAACGGTGAGTTGAAAAGGCAGGCATTTGAACTGACCCCTGATGAGGTATATTCCCCGAGTCAACCCTCAGCTTTCACCACCACCATTTGCACACACTCCCCTATGTGGACTTTGACAGCCGACACCACCATCCCGCCATCAATTTGAAATTCTAGATGTTATTATATATCTGTATTCTCTGCCATCTCGCCCCACCTTTCCCCCAATGCCAGCCGCCGCTGTCGAAAACCGCCGGGGAGGGGAAAAAAACTGGGAAAGATCTCCTTTTTCAGAGGAGGCTTGTTCGGGAAGACCATTTGGCCATCTTTTATTCAACAAACGCATCGCGTGCTGTTTTGACGGTGTGGTGTGTACATATTTTCATTTCGACTCTGTGTTTCCCAAGACAGGTCAGTCCTTTTAGCTGGGGTAGGGAGGTGCAGGAAGGAAAATACTGCTGGTGTGAGGGTAGAAAAAACTCCTTCCTACCTAAGGGTGTTAGTGGGTATGTCAAATACTAATGCAGATGGCGCCATACCTGCGGTGGTTCCAAAAGTCCGATAAATATGTACATAGCTTTGGTATCGCTTTTAAACCTTATATTACATTATAGCACACGGGACCATGAGAATACAAAACTTGGAACACTGGTAATACAATGTAGATTTGTTTTGTTATTTTTCAAAGTTCGTTCCTGACTGTTAACCCAGGCAGATTAGTCCTCAGTTTTTGCGTGTAACTAGTTTAACCTTAAGCTTGGTTGGCTATTTCTAATATTATGTAATTATAAACCTAGAAATTTGAATGAGCATATCTACACCATTCACAATTTAGGATAAATTGATAAATCCTTACCTATTGGTGGCATACTCATGTTGTTTTTATATTCAGGTTCATTCATAGAATACTGTAAACATTATATAGTACGGGCGATGTGCCTTGAATGTGACAGTGATCGACCGACCCTATCCCGTCCCCATATCAGATGCCCTCCTATTTACATGATTGTAAATTTCTTTACATACATGTAATTTGAAAGGTGGAACTTGGTACAAACTTCATTTAAATATGACCAATGCCGACCTTTCTGGTCATTATTTGGCTGCCAACATCGTGACCGTGTCCTATGGGTGGTCAAGCCCGTCCCTGGGTCCACACACGGACTGGTGTGAAACCTACCTGGGTAGTGGACAGTGTCGGCTGACATTGTCCACTATCAGATTGCCATGACAACTGGTGTCATCATTCACAATGACCCCTGGTCAGCCAGAGACTGAGAGAGGACTGCCCAGCTCGTTCACCTGCCACCCCTGTGTCCAGCCCCTCGTCCAGGTATGTGATGTGGTGTCCATTTCGGTCCATCTGACTGAAGGACTGACCGATACCTGTGTGATGTACATCCGAACCCTGGGCTACAACATACCAGCCTACAGCCTCTATAGGATGCCAGGGTCAAGAATCCAAACAAAACCAAATTCCCCTGACCGCGTTTGATATTTGACTCTCCTATGCAGTTTTTCATTGCAAGAATTATATTGAGGATGTGCTGGTCATGGGTAATAGCAAATACGATAACATATCCAATTCATCCAATTATTTTGCAATGGGTAACCTAATTGCTCAAGTTGTAAGTGATATAAAGTAAACTTTAACTACACAGAACTGGGTGCTATCCTCAATAAATCTCTTTCTACATACACGATGACAAAACACTGTTAAATTGTGAAACCCTAGGCCTATTTCTTTGCACGACTTGAAGGGGTGGTGTCTTGCGGTAGGAAACTGAAGTGGAGACATATACGAAATGAATTGTTATGTAAGACGAATTCTTGAGCTCTAAACGAGGAGAGAAAATAGATGTAAAGCACCAGGGGTGTAGATGTGGAAGAGGCGAGGACAATATGTCACATTAGCCTTTAGTGTCAGAGCTCACCACCTAATCCCCGGACAGAACAAATTGAAACCCGACGTTGACGGAGGGAGCGGAGGACGACCAGTGACCGGCCTGAAGACGGCCGTCACCGCCGTCAAGATCTGTCAAGATACCCTGTCACCACCCACCCCGGGATCCTGTGACGGAAGAGGAAGCCCCAGGTATACAGCGCCATGGGTAGGTCTACTTATTCGCCTGCCAAGAAGAGAGTGAAAGATGCCAAAGCTGCATTCATAAAACACATATCATATGGATAAAGGTTCGTTTTTGGCAACTTCTGGAAGATCAGCACGTAAAATCCGAAGAGTTTAGAATGATTGTTAGAAGCAAGAAAGAAGGATAGGTATAACTCTGCAATAAAGAGAATATTTTGAAAAAAAAATCCGTTTACATCTAAGTTCCTGCATATGAATTGTGGCGCCCTTTGAGTGATACCTGCATGCAGGTGACCTGCATGTGACGGACCTGGATCCCTCAAATTGCTGCTCTGATGATCTGCTGATTGCCCCATGGTAATTCGAACTAATTGTAAATTTATCCCACGATTAAAACAACTATTGATCTAATCTGAGTACTAAATATGTGGTTTTGGGTGGAAGTATTTTGGTTCAAGGAGTGGATATACATGTATTTAATATTCTACTGTTGATTTCATGACAATTTAGGGTTCCTGTATTTGGACATTTCAGCCTCTCAGACAAATTCGTGCTTAACATAAACCATATGCATTGCAATAGCACAGTATATTATTTATTTTATGAACCTTCCTGTTGTGCTAAACCAGAGAGAGTAAAGTTTTATTTTAGTCTCCATGGCTAAACCATACACAGACGATTGGTGTACGCTCGGCACTTTCCACCCTGTCACCGACCGGCCGTACCTGGGGTCATCCCCTGCTCATTTGGCCGGTGGTGGATCCCTTCACCTGGAGGTGAGGGCCCACACAGGGGGCCTGTCAGGTCTTAGCGTCCCCCGGGCCCCTCACACCTGACCCCTGGGTCCTAATCCGTCCAACCTGATCCACCCGACGACACGAGGGGACCCTGATAACATCTCCCAAATGGTTTTTGTACGTCTCTCCTCCACCTTTTCGTGTGTCTGTCTGGCACACGGCGAAAGCCCTGCTGTAGGAGAAGGGCCTTGGAGCATGTGCCCATTGGATCCTGTTACACAGGGATCGGGGATTGATGGAAAGTTGAGACATAAAGAGATACATGGAAAAGGATTAGTGAAACGACTTTTTAAAGATTATAAGAAGTTTAAGGAAAAACGCTGAAATGCAAATTCAATCTGACTAATTATCATAAATCAGAGAAGCTGTTTATCAAGATTATCAATATTATGATTGGTCGATTAGTGTAGGTATACACAATAATTCTTCAAGGTGTTTCTGGTGAGAGTGTGCACCTTATAGGTGGGACACTCCCTCGACAGCAACCATTTTGAATGAAAATGAGAATATTAGTGCCTGGACATTTGAAATGCATAAGTGTAATATACCTCAAGTACTATGTACAAAAGAGTAGTTTTCTTAATCTATCCTACCGAAGAACATGCTATCATCCTCTCTGTCCACTCACTGGACCAGAAGACCGGGAAATGGGTTCTCAGACAATTTAAAAGCATAGGGACTTTTTCCTTTTACTCCATCAATAATCTTATCGGACCCACCATCGGGGTTTCCTTCGCCGTGTATCCCTTCAAACTGCGTTGGTGCACATTTTGTATTGGCAATAATGCTCCCACGCCCCAGAGCACATGGTGGTGCCCCTCAATGTTTCATAAGAATGGTCAGTGTTCAGGGTGAGGGGAGGGAGGGGAGGGCTGAGGCGGGTGGGGGCGTGGGTGTAGTACCCACGTCCGGCCGGTATGTGGAAAGGTTAACCGGATTACCCCCCGGGATTACCCCCTGGATCCACTGACCACAGACAATGGTAGTACTAAACTGTCCCACACTCCGGGATCCTGCATTGGAGGTAGGTTTCAGCCAGGGCGCCACCCTGAAGACTTGAAGCATATAATATGTCTTATGGTAGACCTATTGCAATACAAACAGGATTAAGAAGCCAAGCGCGTATACTTATAGTAAATAAATAGTTATAACCACTTAACCCCTAGCCTTTTCATATAAGAAGCCTCAAGATGTATATGAAGATTAGAAGTGGGTATCGCCCATTAATCACGTACGCACAGACCTGTGGGTTGGGAGAAGGTAAAGGGCTTCAGACCATTTCTAATGCATATATATATATAATTATATATATATATATATGTATATATATATATATATATATATATATATATACCATGCTAAAGGGGTGGGCGGGGGTGGGTGGGGGGGGGGGGGGGGGCTGAATCTGATATGAATTTGATATGTCATTCAAATAGTGACAACTGCTGTATTTAGCAAATGACTTGTAATGGTCCTTGCCCAGTTATTTATGACGTGTGCATAATGTAATGCCTTATCTCATCGCCATAATGCGTTGATATCTAATGAAGATACATAACGAAACTGAAGGGTGATATAGCAAATGACCGAAAGCTGTTGGTATCAACTAAGTTGAAATGAGAAGGCGCAATTGATGTTTTCTCAGAGATAACCTCCCATGTGGCTCAGTTACATGACAGACCCCCCCCCCCCCCTCACAACCCCACCCATAGGTTGATACCGAATAGGAGGGGTAGCCGGTTCATGTATACAGAGTCCATGTTATATGGAGTCAAACAAAGGCATTCTGTGCCCAGGCTGTCCATGTGTTGGCCCATGCCATAGCACGCATCAGTCAGCTGCCGCCGTCAGATGTCAAGTGCCCTAAACGTGGCCGGGCCACAGGTGACGACTCTCAAAGCACCTGACATCTTTACAGCACAGCATGCCACCGACATGCTAGAGAAACATGTAGATAATGCGCGTCAACGGGGCCGCCCCACCTGCCAGCACCCTCCGACCAACCCACTCCACCCACTCCTGGCCGGTCAGAATCCGGAGGGGGAGACTGTCTCCTGGTGGTTTAGTGTCCGGAGAAACTTTTGTAGGGAGTGGGGGTGGTGAGGTTGACGTGTCCAGACTTAGTAGGGAAAAGGTCTTAAAATTTCAATTCACATTCGATGTGTACGTGCTAATCTTTCTGACATAAACACAGATCCCCATCTCAAAAACACACAAACACTATACACATGCTATACAGCATTTCATTCAGTGGAAGAGGCCTCATATCGTCATGTATGATCCAACTCTGGAGAGAATGTTTCCATGCCTAGTGCTGGAATGGCGTGCTGACAAAACTGAAAGATATCTGATTCTCAGGAACTGAAATTTAGACTGAAAAACTCAAAGAACTGAGAAATGATTATGAAGGCATTGTGATAAGTGTCAGAATTCAGTGCATTAGGTCAGATAGTTCAGGGTTGGTACCATTATGAATTTCAAAAGGTGATATTGAATACTTAAAGTGTTAGACAGTCGTAAACTGTTTCTGCAAGATCTCAGCTGGTGAGGTCGTGGGATCCAGCCGACGCAGACCCGCACCCCTCTCAATCCTACAACCCCGTGGCCATGGGTCACTTCCCCTGCCAGCCCCCTCCTCCATCCTCCCCGTCATTCTGACAAGACCCGACTTTTACATGGTAATCAGCATGACCTTTGGCGACTACCCGCCAAGCCATCAGCTTAATGCCAGTCCAGTGGCTATTTAACCCCTTTCACAGGGCTGCCCATCATGGCCCATGGCCCACCGCCAGCGCCAGCTTTACCTACCCCAGTCCCTCCGTATACACGGGCAGAATGGACCCCCTCCCGTGGTGCATGGGGCACACAGCCAGTGAAAAGATTGACCCATGCTTTTTTCCATCTGACCCTGTCAAGATGTGGCAGCTCGGTAGGATGCAGCTCTGGCAATACGTGTCCATAACCCTTTTTGGCAGGTTACAAGGCGCCCAGTCAAAGCGTAAGCGAATCATGCAAAGGGCATGTGACCAATAATGACAGATTGAAAGAACTATTTACAGAGTCAGATCGCTAATTTACCCATGTAGATGTAATGGAAAATGATGCCATAGATTTGTCTGTCAGAAATATTTATACATGTTTTGTCAGTCACTAGAAATGGTTTATAAGTTGAGAAGTATTACAAAAACCGATGTATATTTGTGGTTAACATGAGGCAATTTACTTATTCTCAGTGAGTCTCTAATTCTTTATGAAAATTATTAGTATTAGGCCTTCATGTATAAATACATACTGTCTGGTGCCCCATTGTTTAGTGCCCACCTCCTTTGTCTGAACTTAAAAGTGCGAAAAGTAATTAGTTTGGGTAGAACAATAAGCTGTTGGGTGATTGCACAGAGATGTTACTAACGAGAGAATTAGGCCCTCATTAAGACACATTAGACATCATTAGTCCATTTTAATAGGCCCAGGAATGTCAATGTCACGAGTAAAGTTTGAATGTACTAAGTGACCGGATACATAGTCCAAGGCCATCGCCTCAGGAAAATCTGACAAAGAAGTTCCCTGCCTGCCCTGGTGGGCGCCTCCCCTCGGCAGTCAGTGAGGGGCACAATAGACCACAGCAATCATGTCTCTGTATCAGCATTCACAATCTGTACACATTTTGTAATTTGGTTTTATTGTGACTTTGACACCTTTCACAGCTAACCCATAGTGATCGCCAAAGAAAGACTGCTCGGAATTGCCATTCGACGAATACTTCCGCTCATGTGATACCCTACAATTAAAGTTATCATCAGTGCGTCTTCCTCTTTGTAGTTTACCAGTTTTATGGAGATTTTGAAACACTCTGTAGCTTTTACAATGCCCACATTGTTTGTGGTTAATTGCTAATAAAATATCTTGTTTCAAATCAGTCAACATCTAGAAAAACTTAATCTTAATGCATACAAAAGTGTAATAGCTATGAACTTAGGACCAAGATATTTTATAATCAATAAAAGGGCAAAGAAAAATTGAATATGTCTATACAAGTGGCCAATGAACATGCAAGAGGGACAATTGATAAACTGAGCTTGACTCTAGAATGTTTCAAATTGAAAACATGGCGAATGTCCATCCGACACATTAAGAAAGAGACATAATTAGGGTCAATACTACATTTGACTAACCATTTTGGGTGTCCACTACAATACAAAAACTAGTAGGACGTAGATGTATTTAACTGACCACCCACTCACCAGCCCCAACCCGCCCGGGGCCTGGCGCCCACCACCAGTAATAACCACGGGTGGCGGGGGCTCCACAATACTGTGGTCTCCATCGGTCCATCTTTACCCGGAAGCGTTGGTGCCTTTAAGTAGACTCCCTTATAAATTTGTACGTAAATTAACTGGCGTTTTATTGACCGCTTCAGACAAATCATAGGATTGAGTCACGGTTTTAGCAATGACTAAGAACGTTGACAACTTTATTGGATTTTATTTTTCCGTGACAAATCTGTCTGGAAAAACACTTTTCTAATTACTAAAAAAAGCACGTTTTCCAATATATATATATGTTCTAACAGAGAGACAGAAAAACTACGACTGCTATCCAGGAATGTAGAAAGGGGGTGGGGATGCCCTAAAGTAGAAATTAATGGTGGCCAAGAGGGACGGTGAATCTTACATTAATTAAATTACAATTAATATTTGGGCCAAAAATAAGTGAGTGCTCTCAGCGTCCCCCTGCCCCAAATCCGCCACTGTGGGAAGACAGACGAAGACATGGAGAAACGGACAGAAGATAGACAGACAAACAAACATTGAAACAGGCTGGCAGACTGTGACAGTAGATAAACTGAATGGCTGTTATTGACGTCACCGTTCCACAAAGAGATCCACCACTCAGGGCACCACGCAGATCTACCTAAAGTTATGCATCCCAAGGCGAGGAGCAAAGAGCACGGATCTAAAAGGGGCGTGAACTTGTGAACCTGTCGACAACTGTGAGGACGGGGCCCGGGGATCAGAAGGTTATGGTGGGTGAGGAGAGTGTCAGGGTGGGGTCAGTGGTACTCAGCCTTCTCTCCGCCAGAGACCAGTCATTGGCCCACTCAGTGAAAGTACCCTCCGACTGACCCCTCCTCAAGGACCGGGATCTCAGCACCTCCAGGGAAAGTGATTCGACCGAAATCTGAGTGCAGCTCATCTTTACTTGGTGCATCGAGACCACAAGGGGTTGTAGGCTCAATGCTTTGTGTGTCACAAAACGTAGGCGGGGTACCTCACTCACATATAGTTTAATACTCATCTTTTGCAAAGTTTTGCCATTGAATGTCCGCTTTAAACGATTTATTAAGATTTTCAACAATGCAGTTTGGGCAATGTTTTTTTCCATTGAAGTTCGCTATGTCTCAAAAAAATCATCAATTTTAGTTCAGTGCTCCGCTACTATGCATCTCAAGGATTTGGCAGTTTCTCAAAATTCCCAATAGTAGTAGCAGACTGTGTCTTATTAGACTAACCACTGCATGTATCCATAACCCCGTTGTGTTCATCCCGGTTGAGAGTGCACTTTGCCACCTCCCTGTGGTTGTTGGGCAACAGGTATAAGATAATGCCCCAACCGAGGGTAGAGAGCTGGTGGGAAGGTGGGGTGTTCAGGTGGGGTGTTCAGGTGGGGTGTTCAGGTGGGATGGTTCAGGTGAGGGTTGGTGACAAGTGGGCGTGTGACCGGGAGGGGATCACCAGGTGGATCAGCAGGGCGGAGAGGATCAGTCAATGTACCTCCATGCCCGCCTCCCCCTCCACCAACACCGCCTGCTACCCTTCACACCACGTCCAGGGGGAAACACCTTATCCACTGACCGACATCAGGGAAGGGTCCACAACGTCACAGGTGTAACACCTTAAATCAGATGGGCACACCTTTCATTCAGATTGGCAACTTTCGATGAC
The DNA here is from genome assembly GCA_936440205.1 of Lepidonotus clava. NCBI lineage: Eukaryota > Metazoa > Annelida > Polychaeta > Phyllodocida > Polynoidae > Lepidonotus > Lepidonotus clava. The sequence continues at coordinate 18,971,115 of OW387136.1, read as the reverse complement.
GGATTTGCGATTTGAATTGAATGTTAGCCCCGATTTACAGTTGATATGGACGTCATATAGGTCATCTCCACAACTTAATCAATCCTCGTCATCACCTGAAGCCTGCATACCTATATGGTAAATCAGAGTAAATCTAAAGACGAGATAAAATTGACACTGCGTTGCCTTGTTTCGAAAGGAATATTCACGTAAATGTAACAGATAACTCCTCGACCTGGATTCCTTATCATCTTTGTGCAATCCTCAGGTTTTTGACATCACCAACATATATGGATTGTAGGTTGATCTTTGGGAAACCATAATGATATAATGTCATAGACTTATTAATTTTGCGTACATCCTGAGTATGGTCTTGCATTCTGACATTCCTAGGAGATGTCTTTCTTTCTAGATATAAAGGCACCCTCGATTTATTCTCAGAAATAAGTGTTACATATTTAATTATTATAAGTCTGTTCCCTTCGAGTTGTACTTTGCCAGGAAAGACACCCAGTCATGGGGAAACAATCGCCTTTGGTCCGAGACGTTGGCTCAAGACAACTCTCGGCAGGAGGTCTGTAACATGACATTTGTGTTTGCTTGCAACACTTGGCCGACCATTGAAGGCCCTTCCTTGTCTCTCATGGTCGGATTAAGCCATGCTAGGCAGCTGGTTAAAGTGATACCGTGTGGTAAGCCACCATACCAGACCTGGAGCGGGATGGGTGGGCCCCTTCAAAGGGGACGGACCACCGCGGTCAGGGCTGCTGAGGGGGACTTAACACGATTAGGAAGCAGAAGAATGGTATATTAGCGGTGTAACGTTTTCCTTTTTTGGCGGGCCATACGGTGGAATATGTCTGGTGGACAATTTCTCACCGCAGAAATTACTCAGACAGTAATACAAAAATATAATCATCTGTATAAGCGTAGCTGTTCTGGGGCTCTTTCTTGATTGGATTATAATTCATGTGGTGGTATAGCTCTAGAACTCTAGCACTGCTTTACCACAGCCCAGTTCTTAAAACTGAGGCTTACACAGCTAGTGGTGGTACAATGAATAAACCCTCAATTTATGACTTTTTAGTAATGTCTCAACAAATACCAATTATAATATTTATAAAGGACATAATTCTATTGGAAATTATGAGGAAGGTGTTAAGTTCCAATTACAATCGGAGACCAGCAGATGGCACGTTCATATTTGAAATCTCGTCAGCTCACCATACCTGTATTTTCATTAGGGTTTCGAAACTCGCACACAAGAGCTTTTGCAATGCATTAGCAGCGGACCAGCCACCTCTGATCTCTGCGCACACTTCCAAGGCGGTCCCTGTCAACATTGGGTTCTTCGGGCCGTGACTCAGTGATGCCAATCACAACATCCCTCCCGTCCAATGATGTCAATCACAACACACCGTCCAATGATGTCAATCACAACACCCCGTCCACATTCCGCAGCCCACGCTGAAACATTACGACCTATTATGGACAGAAGGTGGTCAGATTGTCCCACCACCTGTCGGCCCACCTGGGCCTGCCTTGTCCCACCCTTTGATGTTGTTATTATTACCGACAGGTATTTGTCTAGGAAGTCCTCTAAGCGGCCATTGATGTTGGGCCGATTGGAGCGTGCATGTGGCCGGCACGTGCACGGTCAATGGTTCAAGGTCTCGTAATGCGCCCATTATTCAACAAATGATGCTTAATAAGCTAGGGGAGCTCGATTTGGTTGATTATGCATGGCGTTTTATAGAAGAAGCATTTAGCATTATCTACATACTCTGCAAGGAAAATGCAAGAAGCGATGAATGTGACGGAAAGAAATGGCTGTTGAGGGTAAGTCTCTATTTCTGGTGCCTACTTGATATCCATTTCCTTTCTTAAATTTGCATTGTGTCTCATTCTAATTTAGCTAGATTGACTGAACATATAAAACATGCCAATTGTCATCAGGACTATTCTGTACACATTCAAGCATTGAGGCAGATAATTATAAGAACATACAAGACATAAAGATAGATATGTTTTTTCTGAATCATACGAATGAGCAGCAATACCTTATTTGTCTGGTTTTCCACATAACAAAGTGTCTGTAGAATGAAACGTATCACGACCAGACAGTTAGATTGTATGAGACACGGAGCTACTAGTTATAACGTTGTGCTCCGCCTATCCAAACAAGCCGCTGTTTCCATTTCATTTCCACTGGTGTATTCTCCAATAACAAGGAGGGCGTGCAGCGTTGGACCGTCTGGCTGCTGAGCAAACTCACAATGCATGCATTGATTTAGTTCCCGTTGCTAAAGGTATTGGTATTTTGTCATTGCTTCATTCGTCTTTGAAGCCGAAGGGGTTTAGCTTTGGTCTCCAGAAAGTCAATTTTCAACAGGATGTGGATTAAGGCTTACCCGTTTCCTGGCCTACAAAGGGATGATGTCAATATGAAAGGTTTCCCACTACTTACCTCTGCACAAATAGGTAATGATTGTTGTATAGGGCTACGTTTATTTAGAACTTGTCGCTTCTTGACATTTATTATATTTGGAAAATCGGACAACAACCACATGCATTTACATATGACACGTATTGCCTTATCAAGTGGCAGAAGAATTTGGTCGTTACCAATGTAGTGCCACCTCAGACACTTTTTCAAAGTTTTATTTTGTAAATGCCCTTCAGGCTTCCCCTGTCTTTCAAATCATTTAAAAAGGGAGAAAGATGCCAAACAAATATCCATCATTGCAAATCGTTGTCAAAACCGTGATAAAAAATGTTTATAATTCTGTACCCAAAACACTATAGCTTTTATACAAATGATTCGCACTCAGTTTATGCAGCCTGGGCATGATTCCCTTCTAACAGGTTTACCAATAGTGCCAACAGTATTCTTTGTTTAAATAACCTCTGCTCCTACATCTGGTCCCTGTCTTGAGGAGACATAACCTCTTTTATATTTGTATTGTATTGGAAACAACTGAAGCAATGCATGAGTAACTTTTAAGAAGAAAAATGGGTAATGCAGTTGCCAACATTTCAACCACACCAATACCCCATTAGATACTGTATGACGACTGAATCGTTAAATTTGGACTGCCACACCCAATTGTGACTCTGGGCAGAAGTTTTTTCTTATAATATTATAGGATACTCACACATTAATTGCTTGCCGTTGTTCCCAAGATACATTGTCTGGCAACAATTCGTCTAAAAAACAAAGGTATGCCACGGATATATAACTTATAAGAAAAATTGAATAATGCAGTTTTTCAATACACTGTATTTCAAACCACGCCAGTATCCAAGCGGGTATTTTATGATAACCTGCTCGGTAAATTTAGACTGCCAAGTGTGACTCTGCCCTGGGCATTAGTTAAGGCCCACCTGGGTCTGGTCGTGTTTGGATGGGGGAGAATGGAGTCATTAGACACCTGGGGGAAGCATCAAAGGGCGCGTGAGACCAGTCAAGGTGGTCGGCATCTCATACGGGGAAGGGGGAGGCACTTATGTCTCAGAAAAATTCCGCCGAATATACATACCTTATCTAGACCCGTAGGGCAAGCCGATAAGTCTTAAAGAACATAACAACCGTGGAACTTGCATATTTGCCATCCCATTCTATCGTAGTGTTGTTGGGAAAAACACCCGCAATGTCAATTGATCTTTTTTTAGGTTGGGGTAAGAATCTGGAGAAGACCACCGATATCTCATTCAACCATAGACATTAGGCTTTACCTTAATACTTGAGGGCCCGTGAGCTTCTCTCAGACGTCAACGACCCACTTACACAAGTTAAAAGGAAACTTATAGAAAATCGAAGTACAATAAAGATGAGCAGAGTCATTAGGTGAATATCATACCGATACAGCACTAATTTAGGAGAGCCAGCAGGGTATTCCGACAAAAGGGAGTACCCCCACCCCATCTCAGAAACCCTCCCCCCTTCAAGCAAACTTCAGTGCCGACAGATTAATAACAATCGTTTTGTGGGCGGAATCAGGGGCCACTCGTCCCCTACCTTTGTGGCCTGATGAGTCCATTATCTGCGTGTATGCGCCACCAGCAGTTATTGTTACACATCTGGCTGCACCTCTTTAGCCTCATATACATACGTTAGCATTGTAGTCCCAACCTGTTTGGCACCAGGGTCACACAGGGGTCACATACAAAGTAAATGATGCCCCTGAAAAAAGTATAAAAGACGTTAAACTAGGATATAATTTTGTCTTAAAGTTTAGCTATCATTTTAATGCTGTAATTTGATTTTGATTTGATACTCCCCTAGTGTCAACATACTAGGAAGGAATTTCCAGACAACATTGATTATAGCAAAAATAGCATACTAGATTAGAATGAATACCCAATAGTAAATCAGCACTAACAACATGTATAGTGGTCCATTATTTTTCAAAAGCACATACAGATGTACATGTCCCTTCGCTGGGCGTCCCCTTTTCCTGATAATTGTATTGTATTGCCGGTGTAGCAAAATTATCTATTATCCTGAACCAATTTCTGAGGTAAGCTATCTATATACTTATACTGCCTTAGAGTGCAATTCAAAACGGTGAAATTTAATGTTTATCAAAATCGTTAGACGTGAAACAAGACTAAAAACTAATATGATGAATTTGAAATGTTTAGAATATGCATTTCAAATAGCATAGGCATGGGAATATACCCCGGCGTTATTTTGGGGTATTATTCTACAGGTGGGGTACATGATAGATCTCTCCTCTCACAAGGTACCTGACCTCTGTACCGGATTTGTCCGACACCCAGCTTGGTTTACCTGTCCACTACCTGGATTACTTCGACATATTTGTCCTAGCTGTCCCCTCGCAGAGTTACCTTTCTCTACCTGCCATCTATCTATTATGAACCCTCTTTATGCTACCTGCCCTCTCCCAGGGTTACTACCTGGGTTCTCGAGGCTCACGTAACCACTCCACGGGTGTCAAATCTCACCTGTGACCCTTCATACCCCCTACCTGCCATACCTACCTGTGTGAATCTTAACCTCCACCTCTTATACTACAAGCATAAAAGTCGCCGGCCGTCCTGAGTAGACATACCTCCGCTCTATCTTGTGGTTGCTATCCAACTAGCCACACCCCCTGTGAAAGACCTACCAGGTCCTGAGGTGATTGAGATAAAAAAAAAGTCTAGATTAATGTCGGAACCGTTTTAGACTCAGACCGTTTAAGTTAACGGTTCCCCCTTTTTTTTCGGTATACCTGTATCTGTTTATGACAGGCCTTCTTTATGTGTCTCTTTTTGCTGTAATTATTTCAGTTAATGCACAAAGTAATGGGCTTAAATAACTTATATTATAATAACTTATAACATAATGGTGCTATATGTATGCATCGTTGATCCCCTGAGAACGTGGATCCGTTCATTTAATCGTCCACACATAGCGATTAATCTTATCCCTCATTGTCTGATGCTTATGAGCAAGTGACCTAACAACCTTATAATTATTAATGGTGCAACATTAAACTAACAACTTTTAAACCTGCACCAATAGTACATGTATTTATCAAGGGTTATTCCTTTAATGAGACGTCCTTTATTACCATAATTATAGCACATTTCTACATAGGCCTATTCTCTGTATGAATATATGTATTGACAACGTTTGATTTTCTCTATCTCTCTATTCTCTACAAAAAGTGATATCAAATAAGTCCGACAGGCCTCGCTACTCACCTGTTGCGCACCCCCTCCCCTACCAACCCACACCTACCCCCAAAGCTCTCTGCTCCCACCCCGTCCCGCACCCCCACCCGCACCCCACGCGCACCGCGTCCAGGCCCCTCTTTTCCCGCCCAAGCCCTCTTCAACAGGTCGATAGCCAGCCGAGCGGAACGGTTCCACAATTTTCCCACGATGCAACGTCATGACCCCCCGGGTCAGCGTCGCTCCCGTCGTCGTCGCCTGTGACGTCACTGGCCTAGGGGTCGCTTTGTGCATACAAGCGGAGCCATGGGGGTGGTCACAAAAAACCCACACCCAGACTTGGGTCACTCTCCAAGCAGTTTATACAGACCCATCGGTAAATCGGATTTGTTGTAGATAACTGCTTGGAGAGTAGATTGTTTGGGCCTTTGCAATATAAGCTGTGGTTAAGACCTTTCTGTTTTTGCCTATATCAAACGGAGCATTTGTTTCTGTTTGCGGCTGGGGAAGGTGGGAGGATTGCTTTTTAAACCTAGAATAATACACAAGATTTATCAACTTGTGCACAAAAAATCTACTTTGACAAACTGTATAGGTTTATGGAACGCAGTTAAATATTTCAGCCTACTACCCTTGGCTATGCATCCTTATATATTAGACACTTTGGTCACGGACCCCATAATTATACGTAAATATACATGTATGTTTGTAGATCTGAAGAAATTGACCAATGCCGCTTTATCTATTTACACTGAACTTTTTTTTATAGCAGTATACATGGGCATCTTTAGTCTTTGCTGTTAATGTCTGTGAGTGTCTGATTTGTAGCAGTGAATGCGTCAATAGCTTATATATGGCCGTTCAGACAACCTTTAAACCCTAAGGAACGTATACCTTCCTGTAACTCCACCCTTCCCTATCCCGGGCCCACTCTTCTCCACCCTCCCCCTCCCCTACCCAAACTCAGCGAAGCGGGACCCCGACCTGAGGTGACACGCTCAATATCAAAAAGTAAACGTAGAAATATATCGTCTTTTCATAAAGTAGTCGTGATATGGCATAGAAACGTTTTTCTGCGGGGCATTTACATAATAAAACACGTTTTAACATCTAAAATGATGTGGTCAAGGGACATAATCTCACCAGCACATTTTGATACTGATAGTTTGAATCGTGGTGAACGAGCCAGCAATTTGGGGTCGCTTATTGTCCTTCTATTTTACATTTAAACTCTCCGGACTTTTAGATACTATTTCCCGGCATAATTCAATTGAACTGACATTCGGGATGTTTTGTAAGTAAACATGGGATATCAAGGGACCACCGTTCAGTGCACTACAAAAGCTCTAGAAATGTAAATTCAATAACCAGAAGAACTATATATGTATGGAGGGGTGGGGTTGGGAAATGGAGGGAAGGGGTATACAGCTTTCCTAGTTACAGGTATGCCATTGGGCCATCTAGGGAGCTTAGAGCTACAGGTGCTGCAGTCACCTCCCAAGCCGTTCAATGCATGCTGACACCCATTGTTACCTGCGTCTTTTCACCACCCACCCTGCCTGCCATATCTAGGGTCCGCATATCTAACCCCGCTGCTTTCATACGACAATGACTCCATAAATTACAATAATAACTCCATTAAGGGACTGCCGTAGAAGGACAACCATAACTCATCCCTGGGTCTTTTGTGATCCTTGCAGGTCCTTTTGTGTGTCTTTGTGCAGGTCGGGCATAGCGGCCCTGCGGATCTGAGGGGATCCCAGAAGCAACACAAACTTTGATGTCATATTTCAGTTCTCCTAAATCAACAAGTCAATGCCTTTGGCTATAATAGAACATAACGGTGTTTGTTCCCTTGAAGGTATGCCAAGGAGTCAAGAACCCGTGAATGACGATGTTCCCTTTCGGAGAAGGCAATGTGGTGCAAGAAACTTACCCCCTATTATTCCACGGGTACATTTATGAATAGTCATTAATTAAAGCTGACAGGATCCCTTATTACGCAGCTAGATATAGTACTTGACTGTTACATTACAATAAAAGATAATGGAAATTATAATAACATCAATTGTATTTTCTAGATATAATCATGTAACTGCAAAGAAGCTGAGTGTGACAAACACAGGGAAGGCAATCATAATCCACAAACTTTCATGAATATGTTAGGACCATCCTTACATGTAGGGACAATCATATCCCTTAGATGTACGCAGCTAGCATGCAATAGTCAATGGGTATTTCGCACATTCGCCAGGGAACATACTTATAAGTCGTCACGATAATGAATAAGGGCAAGCTGTCCTGAATCGAGTGGTATGTTTTTGTTCAATAAACTATTCTTTGGTTTCAAATTTACTGGTACCTTTGGTCTCTGAAAGTCCAAGAAATATTAAAGATAAAACCTGAAACATATTCTTCCCAAAAAGGTGAGCACGAATATATGACATATTCATATAATTATGAATATTCATAATATTATAAGTATGAATATAGGAAATATTCATACTCACCTTTTTGGGGAGAATATGTTTCGATCTAATATTGGCGGGCAGAACATATTGTGTTCTGCCCGCCTGTGAGGCCCGGCTGACAGGAAGAGAGGCAGATACAGTAGCGCCACCTCCCGGATCTGTCCAGGGAGACCACCGTATATATCTTTTCACTAAGAAGATGTACTAATATCCACCAATAGATTTGCATACATTCCACACGAATTTAATACGTCTCTGTGTGGGGTTGACCTTTACCCAAAGTTAAAAGGGGCGATATGGCTTATTAAGACAACTTGATCATCGATTCTTTCATCCTTCTTCTGCTCAATCTAAATTTGTCTGATAAAGAGATAGAGCCTGAGACTGAACAATATCTTCTACCTACCTCTTGGTCCCGTGTCGGGCTGCTGGCGGTTCAGGTCGACGAGAACAAAGCTGCCGACGACGTTCATTGTGGAGGGGGCAGAAGTAACTTATCAGATCACTGAATCAGTCTCGCCGATCACAAAGGATCAAACACCAATTCCCATCTAGATATCTAAAGCCGTCGCAGAATCGAAGCAATTACAACTGTTCTGTGTTTTTTGATCCACACAATGTCAATTCAGGTACATCTGGGAGTGGCGTTTCTGTATCTCTGTACAAAGGGTCCTCCTCCTCAGCACATCTTTGGTCACAGAGTCTGAGAGTTTGGCATTTCTGTGAATAGAGCAGATGTTCTCGGTGATCTTCAGGTGGCAAATTTACATATCGTTAGGAATAGACGACGCTGGCATTCAGAGAAAATTGTCTTGGGAATTCTGCCTCTGACAATTGTCTTCTTTTTAGACGTCTTAAGAGATGAAGACCATAAAGAGTTTTTTCCTGTTAGTGGAGTAAGGACCCTGGGCCTTCTCACAATATTCTGTTGATAGATTGCTGACAATGCAAAGCAGGCACTTCCACTACTTCAATAGTAGACTTTCAATGAGTGTACTTTATCCCAATTAATGGATGCAATCAAATTTCCCGTTTGTCTTGACTTTTCCTAAGGTACACATTGATTTCTCTGCAGGTTGCTTGTAATTTTCAAATTTTCTTCTCTTCTGGTAGTTGTTGTAAGGCACTTTGGTGTTTGATCTATTGATGCCTAAGCATTATAGTCTCTGCAGCTTCAAAGTGAATTTGCCACTGGAATCAATTGCAATCCATGACTCTATTCTCTGTGAACAATTCTCAATCCCTCTAAGGCTATAACGGAATAGTTAGGAGTTCTGGCACGAGGTGAATGTTAATCCCCGAGTCAAACAGGTGTGGTCAGCTAGGAGCCCAGCTGCTGGTTTGATCCCCGGGGGTCCCGGGACCTTGGTACCTCCACCACCCACCACCACCTCGGCCCACGGGCCCAGATTTCCCCGGGCCGAGTCATCGTGGTCCGGGCCCGTCAACGTGTCCACCCACGGCCGGGGGAGGTTAGTCAGGGCCCGCTGAGTCACATACATGGGGCCCAGTAGAACATACTAGTAGTATACCACACCTATACAGGGAGACTTCATGGCGTCCTGGACAGAGGGGGAACCCCGGGAGAGTATTATCAGTATAGGGATGCAGGGGGTAGGGTACTAACACCTCACACCCACTCTAATTGGCACTTTACTAAGGAGGTAATGTCCTCCTGTCGACCCCACCTAATGTGATATATTAAGGGAGTATCCCCCATTATCAGAATAGATGTCAAATATATTTATCTATAGGCCCATAGTCAGTTCCAGACTGTAGTTGATATGTCTCTATGGTCTTTACATTCTGGTCGAGCCAATTGCTGAGTTTGTTTAGCATATTATCTAGTTATACATAGCATAGTTCTTCAGATACCATATTCAGCGAGTTATGACCATGAGGATCCTATGCATGAGGTTCTATCAGATTCCGGCGTCAGATGCATACTGTATGACATAGGAGATACTTTCTGAAATGAACATATTTTGAAGAATCCTTCCAGGCATTCTGAAAAAAAAAGAAGGTAATTTGCCTGTTCGGACGAAATCCGGTATAAAGTGTCTAGATGTCGAGGGATGGCGTAGAGGCAGACGTAGTGTGCCCTTTCACCTCAAAGCCATCAATACAAATATTATGGTGCCAATTTTAGCTGATTATAGTGATGTTAAAAAGTCCTTAATTTTTAGATACCAACCAGACAGTAAGAAAGGTAATTTTGCATTCATTACTAATAATCTTATATATCTTTAAAAAAAATGGAAGTGGAGGTTTCTGTGCAATGTGTCCACGTACCCTGCATGTCATTTCTAGGGCATTCCGATCACAGATATTCAATTCGTAGGAGCAATGTACACCAGACGTTTTTAGGACTGACCATGACCCGCATTTGTCATCATTGAATCACATGCCGATGAGTAACCCGGTTTTCTGAAATGGACTTAAATTTCAATAAGAAAAACCAACATGATCTGCAATAGTTGGCGATGCGACCACACGACCGTGGAGGAGGCCTGGAGGAGGAGGCTGGGTGGGGAGAGACAGGCCCCAGGCCCCCCTGACACCTCCGTGTTTTGGTCACGGTGCTCACGGCCTGGTCCGGCGTGGGTGTTCAGAACCCAATCAATCAGTACACACAGAGAGAAGGGCAGGGGGCACTCTGTTGGGTCTCTTCTATTCAAACTGATTTATACCTATTTATTGGCCAGTGGCTATTTGCGGAAGGATACAGCAGACATTACCATGCTCGAGGGGAGAAGCACCAATAAGCGAATGTCATTCTGAGTAAAATATCCTAATATGATTCGACCATTATTTCTTTAAACTGCTATTCCTTTTCTTATATTTCAATGTTTACCGATACATAAGATGCATAATAGATAATAACTTTCGAAATGTCTTTTCCCCCAAGAAATTTAACATAACAGATTGTCTTTTATTTTTCAGTGTTATACTTCTTTCTGTTTGAATATCGTTTGAATTGACCTGAACTGAACTGAAAGGTTATATCTTCCCTCCTACCCATTTGCATTTCTCATTCTACATTTGAAAAAACGTTTTCATTGGATTATTATGTTTTCTCAACCCATACACAACTTCTATTAGTCTGGGGTCCAGACTCGAAAAAAGAGCTTATTTAAGGATTCTCGATGCCATAAAAAGTTTAAACCTAAAACCCTTTTGGGGTCCTAGAGGGGTCCTTTGGCAATAAAAATTTGCCGGTTGTCACCCTGTAGAGGTGTGCGTAACCATGACAACCGCCATTTTGTTTTGCAACCCTCATTAAAATTGAACCCCTTCAGAAATGTACTGTATATGAAATATCTCACTCAATTTTTGAGTTTGGCACTTTATATCTGGTATACAAGGAACCAAGTATTAGGTGCATCTGCACAAAAGAGAACATTGACCTTGGCCAAGGTCAAGGTCATCTAAATTGAGGTCGAATATCAAAAATGGTCAAAAAAATGAAATTAAACTTCTTTCAAAGTGTCCCACCCTTTAGAATATGAAAGTTTATACCCAAACCTCTTTTGGTGCCCTAGAGGGGTCCTTTGGGTAGAAGAATATGCCAGTTGTCTCCCTGTAGAGGTGTGCGCAACCATTACCCACGCGATTTTGCTTACTGACCTCCTGAAATCTCATCCTGTCAGAATAACACATTCTATGTGATATCTCATTTATTTGATAAGATAACCTTTTGATATCAGAATTCCAAGTAGTACTATAGGAGATGTTACTAGACAAAAGACAATTCTGACTTTGGCCAAGGTCAAGGTAATCTAAACTAATGTCAAATGACGAAAATGGTCAAAAAAATGAAATTAAACTTCTTTCAAAGTGTCCCACCCTTTAGAATATGAAAGTTTATACCGAAACCTCTTTTGGTGCCCTAGAGGGGCCCTTTGGGTAGAAGAATATGCCAGTTATGTACCTGTAGAGACATGCGCAACCATTACCCTAGTGATTGTATTAACTGACCTTCTGAAATTCCATCTTTTCAGAATGACACTATTCATGTGGTATCTCATTTATTTGATAAGAAACCCTTTTGATATCTGTTCCAAGTAGTACTATAAGAGATGTCCCTTGACAAAAAACAACTCTGACCTTGGCCAAGGTCAAGGTCAATATAATTTAGATTGATGTCGAATGACAAAAAAACGGTCAAAAAGATTGTCCAATTAAACTTCTTTCAGAGTGTCCTATTCTTAAAATATGAAAAATTATACCCAAACCTTTTTTGGTAGTGTAGAAGGGTCTTTTCAACATAATGAAATCTCAATTGTCTCCCTGTAGAGGTGTACACAACCAATACGCACACTATTATGTTTGCTCACCTCAAATTTCATCATTTTAGAATTGCATATAAAATTTTTATGGGAAATTTCATTCATTTTATAAGATAATGATTAAATATCTATGTTCAAAGTAGTGTTATTTCAGGAACAAATGACAAATTTGACTTTGGTAAGGTCATTCAAATTTACATAAAATGCCGAAAACTGCAATAAAAGAATCAGAATTCAACATCTTCTCAAGTGTTCTTCTGTTGGGAACATGAAGGTTAGAGTTGTCCAGGGTACCAACCACACAGGGAAAACAGGGAAAATGGCAAAAAAAGATTCCCTGACATGGAAAACAGAGGGAATTTGGAAATTTTGCCAAAAAACAGGGAAAACACAGTGAATTTCTTTTAGCCAGGTTCTGATATTCCTGATTCTCAAGATATTAGGGATTCAACTTTTTGTTGTTGGATTGTCCAAATGTTTTCTTTGCGCAGAGGCTGAAAAATTGCCGTAGGACAGGGGAATATCAGGGAAAACACAGGGAATTTGAAAATGGAACTTCAGTTGGTACCCCGGCTGTCTTTCATCTAGAGTCATCCCATATAGTACTACTTGGAACTCAGATATTAAAAGATTGTTATCAAATAAATGAAATAACACATAAAAAGTGTTATTCCGAAAGGATGAAATTTCATAGCCAATACTCTACTGGGATCATGTAGGGAACCTTAAGACTTGGTATTATGCCATTTTTCATTCTTTAGAGGTGCACATAATGGTGACCCATGCCATTTCGTTCACTTATCCCATAAAAACGTATTTCTGTGGACTGTGAAGGTTTGAAGGTATGACAACTATACCTCTTATCATTGTTTGTATGTAAATTCTATTCACTGAACAACATTTGTGCCAAAGAACTGGTAATCAAAGTATTTTGTTTCAATTCTAGGGTTTGCTTTTCTGAACTGGTCAAATTTATTGGATAGCATGACACAAAATGGCATGGGCAATTCAGATTTTGAATTTCTCCAGGTCCTCTATAGGAGAACAAAGAAATTATAGATGTTTTATTCCAACAATTAAACAGTTGAGCAAAAGTTTAATTCCAATGATTTGCATCTTTTGGCATAAGTTTATAAATTTGTTAACCTTGAACTTCACGACAGTCAAAGTCATATCTTGCAGATATGTGACTTATGTACTATTGATTTTAGATGAAAGAGACATCACATGCAAAAGGTTGCAGTCTACACAAATCAGATTTTCTGGTAAAAGGGAATGGAATGGCATAGGTCACCACTATGTACACCTCTAAAGAATGAAAACTAGTGTATCATCAAGTCTTAGGGACTCCTGTACATGACCCTGAAAGAGTATTGCTATGACATTTCATATTCCCAACAGAAGAACACTTGAGAAGGTATGGAATTTTAATTTATCTGTAGTTTTTATCATTTGATGTCAGTTTCAATGACCTTAACTTGACCATTGTCAAAGTTGTCTTTTGTCCAGAAACACTTCATAAAGCACTACTTGGAACATAGATTTTTAATATATATCTTAAAAAATGAAATTTTCCATAAATCATGCTATTCTAAAAGGATGGAATTTGAGGTAGGCAACCAGAATAGTGTGGGTAATAGTTGTGTACACCTTTACAGAGAGATAATTAAGATATTTTCTTCTGTTGAAAAGACCCTTCAAGGCTACCAAAACAGGTTTGGGTACAATCTTTCATATTCTACAGAGTAGGACACATTGAAAGAAGTGATTTCAACTTTTTGACAATTTTCATTGTTTTGCATAAATCTATATAAAATTGACCTTGACCTCGCCCAAGTTGTATTTTTTTTTATCTAGATACATCTCATATGATAGTGCTTGGAACTCAGATATTAAAAGGTTTTCTTATCAAATAAATGAGATATCACATAAAAAGTGTAATTTTGAAAGGAGGAAATTTCAGGACAGTAAGCAAAATAGATAGGGTAACAGGGAGACAACTGGCATATTCTTCTACCCAAAGGACCCCTCTAGGGCACCAAAAGAGGTTTGAATATAAACCTCCATATTCTAAAGGGTGAGACAATTTGAAAAGAAGTTTAATTTCTTTTTTTTTACCATATTTGACATTCAACATCAATTTAGATGACCTTGACCTTGGCCAAGGTCAGAATTGTCTTTTGTCTAGAAACATCTCATAATTATAGTACTACTTGGAACTCTGATATTAAATGATTATCTTATCAAATAAATGAGATATCACATAAAATGTGTTATTCTGAAAGGATGAAATTTCAGGACAGTAAGCAAAATAGTTAGGGTAATGGTTGTGCATACATCTACAGGGAGACAACTGGCATATTCTTCTACCCAAAGGACCCCTCTAGGGCACCAAAAGAGGTTTGGGTATAAACCTCCATATTCTATAGGGTGGGACACTTTGAAAGAAGTTTAATTTCATTTTTTTGACCATTTTTGACATTCGACATCAATTTAGATGACCTTGACCTTGGCCAAGGTCAGAATTGTCTTTTATCTAGAAGCATCTCCTATAGTACTACTTGGAATTCTGATATTAAAAGGTTATCTTATCAAATAAATGAGATATCACATAGAATGTGTTATTCTGACAGGATGAGATTTCAGGAGGTCAGTAAGCAAAATCGCGTGGGTAATGGTTGCGCACACCTCTACAGGGAGACAACTGGCATATTCTTCTACCCAAAGGACCCCTCTAGGGCACCAAAAGAGGTTTGGGTATAAACTTTCATATTCTAAAGGGTGGGACACTTTGAAAGAAGTTTAATTTCATTTTTTTTGACCATTTTTGATATTCGACCTCAATTTAGATGACCTTGACCTTGGCCAAGGTCAATGTTGTCTTTTGTGCAGATGCACCTAATACTTGGTTCCTTGTATACCAGATATAAAGTGCCAAACTCAAAAATTGAGTGAGATATTTCATATACAATACATTTCTGAAGGGGTTCAATTTTAATGAGGGTTGCCATACAAAATGGTGGTTGTCATGGTTACGCACACCTCTACAGGGTGACAACCGGCATATTTTTATTGCCAAAGGACCCCTCTAGGACCCCAAAAGGGTTTTAGGTTTAAACTTTTCATGGCATCCAGAAGCTCCAATTTCATACCTTGGACCCCAGACTATATTGGTTACTTTACTTTTTGTGAAGATGAAGTATAAAGGTAACCTGTAATACAGAACACAGGTAAGAAAGAAAGTTCTGATTCAGATTCAAACAGATGAGGTCATATCCCTTCATTTAATGTTCGTTTCAGGTAAGTGTCTCCCACTCTCTCCCATCCCTGTGTATACCGCTGCCCCCCCCCCCCCCTCCTCCTCCCATCCCTATGAATTCCCTGCCCTCCATCCTCTCCCATCCCTGTGTACATCCCTACAGCCCATCTTTTCCCATCCCTGCAGCCCGCCTCCTCCACTGCACTCCCAGCACGACTGTAACCCCTGTTCCTCCCCCTCCCCCTCTCCCCCACGGCCCCTTCCCTAACACCGGCCACAGACACCACTACGGGGGAGCATAGTGCACAATGCGATTGTTCCCTCTAAGAGGACGTGTCAATGTAATGGCCGTTTGGGACCTTTATCTGTTTAAATCGGCGACCTATTGAATGCGGGCCTCACCGTGACCGTTAGTCAGTGTTAGTCAGTATTACAGTGGGCGGGTCCTCCTGAGAGTGGGGAGAGGACAGGGGAAGACCTCCATTAAGTTTACTTTGACCTTATACTGCGTTCCTGCGTCACACCGATCCATTCAGCCAATTTATATTTAACTCTATAAAACTGGGTTTAAATCTCGAGAAAAATGGGCTACCCTTCCTTTCTGATTTGACAGATGAATTAAAAAAGCTTTTTTTTCTTGCCAAAAGCATTGATATCCTCGTCATACTGGAAAGCGATGCTCTAATACCTAATATTTCTTTCAGTTTAAGCCTTAAAGGCATTGGCTAGTTTCGGCACGTATCTGAACATGCCCATGTCAAGTGACACCCTGTAAGGTTTACAGAGAAAAGCCGTGAAATAACTCAGAATGCCATGTCATTTCTATGATATACAACGGATCCGCAGATAAGAAACATGTATTGTGTTTGTTGTTGAACAGTGAATGTTTGCAAATAGATAAATACTTGAGGTAAACCGTTCGTCTTACCAAGTTTAGCCTGAGTAACTTAAGGCCAACAAACAAGACTTATTGTTATAATAATCGGTATTGAAAGGTTGTTGGGAGGCAATAACTCCGGGAATAACTACAATGCAAATCCTGAAGTAACAATTCGCCAGTTGTAACGCATTTGATTATACTAATACATACTTGTCCCAGACATTTTGCTCCTTTCAAATGACCCCTTTTAGAGTACTGTCCTCGGAGTTTATGAAATCCTACACTGGACGATTCCCTTTAAAACTCCCTGCACCTCCTTCCCTGGGGGCGGTGCGTGGTACTGGAGCATTGCTTATAAATACTGTAACCACTCGTGAAAAGAGAGGGTCTTCCCCCACAACCACGAATAATGTTGAAGTTGTGGTTTTCTATACAGCGAACAGGGATGGTCATATAGTGCATATGTACCGCCTTGGCAGGTTGGGTCTTGACAGGTTATATAATTATATATACATTCTACCTCCCATACCTAGGCGTCCAATTCAATAAAAACAATCTATAATATCACAATATGACTTTTCCAATATACCTTATTACATATCATATTACATCCAGGGACGTAGTCGGCCAATATATCAACGGGGGTTGACTACAACTACAACTAAAACTGAGGAGTTTTCAGCTGGATGAATTGGTTTCCATGCTTACATTTCTTCAACATTTTCTTTTGTATCTCTTTTTTCCCCGGAATTCAACGTGCTTTCCAGACACCAAAGAACGACTCCCCTATCTACGCCATTGATATATTAGTATAATATTGCAAGATGGCAGCTGAATACTTAGAAAATAAGACAACTTTACTCTAATAGGGCTTATGATTTACGAGCGAACTGTTTGTGTGTGTGACACTTCACTAATAAATGGCAGCTAATGTCGTATGTGCATGCATGCCCATCCCCGCCAGGGTGAGATGGTTGTCCTGATATTTTTGCTCCTACGGCTCCCCTCGCGCTCTCCACCTCCCTCACCTATAACCCCGAGACCCTTCTCATTATTTATTGAAATGAAATATAGGTAGGCAAACGTAGGCACTCGGGGCTAGTTTGAAGGCAGTTATTTGGTCCGGCAATGGAGCCGGATTAGGGAGACAACATCGGGGAAAGAGGCAATAGTCAAGGCAAATGGCAGATGAAATAACCCCTACTTGCAGAAAGTTTGTCCAATTGCTTTTTGCCTGGGTGGGTCTCCGGTTGCACCGATATGAAAATGAAATACGACGTGCATTACCCGATATTGGGACGTCAGTGTGTGGGGTGATAAGAAACGTTCTGTCATGTGAAATGAAAGCAGGCTTGGTAAATAGCATGCCCAGGGAAACTTGTGCAGATGGGGCTGGTTCATACGCAGCGTGCAAATCACTATTTGCGCCGTCAATATTTGGGCTCTTTATGGCCGTGTAACCTTTTAATTGACCCTTTAGCTCAGAGAATTACTCCGAATGAAGCTGGAATGTACAACCTCAATGATGCGTTTTTTAAATGTTATTTGATAGCGTCTCATATTCCGACTAGAAGGTTTTTAAGAGAGGTGGATAAATGGCTTCTCATATATCAGATATCAATCGGCACAAATACATTTTCATTAACTTGATTCTTGGTTTCGTTGGAAACTTTCACATGTGACCTTTAACCGCCTACATCATATATATTACTGATAAGCAATTGATTCAGCTCCCTGTACCCAAACGTTGTTAGCATCTTGTGAAATAAGAAATAACACAAGCACACACAAAAAGGTATACAAAGAGAAACAGTACCAATTACCTGATAGCAAAATATGGACAGATTTTCCATTTGATGCTTGTTATGCTTTACATGTCAGACACTGCATTTTGAAACTTTGTCATTGCACTTGGAAGTAATAAGTCTCACTCTGTATATTGCTCAATGTATGTATTCAGGAAAGATGATCCTGGCCACTCGAAGTGATTATTGGTTTAACACAAAGCCCAGGTAGGGGTGTCATATAGAACATAAACAGGCCTCAAGCCGCTCCCGCCCGCCCGGCTGCAGGTATCGGTTGGCAGGTGGGCGGCACAATAGGCCCCTCCTCTCCACGCCTAATTGTAAAATTCAGACTGGAGCAAGTGTCTCCAAAACCCTTGCCCTGATCACAATGTGAGTCTGGGCCAAAAAGTTTGAACAGGCCCCCCCTAACCTATACAAAGTGATCTGTGGCCTTTCTGTCGGCTATTTGTTTAGTATCAGTTGAGGAGGGGGTTTCTTTTCTGTGTCTGCACCAGGGCCATGTTACAGCCCAGGTTGGTCAATAATGTTAAGACATGGCAGGCATGAAAAATGGACCAGGAGCTGTCCAGGGGGGACGTCCTCCTGTAGGGATTAAGTGGGGTAGGGTTTCGTGCTTGATGTCTCGATATGAATTGCTCTTGGAGAGTAGCTGTCATCGGCTGATCATAATGGGAAATAACACGGAGATTGTTCAGCTTTGTACCACTGCACTCAAGTGGATTTTAAACATTTTCGGACCGTTGTCGTTCGATCTCTTTTTGACTCTGTAGATCAACAAAGTCGTTCCAGGGAGTCAAGGTAAGAGGACTCTAGGGGGTCATAATTCAATGTCATACGATCCTGCTATTAAAGATTCAGTAGTCAGGAACATGAAACTCTCGAGTCTACATGCTATTGGATGCAATTACCAGGCGCAAGCCACTTCCTGAATGAACATGAAAATGCATGTGTATGTATGGCCAAATAAATCTCCGATGAATTATTAATGGTTTCTTTAAGATTTATGTGAGAAATATATAGATAGCGGTCAGGTATTTCGCATATGTATCATAGTTAACGTTGATTTCAGATACCAGGTACTTTAGTGACACCATCGCAAATTCTCCGCCTCGGTGAAATGCGCATTTTGCATTTCAATGATGTAGCTGTAAGTACAAGTCCACCCCTCTATAACACCTTATTGAAACGGGTCATGTAGAACATGGCACCCGTAATATTTAAGCAATTCAAATCTCGAGTTTTCAGCAAGTTGGAAGATCATCCAATTGCACAAGTTCGTTTTTCTTCCACCTCTTCCATCTTGATCTGACAGGTAGACACCCCTCCCCCCGCCGAACCAAACACCGTCGTCACATTTTTCCTATGATCCAGGCCGTCACACATTAAAACACGAGCCACTGTTCAAAACTGAAATGTTTACCTTTGTGTGGGTATAATATTTGAAGTGTCACTTCAGGAGTCAAAAGGGAGGTTCCTAATCCCACATTATTATTTGAGGCACACAGGATGAATGAATGTACTGTTGCAAGGAATCCACCCTTTTCATATAGAAATTCATGTCAGAATGACAGGAGGTTTAGGTGTAGCCTTTAAAAAGAACATGTTGTACCGAATACTCCCAGTAAAACCATACTAAGTAAATTGTTTGATATTGTGAGAAGAGCACATCTGAGCGAATGGCAGATTTACCTAAAGAGTCACCACACTTAATATGACCCGATAGACGCCTTCAAAGGGATGGGAATATAAATACAACCCCTACTTACGTATAGAGTGTCGGGAGAAAAAAGATTTTCCTCTGTGACTGTAATGTCATCAAATAAGATTCTTCCCTAATTCCTTCAGCGCAGTACATACTACATGGTAAATGTACCAAAATGTCACATCAACTGTTTTTGGCTTATTGAGCACATTTACATACTTTTAAATCTTCTTCCACTTGTAACAAATGGTATAAGAAAAGTACATATAATAGCATTAGCAATTGGTAAGTGGTCATACTGTGGTTATGATATAGGAACAATTAATAATGGGATGAAATGAGAGGAATAGCTTGTTAAAGGGCCTTTCCTTGAATCATCTTGACAATACAATACAGATATTTCCACAGCCCTTTTAAACTGTATCTCAATTCTTGTCTTTTTGTATGAGTGATAGTTTTAGATGTCGGAAAAAATATGCTATTATGATTCATTTGTCAAAGTCGGTTTGTCAAGTATGATTATGATACCATGTCATTATACTGTAAACGTAAACGAAACTGTTTTGGTCGAAAAAACGGTCAGGTCGACCAGGCACCAAGGATCTCTTATCCCATATTCTGATCCAAAAACATACACATACAACGAAAAACAAGCAAGCCTTCCTATATATTGAGATTTTATCATGGAGTCAAAAATGGAAAGGAATGTAATACCATAAATCTGTAAGAATACCTTTCCTTACAGATTGAAAAAAACAACCTCTTGCAATCTCTCAGGATCTCAAAGATTGCCCATAGTGATTACAGGGGCATCGCCCTCCCTCTCGTGCCCGGTTGGGCTTCTTATGTTGAAGGTATTATCTATAAGAGGGTGTGCTTAAAACATCTTGAGACGAGTTATAGCAGAACCATGTTTTCTAGTGTCTTTTACAAATGCCTGGTTTAAACTATTAACATAGTTATACGTATTTTGAGGTCTGTGAAGGGTATTATTTGTTTACCCTTTATAACCTTTACAGACTCGCCTCAAGATGTGTTTCGTAGCATCAATGAACTGCCAACACAAAACCATACACAGACACAGACACACGCACACACAGGCACACGCACACACAGATAGGAGACAGACACACAGACACCCAGACCAGCTAAGTAGAAAATGATCAACAATATTACTCATGTATTAACCACAGTTTCTAAAATCGATCATCAATAATTTATTGATGATCGATTTTAGAAACTGTGGTTTATACATGAGTACATCTAGAGGTAAATATGAGTCACTGACATAACGTTATGTAAGTGAAAACAGCAATACCTCTAAACAAAATTACAAATCCTGTACTGAGAGGCAATGGAGACATGGCACAGGCCTATTTGTACAATCTCAGCGAAATAAAGTATCTGAAAAAATAATTCAACGTCCAACAGTTTATCAAGATGAAAGAAATATCGTGGGAATATATATATTTTTCTTCAAATCATTTTACCTCCCACCTGGAAATTGATGTTGAGTAAAATAAAGTTCATGCCAAATTAGGTCCTCGTGTCTGTTTGTCGATGCTCCATTGTGCGTGTTTCTGCCGCCAGAGGGGGTGCGAGGCGCCCACCAAAGACCCATTGTCTGCTACCCATGGTTGAGGTGGCACTGCCTGGGATGGATTTTATTAAGACATTGTCCTGCCACAGGTCGGACGAAAGCTCTGCACCTTTAGTAGCCTGTTATACCATGGTAAATTACTATCATAAATAGCGTCTAATAGTAGACCACCCAGGTCCGGCCGCCTCAGCCCTCATCCAACCCGCCAGCACCAACACTACAATTTTAAATTGGGCGTACCTAGGCAATGAATGGCTGCATAACCATAATCAATCATATTTACACCTGGCCTTTGATTTGTGTGAAATCAAGCCTCCCCCTGGTTATTATAGGACATTTCACAGGGGCCGGCGCCGCCCGGACTGTGGACATTTACGGTCGTATAGGTCCTACTTATGGGCGCTATGATCTGGTACAAATAGCGAGGGGGAATAAGTTGGTGGGAGGTATGAACAGGGAAATTCCTGGTGCTCTCTCGTGACAGGGCTGTATGGTGGTCACTGGGCACATTCCACAGCTATAGGGGTGATGGGGGTCGGTTCCTATCTGTGTATCACACGCACGGCGTGATTTATGGACAAATCAGTGCTTTATCATTACAACCAGCATTCACTGGATCACGAACATACATTTCATTTATGAATATGATTATTTGTCAATGTTGAATCACCGAAAATGCGCTACATTCAATAATGTAACTCAATACACCACGTGTCAATTTACAAGTCATAAAGCCCCAATTTTCCTTTCTAAGATAAACGATTTGATAAGGAGTATTTCCCACATACATTAAGACGAATGTGCTTAAAAGAGGGGCGGTTTATTCTGTTTTGAGATATTTATTGGCCTGTTTCATCAAGGGGAAGGAAAAGTCAACAACATAAACTAAATTTCCTAGCTGCAGGCCAAATGGCGGCGGTCGCTTGCCTTATGGTATAATGTGTCGGTGGTATGAGGCCGACAGACACATTAAGGAGGCCTTACCTCGTCTGATGAGGCTGTGTTCTCTGTGTCTGACTCTGCCCTCAGGCAAGTAAAGACAAGGCTGGATGTCGCCCTCCGCTCTCAGCGTTATGCCCCGGGACCCCTCCCACCTCCCCTCCTCTCCCAGCCACCTTACTGGTCTTATCATAACTGCTGCCAGGGTCAATGATAATTCACTCATTATAGGCCTAAGTAGCCACACTCCTGGGGCCGTGCCCTCAGGGCTGAGCTGCCGGGTCCCCTATGGCCCTTTCTCTACCATAAACCCTCACTGTCTGTGTCCGTACGTTTCGGTCATTTTCTCTCAGTGATCATCTTGATCACTGTCTGATCGTTGTCTCAATCTTGAAAAGAATGTAAATGACTTTCTTTTGATTCTTTCTTTATTCTTTTGATTTATCACCGAAAACCAGGGGCAACCCTGAAATGAAATTACTTAATAAACAATTTGAAAATAAATAAATAAAAATCTTTCTATGCACTGACTATTTTTCATAGGGTCAGGTGAAATATCATTCTCTTTCCTTCAGGAGGGAAAACACCAATTATCGACAACAATGTTACCTGGCAAGAATCAAAATGATAGTTTAACTAAGTTTATCATAATAAATTTGCTTTCTAAATGTGCAGGATATAAAAAGGACCCCCTGGCTATCACATGGCTTTGAATTCTAGTCCTGCTGTTTAACATCATAATTTTATGGCATGATGAGTCGTTCCCCATCTCCCCTACAGGTGTGTGAGATTGTGAAGCACGTGGGTGCAGGTAAGTACTATACAGGTAAGGGGAACCTTTGATGTGCCGCCCACCGTGCCGTAACACCGACTGGTACCTCAGGTACTTGGACTACCTTTCATCTCTGATTGACCTTTTTCATGTCAGAGTTTTATATCCTTATTAATCCCCCCACCCTAGGGGCACCATGCCCTGATGATAAGTCATCATGGGTCCTTGTCACACCTGACATGTGGGAAACGAGCAGGCTGAGAGATTGATAGCCTTTATCATGGGAGTATTGAGGGATTGATATCATATATCATGGGATTGTTGAAGGACGGATAGCCAATATCATGGAAATGTTGGTAGATTGATAGCTTATTGTCATTGGATTGTTGAGGAATTGTTATCATATATCATGGGAGTGTTGAGAGACTGATACTAGTGTATATCATGTTATTGTTGAGGTTTTGATAGCCTGTTTAATGGGAATGTGGATTGATTGGTAGTCAATACCGTTATAGTGTGGAGGGATTGATAGCCTATGTCATGTGGATAGATTGGTATCACATAATTTTTAAGCAGGGTGCATGGATTGATAGCTTAAACTATGAGAGTACTATAGTGTATGCCCGCGTTGGGACTACTTTCCATTCTAGAGAATGTCCAACTTTGTGAGGAACTAGACAGTGAGAGCAGCCCGGGAGAGAATTCTTGCCGATGATGAATATTTGCATCGATATAACATATCTGGAGAAACCTAATATCCGGGCCTAACATAATTATTCTTTAAATTTTGTAAAAATCAACTTTGTATTCTATCCCTTTCATTTTATAGATAGTAGCCTCAACCTAAATGGCAGATACTGACAAAATGTCCCTGGAGCCTCTTGGTTAACGTTAGACATGTTTGAGCAGCGAAAGTCTAGGCGTATAGTGAGATAATGTCTTAAGAATGCTAGAAACCTTGCCAAGTTCTAAGTGTGGCTGAACGTCCAAATAATCTTTTCATGCACAAGTTCTTCATAAACTTTTGACCCAGACCTGGCGAAGGTGCGGAGGTTACTTCTCTGGATACATGTCGATGATCAAACACTCTCCGGTCTCACACTATGTAATTATGTGAGAACCTTGGCAGCAAAGTGTTCTGCCTCTTTAGGCTGAGGGTGGTTTATCATGCTGGGGGGCGGGGCCCTCCACCCCGGGCCGCCCCCCGCTTGCCATGGTCGTCCTGACCACAGCACCCCATACCACGCACACGGCTTTCTATTTCCTATTCCCATACATTATAGGCTAAAATGACTGACCAAATGACCAAAGCAAACACTGGGGATTTGGCAATAACCCATCTGTCATAGCACGCTTCCTATTGCGTATACCAGCTGTGCTAACGTATGTTCAATTGACTAAGAATTATAATATAGGCTGCATTTAGCAAATGAACTTGTTTGAATCATCACTTTGCACACGCGTTCAAGAAGATTTATACAGTTAGCAAATGAAGTCAGGCACACACATGCAGGAAGAATATCAAGGGGTTTGGCTTGGTCTCAACTATGCCCCGATGCGTGTGTCGAATAGTGAGGCTATGAATGGGTATGAATTTAGTCAGGCCCCTTTTAATGGGTCAATTTTTGTCAGAGGCACCCATCTATAACTACCCATCATCTGAAGAAGGCAACAATGACGCCCAAAAGTGAGTTACTCCAGGATCTAAAAGGATTCTTTTGCAGGGGGATAGTTTTCTTTTAAATTTATTGATGCCACTGAAAAATAATCTGATCGGCACCGCAATCGCAGTTTTTGTTTAAAGATTGAGAATTCTGTCTCAGTCCATCAAAATGGGTTATGTTCTACATGTGAGCCCATCAATATGGGTACATTTTGTGAAATTGGAGGTCCCTCAAAATGGGTCTTCTTCTGAATCCTCGACACACACATGCGGGCAAAGATATACTAAGTCAAACCATAGACATACATAAGGTATGTTATGTATATCTATGGTCAAACCCCTTGGGATGAAAAAGAGGAGACAATGTGTAAAGTATATATATATATATATATATATATATATATATATACATACATACACTTTACACATTGTCTCCTCTTTTATATATATATATATATATATATATGGAAGTAAAATAGAAGACAGACTTTTGTTTCTCAGAATACATTAAATAATCTTCGTAAAATTGAACCTATCAGTTGGAGAGGGACACACATTCTATATATCTTGTGTTTAAAGAACTATTTCAGAGTCACTTTGTTCCTTTATTTCAATTTTCATAAAGGCTTAACCCGACACTGGTTGTACAGTCCTGTCGTCAATATCATATAACTCTATACACTTATACCTGCAGTGGAGTAGGTATTTTCTCTCACTGTTAGTTTTACGATGGAAAACTCTTTTAATTTTGAATGACAATCTTTTTTAAGATATCATATTGCTGGTGTAACAAAACCCGAGCGGCTCCTATCACTTGTGACTGTAAATACAGCGGTGTATCGAGGAAGGCGTTTCTTTCAGAATATCAAATTTCGTAGTGAAATAAGAAGTTCTTCCACAGCTCATATCATATGCAATATTGCTTTATAACAGAAGTTAACTTCTTTTTTCCCTCATGCGTCACCATGTATCATGTTCAAGACCAAGGTATAGATGATAATACTTGGTCGATAAAAAGATGTCTACATAAAAGGAAATATTGGTGATGGGCGTAAGACCTACAGAGACAGCCATAGTGTACAAAAATGGGCCCCTCGATCCCGTCCAGTCCCACACTGACAAGTTATTTTGTTTCTCTCCAAAAACAAGACTCAGAATGAATCAATATTCAAAGATTGAAAAAAATAGAAGACGCCACTTTTATATTCTTAAGTTTAGGAAGATGGCTGAATGTTCCACATCGTTTTACGGAATATCCGACTTAGAGATCAGGCCAGGGTAAAAAAAAAATCTGTTTCTGGTGGACCGACTGGCTTTTAAAAGGGCCAGTCGGGAGGTCGGGAAATTTCTTTATTTTCTTTTTTTTATTTTTTGGTAGAGAATGTACTAAAAAAGAATTGAAAAAAAAATCTGAAAAAAAATTTAAAAGATGCTCTCAGTCGGGGGTATTACACACAGTCGGGCGGTCCACCGGAAACAGAATTTTCTTTTAGCCTGGCCTCAGCAAAACTTCCTATATCACAAGACAGGAGCATATATATACGATACCTGGATACTGCTTCTTCAGAAATCTTTTAGACTTGAAGGGTGTTTCAGTGCACAGAATATAATCTAAGGTGTTCGTATGCATGTATGAAGATATCAAACATTGACAATCAGTTTACTATATATGGCGTCTATATAGTTATCAATAATATGGACCATTAACACATTCGTGGTTGTGTCAAATAGCCTTAGATAAGCTCAAAAAGCTATGCCCAAAAATCAGATTTTACGGAAACACGGATTGAGTGTGGTTTGGTTTAACCAAGAAGGATATATCCTTCATGGTTGAATACGGAGCGGTGACAGGTGGAGAAGGGAAAGGTTGGATAATGTGGGGTATATAAACCTTATATGGGACGCTATCCCCCCGTATTACGTCACATTAAAACCCCTCTCCTTCCTCTCCCTCCCCCCACGTATCATTATCCGTCTCTAGTCAGGTAAAACAAATCGACCTTTTCCGTCACCGACGTCTGTTGGCGGTGACGTGACGTCGTTGCGGGTGTCTTATCATCGAGACGACAGGTGGGAAGGTGACAGAGGAGGGGAGGTCGGGGAGGGGTTGCATCACTCGGCAAAAGGCCCCTACAACTGCTGCCTGGGGACGTAACGGAGCGTTTCTGTCGTCGTCTGATTAGTACGGACAAAGCTGGGAGAGGAAAGCAACTAGTCGTGGGGCACACTGCACGATCGTTCACATACCTTCACAGTTGTTTTCCAAGACAAATTCCTATCCTTCTTAAATATCACAATGGAAACTATATAATTATCTCTAATTATTAAATAAGTGTGTTTATATGGGGAATTCCCTGACAAAGACAGTGTTAATAAAATTATACAGTAGGCCAATTCTGCTGTTCCAATTGAGGAATTTAACAAGATGTTTGAGAGTAAATTTGCCTTTTTTGTAACTTTAAAAATATTTTGAATCTCTCACAAGACACAGCCTTATATAATGATCCAAAGATGAAAATGACCATTATATTTACATGTAGTCATAGCGTTTAAGAATGCAAGTTAGTATTAGTTTTAACAATAGCCTGTCCAGCTCCATAACAGAAAAACATAATCATACAGTACCAAAATGATATCACATTGTTCTGAATATACAAACCAGGTTCGCACAATGTGACAACGGCTTCACGCTTAGCCCTTTAGCTATGGTACAGCGCCGTGCCAATTTATTTACCAGTCATTGACTTCGTGACTCGACCACCCTTATAACGGGGGACAGTTTGAATGGTTGTCAGAGCAGTTTGTCAGATACCCACTCGGCAATCGTCTTACCCCTGGTGACATCACCTGCTGCCATCCCCCCTGCCGCCACCCCATTCACACCGGCTTTCATTAAGACTCTATGCCCATGTGCAACCGCCATCTTACATAGTAAATTGTAGTAATTTGGAGTAGGTCTAAAAAGGAATATACAAGGAATTAGGAATGAAAGCGAAGAAAGTTGCCATACCCCAGACTGCGTCTTTTTGTCCAACCTCGACCTGTCACGGCTTTGGAGGGTTCGCGTTGTGTAAATGTAATTTTCCATTTCAATATCTTATGTGCTTGCGAGATCACGTATCACGTGCTGTTCATATGCGTTTTTTCTGTGTTCTTTATTCCAGGCACCATGGCCTGTTTTGGGGACAGTATATATGACTGTCCGTCAGCTGGGCTCATATGGCAATGTCGAAAAGGATCTCTTTCTCCTTGAATGTAAATTATGAATACCGTAAAAAGATCCCTTAACACAACGTCTAAAGCATACATTCCCAGCCTGCAGAATCCATGAAATGAATCAAAAGACAACTTGACCTTCTTTCCTCGAATCAAACAATTATTAGTCAAACTAGTTGTGAAAACCTACACCAATAAACAAAAAACGCCAACGTTCACAAAAGAACACCGACCCCATTGATGAAAAGCTTTGAACACTAATTGAAGTAAGTATAAGGAGTTATACGATTTACTTGAAATACTACAAAACATACAAGATAAAATGTTGTCGGTTCCCCGCCAGGGTGGTCGGGTGGGGGTGGTTATAGTACGTTTTGTCCGTGAGGTGAGGGGTGTTAGGTGAGGGCAGGGCAGATTACATTTGTCAACTCGTGGGAAAGATACACACAGACTTCTAGGCCTTTCAGAGGGGGGCGGGGTGGAGAGGCTTCCTTCTCCTCATGGCCTAACCCGCCGCGTATATGTATGCCCATCGGTAGGTAAGGGATGGGTCGGTGGTGTCTACTTATGTCCGAAAGAACATATAAAAATAATGATGAAACTCTCTAGAAAATAACTCAGAACGTGCACTGGGTTAAAAGTTTGTTTCATCTTATGATGATTTTCAAACACTCCAATTGAAATAGGACATTTCACCTACGAACTAGGACATTGAGCTAGTAACCTCTATTTCTGGCTGTAAACGGTGCAGTCCCTGGCCTTCTGGTAAAAGAAAAACCGATTTGAAGATTTTCTTGGTATGATGATTTTCTTTAACAATGAAAACGCACTGTACAAACCTGATGTCAATACCTGCTCTCTAGTTCACTTGTCCATGGCCAATTAGTCTCATTTGACCATTCTTTTCCCTGAAAGTATTGCCCTCAAGCACTTTTTTTGAATTTTCAATTATGAAATGCCCAGACATCAGTGAACATTTCTGTAACTTTTTGGATATTTTAAAAATGACACGGTTGTCCTTAAGAAGGGGTGGGTCCCTCCTCGAACACTGACTTAGTGTGTGCCTGAGGCCCAGGTGACGGGGGCGGGTACAAAAACTAAAAAGGAAACCCACATACCTCCAACAGTCCAACCCGAATATCGCGTTTCCTCTCCGTCCGGACAATGGCCGGATGGGTGGGGATCAACGGTGAAAGGAAAAGCCATCTCAGGGAACTGCCAAGACGTCTTTAAGCCCCCCTTCCTCCGTTTAACGGACTAGGTGATAACCCCCTTCTCCCCTTCAGGCCATGCCCTCACAGCCTCTTTGGGAGGACGCGGTCCTCAGGCCCTGAATGTATAGCTTGGGACTACCCCAAGTCTATATATATGTGTATACAACATCCGTTTTCAGGCAATGCTTGGTCACTGATTATTTCATCGATTTCCTGGGTTTTCTGATGAAATGATATTCCGATCCTTGAAATCTGTACAATAATTCATGGAAAAATATTTGCAATTTGCTATTGCTCACGTTAGGCCTATATAGAAGCAGTAGCAATCACAGAACGTCAACAGTATCGCAACGTATAATTATTAATTGCAGTAAGAGAACTAGATGATGGGTGTCCGCAAAGATGGCGACATCCCACCGAGGACGGCCCGAAGGGCACAACCCGCGGACACAATCTGAGGACTATCTTAAACATAAATGTTCCTATACGGGGGATTCATTGAGAAATTGGATAGATAAAATGCGCTTGCATTTCTCATCTATAATAGATATTTTATGTCGTAAAAATCTAGTTTGTGATATTACTGATGCTATATATAAGCTGTTTCCACACGATCGCCTCCATTTATTTTCCACGAAAATCATCCGAATATACGAACGCTGTTGGAAACAGATTTTAGTGATTTGCAGGTACTGATATACATTGTATAAGCAATTCAGCTGTGAGTTCTGACAAAAGAAAAACCTAGGCAGAATGAGCAACGTCATAAGATTATGTTGCAACGCAGAAACTAAGCTGCCAACATTTACTTTTTTCTCTAGAAAGTTGTTCTCCAACTTTTTTCAATACATTTTTTGTCACATCTAACTAACTCATCTCAGCTGGATCAAGTAAACCCATGAATATATTACATGCCACATACACACAGATCATGAATACATTACATGACACCCACACAGACCATGAATACATTACATGACAAGAGGACAAGCCTTGAGCTAACATGACTTCTCTGATCCTTTGTCGGCCAACACCACCCAGCCCCATGATGTCCATCCGGCCGGAGACAAATCCTCCGATTTTTCCACCATAATGCAATAAGTTTACCTGGGGATTTAGCCAAGATTTATTCCTCAACCAGGGAGGTTCTCATCACAAGAAGGGAGAGGTGGGTTAACACATTCTAATCCCGGCAGGACACCCTTTTAGCCTTTGTCCGAGGGCTTGTTTCCTCGGGTGTTGTTGGTCGGTAAGGTGTGGGGCCCGGCGGGGGGTGCGATGGATCCACCCGGTGAAGAATGATCCTATTTACCGAAAGAATTTGATGGAAGCTTCCATCTGTCATTAGGAATTACATTCAGGGGTTTTATCGTCCACCAACAGGCCACCTGTGCGACATTGTTCTTACTTTGGGGTACCTGTATCTCAAGTCTTTTCTATTGATTTAAACTGATGATTGTTCGCTATGGTTATCATATGTACAGTTCAGAGTCAAAAGAAAATCCTCAATAATCATCTTTGATATAGCTCATCAAAAGATGCAACTCTATTTCGGCAATGTTCCTGCAAGTTAATTTATCATGAAAACCGTACTTTATCTTAAAACTGAGTGATATCCATGTGTATTTTCACATACTTTATTGTTGACATAATGCTACGAAAGAAAACGATTACTGGCACATCGGTAACAAATAAGCCTCATTCTCTAAGCAAAAGAACTGACAAACTGGACTCAGCTTTTACATTTCCACATCAAAAGCACAACAAGTGGTTTCCCATCAACATGGAGGCTGGCGGCCCGTCCCTGCGGTCTGTAAGTCGGCCTGAGACGACCGGAGCACGTCGTCAACACAAGTAAACCCTACTCCTGTACACAGGTAAACCCTCCTCCTGTACACAGGTAAACCCCCCTCTCGTGCACAGGTAAACCCCACTACCGTACGCAGGTGGCCCTTATTGGCCCGTTACCGCACACTACCTCAAATATTAACCCCCCTATAGGACCCTGTGTGCCATAACAGGTATATGGTCGTGGTAGGGGAGGGGTCACTTTCACCTTGCCATGCGGCTTTCCTCTTAGAACCTGAATGCTTTGATTCGGTTTGAGGTACTTTTTTTGACGTCAGCGGTTATCGCATAACAATGCAAATTTGTCTGAGTTTGCCTTTTCCTGAGATAGAGCCGATTTAGTGTGGCTTTCCGACCTTTGTTGGTCAATACATGTAGAAGGAGGATACATTGGAATGATTTAAAACCGACATTTTTGACGTTATCGATATCTGACGGAGGAACTAGTGTTTTAATGGCTTGGTCCTACGCGCTGTATAGTCTTACAAAAGGGATTAACGTGAAGGGCCCTTAATACTCAAGGAGGAACCGTTGGTCTAAAAGCCCCAAATGCTCCTGTAAACATTGGAACCCACCTTGTAAAAGAACAAGTACTAATTATACGTGACCGCCTGTCACTATAGAACATTACAAGTCTACCACAACCTATGTTTTCAAAAGATTTGAAAAAATTCTAATTGTTAATTTTAGAAATAGAATTGGCTGCCGAGGCGATATTTCGTGCATCTATATTATCAGAAAATAATATAGAGATTTCTCGAGCTACCACATATGGGCCAAGAACCTCTTGGAAAAAAATATATCATTCTATCTATGCATGACATATTAGATCACAAGGTGTACACCTGCTAAAATAATCAACCTGCCGTAAATTAAGGCCAGGAACATTGAACTGATGCATAATGACCTGTTACCACAGTGTCACGACATCCGATATTTCAACCTGTCATGTAGAATGCCAGTCCACATATATATACCTGTCCCCTCCTTTAAAGCTCGTTATAATTCCGTCTTTTCTTCGCCCCTGACTTTTCATTTTCCCACAAGAGGAATGCGGAGATAAGCCAGGACTTTACCCACCGGAAACTCAAACAAAAAAAAAGGTCCGTGGTCCTAAAGCCTGATGAACTGCTGCACGAAAAGCGGCTTTCTGGAGGAGTCTGGAAAAGGGGGTCGATCCTTATCGGCGGGTTATCGGCACGTAATCGGGCTTTATTTCAGGGCCGGCCCGCCCTTTGGCATGACCACAATGGGGCCCGCAATGAGGGGGGTGCCTCAGCACCTGTAATCACCTGGAGGTGGCAGCAGGGGAGAGTAGGGGGTAGGGCAGTAATATTCCATGGATGTTCTAGCGATGTCAGAATCACAACTGTTTAGAATTTGAATTCAAAGTATTTGAGGAATATAAATACGAGTGATTGCCATTTCAATTTTCAATAAATTATAATGTTACCACCAGACATGGAAATATTATCAACAAACACCATCCGCAGTTCCAGGAAATTACCTTATAGGGGTTTATGGTTAGGTCCGAGGCCTCTTTATGGAAGAACAGAAAAAGGAAAACAGAGGCTCTCTAAGTATCGGGAGAAGTTATAATCATTGAAAAAATAACGGATACTCAATTATCACAACTGTTCTAATTTAGTTCATCAATATGCCTGTCCAGAGAACGAATACAGGTTGCTTTTAGATACCATGAAAGTTGTCATGTGAAGCTGCTCGCATATGTAAACAACTTGAGAGTAATGTTTAGATCGGAATAATAACTGTAGCTGACTATTTTAACCAGCTATGCCCTACATGAATATCTATACAAAGCGAGTTACATTGATGAGTTGAATATCATCCAAAAGCTAAAAAAAATAATAAGGAGAGGGTGACCTTTCAGCCCTGTCCCGACCAATCTCAGCTCCCTTGCCAAGAGCATGGTGTTTGTTGGTCTTATCTTCACCTGAAGGCCTGATTACGTAGAGGGGTGGGGATGGGAACGGAGCAGGTTGGAAATGGATTGTGTGTGAAAGGGGGGGGGGGAGGCATGTGAACGTAAAGTCCATGGATACAGGCCTACACGGCAAAACAACAGGCATTGGAGAAAAATGTATTTGATTTACATGTAATTTATATTAGCAAAATTGGTCGGGAAAATTGGCTGGGGGAATGAAAAAACATATTAGGTACAGTACCATCATAGCTGTGAAATAAGCAGTGTTTCAACAAAGATCCCCCCACCCCACCCTTTTGGGGGAGAGATTTGTGGCTCTTCCCCTGCCGCCCCTAGGCGTGGGACGTGCCATGGGACATAACAGGGGGTGGGAGAGACATGTCAGCTTTCTCAGATGAAACGTCAGATAGATTTCCCTGTCCCTTTTTTTATGGCCCAGCCTTGGGATGGGATCAGTGGGTCATCAGGGGACCGGACGTAGCAGGGAGGCCGGGATTAGGGAGGGAAGGGGCTTGGTTGTAGGGGGGGGGGGAGTGGTGCTGAGATCAGGGAGGGAAGGGGCTTGGTTGGTTGGTTGGTTGGTTGGTTGGTTGGTTGGTTGGTTGGTTGGGGGGGGGGGGGGGGGGGCTTGGTTGATCATGATGGATGGGACCAATCGGTCATCAGGGGGACTGCATGTAACAAGGAGGCCGGAATATGGGAGGGGGATGGAGTGGGACCTCTTGTTTTTCTTTTTTTCCCTTTTTTCCCTCTCCCCTCCCCCCTTTTTTTTCCGGAGGGGGGCTGGATGGGTCATCAGGGGACCAGGATTAGGAAGGGAGTGGGGTTTGGTTAGGGGAGGGCTGCGGCATAGTTGGAGGACCAGATCAATGGCTCATCGGGGGACTGGTAATTATATTGATTGTACATTATTTACATACCTATCTAATTCTAAGGATAAGTCTAGGTGAAGGGGTGAATGTACAAAACCTTTATGCTCGAATATAGTATCAACGCCGTAATTATTAATTTGGACTGTTAACGATGGAAGCCCATACCACCCGAACAAAGAGAGGGACCTCCAGACAATACTTCTAATTTTTATTTTGTGGCTAACGACATATAGCTATATAACAACCAGAATCCATTCGAATTCATTGGAACAAGTGATTGTCATGGGTGTTGATTCTAGGATTGAAATGAATAATGTCATTTATTGCAATTTATTTTAAATTCCGCCTTAGATGTACATTCTAGGCCTATCTACAGTAACGCAATAAACTTTTGTATTTGAAGGTTACTCTGTCTATCTAAACAGGCAATGAAAGTTCTACAGCTGGCCTTTTCTCTGAGTAGGGGATACTTTTAATGTCTATATAAACAGTTTGGGTTTAAAACTCACCACCAGTCTTTGTCGGCAAAACCTTCAAATGGGGGCTTTACGTGGGGTCTGTTCGCCTCACGGTCGGCTTCCCCCAACCCTGTTAGGGGCGCATTGTGCCTGACCTCTCAGCTTCTGACTCTAAAACCACCTTCAAGACATTACCTGAAATCATGACGTTATCTCAAGCAAACTTCCGCATGCGATTATCGACAACTATACATTGAAAGATAGGAAGAGATAAAGTTGAAATTATCAGGTCTGTATATTTAAAGGACCCTTTATAAAACTGGATCTCAAGTTTCATTGCGCTACTTTCTGGATAAAAAGATTTTCCATGGTGCGGGGAAGAGTGGCGCGACCCCTAGTGTGAGGTGTGTGTAACTGTGCTCGGCCTTTACCTAGTGAGCGTTTTGTGAACTACAAAGGGCACGTCCACGAGATTTTACTTTGGGTTGGCATGAATGCTTTTTTAAAAAACGGAGTGCAAAATACGATTTTAGATATCAGTTGTGGAGGTTTTAAGATAACATTGGATTAGAATGCCTAAATCGAGAATGCATGCTCATGGTCAGTGTATGCTATATTTGATGCTGGACTTCTTCAGAATTGTTAAATATACCTTAAATGGTAGAAAACGACTATTGTGTGTAGGCCTACATGCGGAGACTTAGAGCTGAATACTCCTCCTGGTTGGCATTTCTCACTAGTTTATATTTTGACCGACATGTCATGTTACCTTACAACAGCTCGCAGTCTCGATTCTGTATAAAATCGTGCCCCCTTCTATAATACTACCAACATTCGGGAGGTTATTTAAACAAGATCCCATACCATCTATCTGGAAGGTCTATAGCTCCCTCAGGCACATCTTCAGAGGGAGAGAGGGTTTATGAGACTCACAAAACTCCTTTGATATCTTCTATTAGCTCAGCATGTCACCAAAGGCTAGGATAAACCTATACCCACACGGATATTGTGAGAAATTATTGCGTGAAATGCCTTTGTGTGCGGGCCGATGGAGCGTTCTGAACTGCCGAGGGGAGGGTGAGGCAGAGGGTACGGTATAAGGGTGAGCACTTATAGAGCATTTTCCCATACATGCCCATACATGCCTACACCAATGATTATGGATATTTCAGAAGGGCAAATCCCTTAAGGATTATAGCAGACCACAGTTACGGTTAACCATTTATTCTTTGAATTTTAAGTTATACAAGCAGAGCTGCATGTATGCCCTCATATACTGTAATATGTAAACATGTGATGGGAATCTCATTATGTTATTTTGTTCTATTCTGAAGAATTGTGGAAGTTCGATGTGGCAAATGGTTTACATTTGAATGAATATTCTACAATCAGAAATCTTGGTAAGATGCAAAGGGATTAATTAGGCCTACGTAAATAGCCCTGTTGAAAAATGGGCAAAAGTAAAGCGCAGTTGGAAATACTGGACACGACTTTCATTAAATAAAGATTGCTGTGCCCTCTTCTTTCCCTCACGCTTTCATGCCTGGTCGTATACACAATACACTGTAACAAATACATTTTTAGATGGTTTTAAACCATATCAGCTACAATCACTAGAAAATACATCAGGCGCATCGGTGTAAAATCATCTATAGGGGTGTAGCCTGCAAGCAGTCCAGTGCAACAATAGTTACCAGACAGAGGTCTCAGACCGTAGATGCCACCAGCGGGAAACGGCAAATGAAGCCATGGTCTGTTGGACGGAGGTCCCAGGGATACCTCCCAGGTATACCCCCTTACAAGGGCGGGGGACCGAAAGACAAACAGGCCTCTCCCCGCTGTGGGCGCTTAGATAGCTGGGCCGGCCTGTTAAGACGCTATCCTACAAAAGGACGCTATCCAACAAAAAGCTTACAATTGTCACTTAGCATCAAGCTAAAGATGTTATCCTACAAAAGAATGCTATCCAACAAAAATGTTTTGTTGGATAGCATTCTGATCATGCTGCTATCCTACAAAAGGACGCTATCCAACAAAAAGTTCATATTCATCATTTAGCATCATACATGACATTCTGAGTAAGTAGGTATAGGGTAAGATAGAGGTAGGCCTATATCGCGCATTTAGAGGAGCTGTCTCGTCTGTGAGTTCACTGAGATATGTCTGCCGACGTAAGCCTGGCAACAGGGTCACTGGCGTCGTGTTTTGCCCTTTCAGAACGTAATAACGCAACCTCATTGGTCACGTCGAGAATTTGGCTCAACAGGCAGGGGGTTACAATGTATCAATTCACTTTCGTCGCACGGACAAGAACCTCCCTTTACGTAGGCCAGGCCTACAGAGACCAGGGGAATATCAAAAAGTTATTCCCCTGGAAAGCCAAGGATACCAGAGCCACGCCCCCTTTTAAAAGTTTTATAAGGTTTAACCAATAGAAATGCAGGGACCCGACCTTGGGTATAAGGAAGCCATGCCCCCTTATGCTATCAGCCAATCAGAGCGCACAAGTGGAATATCTAGGTCGTGTTGCTAGGTCGCGTTGCTAGGTCGCGTTGCTAGGTCACGTTGCTAGGTCACACAATTCGTCCATTTGTTTACTTTTTGTCGTAGCTTTAACTAGTGGTATCTCTGCTGATAACTCACTGATTTTCACAATTTAAACTATGGAAAAGCGCGAATAGGCCTCATATTATAATCCTGTGGATTTATATATTCATAAAAGGTGAAATAAATCCGGTACTACAGACTTCTGTGTGATAGACTTTCAAAGTTCTTCACAATTTTATTCTAATTTTGGAAAAATAATGTAAAATTTATGGTTTTTTTAGTTCAAATTTCGTGTTTTATTTATCAATTTCTTAAGGGCTTACCTGCGACTTTATTTTATCATAATTCATATAGATCCACATTAGGCGTCTGCCTGAGATTAAACACATTTTCTACTTTAAACCCTACATGAGCTATGTTTGACACTATGCTAAGTGACAAAATTGTGATAATATGATTATTTATGAACTATTTACTTATCAATTATTAATATTTTATCTATAGATCTTTAGTTTTTTTTTTCATAATAAATCATACTATTATGTCGTATTGTCACTAATTAATAATGCCACAAGGAAACTTTTTTGTAGCTTAGCAGCTTCTAGTGACGCTATCCAACAAAATTTTGTCAATAGCATTTTTTTTCTTAGATTGGATAGTGTATTTTGTAAGATAGTGTCTATAAGACAGATTTTGTAACTTTTTTTTATAATTTTGTCACTGTTTTGTAGCTTAGCATCTTTGGCTGATGCTAAGTGACAAAACTTTTGTCACATAGCAGCATTTTTGTAGTTTAGCAGCTTGTGGTGATGCTATCCTACAAAAAGATGCTAAGTGACAAAATTTTGTTGGATAGCGTCTTTTGTAGGATAGCGTCTTAACACGGCCTCTCCTGCTGAAGTGGGGCTGGGGCACGAGGGTCAGGTACAGCCCCGGAGAGGGGAGGCTGACACAACGACCAGGGCGATTGTTTTGGGCAGCTTTTCAATTTACCCTACCCTGCCAGTGAAAGGGGATAACCTACAGGGGTAAAGTGAGACCCAATCGCGCATGAATTACTTTGATCATGTCAAAAACGCATGTCAAAAGCATGTGTGGGTGGCCGCGGGGAGACCTACTGACCTGGTGTCATCGAGTCGTCATATAGCAAGGCTGACCTGGCATGACTTGGCCCTGCTAGACTGCCCAGCAGGCAGTATTGATATAATGCATAGATATTCCGCCCGGGTCCTATTTCTTAAAGGTACCTCGTCTTGGTATCTTCCCAGTTTTCAATGCAGTAGATTTGCGTGGATCTTTGGATTTTATATCAAAAGGTAAGTTATAACCAAATATCAGAATTTAGAATAAATGGCTCATTGCTGCATGGTCACTATGCTTTTCTGTTTTCATTAGATTGGATCTTGTGTAGATGAGATGTTTCCAACGTATAAAAGACATAACTTGGCATTCTTTTATTTAAATTGGAAACTAAAATGCATAAGATCATATTGTATTGAGTGTAACATGCACTGGACGTTTTATGGGTGTTTCAATATCTCCTATCTATGGAAGAAACCTACTGCAAGTGTCGTTTGGGTACTTCTTTAGTTGAAAAACAAACACTACACTGATCACACCAATATGTCCAGACGCCAATGGTTTGTCTCTCCAGGAATGAGTGTTCGTCTCGTCAGATTCTTTTCCTTTGAGTCAAAATCAAAAAGCAGTCCCAAAATCTGTTCCCATTCATTAGGACATGTTTCTGGCTTTAACTCTATTTGGGGGCAGTCTGTGTCTGTAAGCAATAGACAGGGTAGGGGCGGGTAAAGCCCTTTTACAACATGGCGCCGACTGGGAGGGCGACGCCTGGGAGGTGAAGGGCACCAAGGGGGAGGGGCACTTTGAGGGGTAAATGGTGGTCATGGACGTTAAGACGCGTTCTGACTGTGGAAAAATATGAAGTCAGGGCCCTTAAACTCACCCAAAAATATTCAGTGCTAGAAAATCGCTTTAACCAAACAAAAAGTGTAAATCAGTGTTACTTGTGATAAGAACACCACTCAGTCTGTGAATGCAGCCTAGCCCCTAAAATCCAAGTTGTAGCTTGTAGCACTGGGATGTGATCCAAGGGATATGATTACTCAATCTTCTTGGCGGAGCACGTGTTAGTCAATCGCATGGAGTAAAAACTTGGTGCTTTTCTTTGGTGCAATTTCGGTCCTTTTTGTTGAGGAGGTAAGATACTCCTTAGGACATGGGGCAGAGACCCAATGAATCCCACAATGAAATAGACTGAGAATTTATCAATAGTTATTTCCCAACAAAGATCCCAAGGCGAGTATCCCCCTCCTATCCTCTTCGAGTAGACGTTAGTCCGCGACAAACAGAAGACCAATGCCCGAAAAGAAGAAGGCACGTCTGTACAAATTAGCGCTGCTCGAGTGTCAACAGACACAGAAATGACAGTTTATTTTCCTCCAAACGAGATCTCGTTGAGGGACGGGCGCGCCCCTGCCCCATACAAATAGAGGCTGCCGACCCCAGGACAGCCGTGTCTTTTGATCATGTCATATACGGCGGGGCGGGCGCGGGGCGGGGCCGGGGGGGGGGGGGGCGTCGGGCAGGTAAAGGGGGAGGCATCCACCTGTTTACCTGCCCCTGTTGGTCGGCCCCCAGTGATCACAGGATAGCGAGGGATCTGTGCGAGCAGCTGATTAGAAGATCTGGACAAGAGGGCCGTCCCTAATAAGCCATGTCCTAGCTGATGATGATGATGTGGAGCGGGAATGAAGGAGCGGCAGTGGAGGGGTGGGAAAGGGGGTATCTATATTCATACAAACAAGTCAATGTATACATACATATTCACATACATACATGTATGAGAAGTTGTAGAAGCCAGATACACACAAGTCCAACTGAACTCCCAGTAATATTCGCGCTTGTTCATATAATATTTTGATGTCTTTTTGGTTCGCCAACTATCGATCTTGTAATTTTGGGTCTTGGCCCTCATTGTGTCTTCGTGCCAGGGTACTGAAATGCATGGGGAATGAGGACAAAAGGAGGGATTCTAGAGGTTGTGCCTTGTGCATTAGGGCTGGCTGCATAGTATCTTGAGGGAATGATAGGAAGGGAGAACAAGAGGATGGAGCTCTTGTTGTAGGTGAAACTTCTATTGTGATATTCTGACTCTAACATGGGAAACGTTTGTGGGGTGTTCCCCGGTCTTAGTAGGATGGTAGCATGTTGCCCTTGTGCCTGACATCTCTTTCCTCATGCCCATATGGTGTTTCATGCCAATTCAGTGCTGTACTTTTACTATGGTTTGCCTGTTCTTCTATCCAAGTAGTAACAGTTTATTTCAAGCAGGAATTCAGGCTTATATACCCATACAACTCATTCTGATTGGTCAGTACAGGTCACATGATCATTGTAACACCCTGTGACATCACTTCCAGTACCATTTCTTTCGTACCCAATTACTCATTATCTTGCATGCCACTCTTACTTTCGTGCTATAACACCAACACTCCTTCCAAAAGGAGAATCTTCATTATTTCATAGAATTACTCCAATAATCACAGATATGCAACTATTAGCAGTGAATGACATATATATGTGTAATTCTTTCCCTTAGGAATCCCGAACACTTGTGTGAATAAAATTATGAGGGGTTCCAAAAGCTCATACTTCAGACTCATCACAATATGAAGCATGATCTAAGAAACGTTATGTACTTTCTATTCTAATTAGAATAGTGAAGTTTAATTGGTTTATCTACAATAAGGCTTCATACTAGAAACAGGTGGAGGGGCTATGAGTACATCAACATTTCTCGAAGTCCACTAAAATATCATGCAGACCTGTGTTTGAACAGTCTTCAAGATAAATTCTTAAATATTAAACTACTGACCCTCTGACGACGTCATTACCATATCGTCATGCTGCCTGAGTTGGGATTGGTTGGAGAAG
The DNA here is from genome assembly GCA_936440205.1 of Lepidonotus clava. Taxonomy (NCBI): domain Eukaryota; kingdom Metazoa; phylum Annelida; class Polychaeta; order Phyllodocida; family Polynoidae; genus Lepidonotus; species Lepidonotus clava. The sequence continues at coordinate 18,930,017 of OW387136.1, read as the reverse complement.
TATGATGTAAAAATAATCAACATAAAATACGTGCCTGAAAAGCAGCAGCGAACTCACAAATGAAATTGCACAAATGACGTTTGGTTGGCTGGACACTATACCGGTATCCGCCCTTGTAGACGTAATGACATAGGACGTTGAAGGGCATGCATGGTCCGATATGACGCTGGTGATCGCAGCCCGTCGGTCCTGCCCCAATCTGGGGTTATCAGGGCCATGCATGGGTTACCCCGTCACGTCCTATCAGGGCACAGTGTCCACGTCGGCCCCAGCCCTGTGATTGGGCCCCATGTCCGCCCGGTAATATGACAACCTGTCTCGGCCTGTTATAGAAGGGGTAGGACCATCGGGTGAGTTAAATCAGGGGATGACAGATGCCCCTGGATGGTCCTATGGCTGGAGAGGGCGCCATCTTTTTATTATGGATAGTGAAGGCAATGCTATTTTTGTTGCCGTCACCTGCTTTGGTGTCCACTTAAAAGTACTTGGCCATGGTGGCATTTTCGAGGGAAGCAATTAGACAATCTAATTTTGAGAAAAAGAGAAAGCAGATAACTTATCATACCTGTCTGTGGGGCATTTCTAAGGTAACATGCTGTGAAGGTCAGTACTGTAAAGGTCAATTCTGGCAGTATCAAGCTGTGGAGGTCATTCTTTTACCTTTTTATCCCTTTCATCTTCCCAACAAAATGTTCCTTTCACTGATTCCCACCCCTTTTGTCTCTCACAATGTCCCCTTCACCCGATGCTCCTAGTCAGATAATATTTTTCCTCCCCTAAAAGAAAACCCACAATGTCCCCCCCAGGCACTCAATTGCTGCGCCTGACCTTGACCCGAGAGGTCGGGGGCTTTGACCTTGGGCCTTTTTCACCGAGATGTCAGTGTATTCACCAAAGGGCAGTGCCCTTTTGGCCAGGCCGCGCCAAGCCCGTCAAAGACTATAGATTAATCCGCGGGGACTCTCAGCACCACCACCCTATACCCCAGCATGTTTTTCCCGCCGTCACGGCTGGCTGACCCTGTGGGAACCAGAGGTAGCCATGAACACCCCCTGTGTCCGTGCCGCCCGGAATAACGGGTTCTCGCTTTGTGGGGAGACAAAAGGGAGAATAACCAACAAGTACCAGGCTGCCCCGCCCCTAACGCCCCCCCCCCCCACCTCCCACAATCTCCATCCTTTCTAAGTGTATAGTCATTGTCAATGTCAGCAACTCTCTCCTGGCACCAGAAAGGGCGGGCTTTATAGCGGTACCATTGTAGAGCTTTTTCAAAAGTAGACACGTCATTTTCAATAATGCATTGACCAAACAAGCTCCACCACTTGCCAAAAATAATAGCTGATTACCTTTCAACGTAAAAATAAAACATTAATGAACAGGGACTATACTGACGTAAAGGTACGCTATCAAACAACAAAGAAGAACATAGTTGGATGCATAAATATTATGTTATTTAATGACTCGAATTCATTTTGCCTTAATAGCTGCACACCCTTTCGAACTTTAATTTCATCCAGATGGTAAGAATCAAGAAACCAAGAAAGATCAACAGAATACAAGGCCCAAATCACAATTCTATCATAGTGTGATAACTATTCATGCCGAATACTATTTATATAGATCTGTCTTCAATGTCAAATGATGAATTTAAGGCATGTTCTCTGGCAAAGAAAAAAAGGACAAAAGGAAAAAAAATGCAACAAAAACAACAAAACGTTTTCCGCAGAATCACAGAAATCACGGGGTATCCATCTCAATGCAGTAAGAAATGTATGGCTTTGGAAATATGTTCATATGTTATAGTGAGGTTTTCCTGAATGCCATAGGTAATGTCGATCGAAATGTGAATTGCAATAAAGAGAACTGACATCTTGAAAATTATTTTTCTCTGACAAGCTTCATGTGATGCAAACTGTCATAACCTAAATTCTAATTCTAATACAAACACAATTCTTTCACCATTGAAAAGATGAGATCAACTTCCTTCATAATTTGTCAAAAGCTCAATTTTCTTATGCATAATTTCCCATTGCTTGTATAAAACATCAAGAATGCTGATAGTCATAACTTGAATCCAGGCACTAGTACCAGGCACCTGTCGGAGGCCCACTCAAAACGCCCACATACCCGATACGCCGGCCGTAACGTTATAGCCGCCCCCTCAGAGCAGGGGTCAGCCCCTTTGGTCACTTCATCCCACACTGTCTGTTTTGACCACTCCTCCCGCTGTCCATGGGAAGGTTAAACACAAACCTCACCGTGGGGGCTGGGCTGACAGGCAAAGTGACAGGTATTTTAGTCGCAATAGGTTGCAAGGTACTTTACTGGCAATAGGTTGTAAGGTGAGTGTATACAATGAATAAAGGAGCCCCTCCTCTCGTCGAAAGTCTATGTCTCCCATACCGAGACACACGTTTTTTCTTAAAACGTATTTATGCAATATACACCATCATATGAAAAGAAGATTAAAATCAAGGCCGCCTTCCTTTTCATTCAAAAACCACTGTCTCCTATGGTGCTCTTCTATAAAACCCACAGGTGGACAATACTGAGATATGTCTTTCACATTCTTCTTGAAAAGAATTCTACCATTCAACATCTCTGATTGAATGGGATAAATAAACACTCCCTGAAGCTACATCCAGGGATGAAGTGTCAAAAAGTATGCTCACTACTGGTTTTCTTACTTTTTTTTGAGAAGTTGCTAAAGTACAAATGGACAATTTTACTTGTCATATACCTATGTTTACCTTAGTAGGTATGCAGTGTGCAGGGGCCGTGCTAAAGCGACGTGGTGATGTTAACTGTAATCTATCCTGTCAGCAAAAGTACAAGTTTCTTATCAAACAGAATGCTCAGTTTGGCGATCCATGCAGAAATCCCAAAGAATGGAGTGTCACTCGTCCCTGTTAAACCTCCCCCCTGTGGCGTATGGATTTTCTAAGACATCAGCTATTGCAGCAGCAGGTTACCATAGGTTGTTCAATAGACTCTTTGCTGATGAACGCCACATGGAAACACATCGTTGTATCATTAGCTAGATAACTACAGTGTATGTTCCGTGGCAAGGGATGCACAAACATCCATGGAGACTCTCAGATGATAGGCCTATCTTTTGTTTGTCAGGGATGTACGGGCTCGGTCGATAGAAAAAAGGGTATTTTATTTTCGGCTATAATGTCAACTGGTTAATAATAATAATATTCATTTTAACTACAGAGTGAAACAAAAGGAACGATAGAATATAATATTATATTTGATAAATGAACCATAATAAATAATCAATATTGCCAATCATGCCAATAATACATTAAAATCATAATCAATAAAGCTGCAAATTTAATCGAAAACAATCATGTAGTGGTGTTGGTTAACCAAAAATATAAAGATAAAGTATATATTTCTATTTCTAATAAATCTGATTGTACCAGAGATTGTGCTATGGCCTACATTTTGTAAATTAGATAATCATAAAAATCTGTTCTCTAATATCTTTAGTAATAGCCATTTGAATCCCATTCACTCAATATGTCCATAAAAATAGATCAATGCTTATTCCCTCCTTACAAGAGGCCTATACAGGTGAAGCTCCTTCAGGTAATTAGTGGGGGTCTGGTGCTGTGACACCTGTCAGTTGGCTGTGAGGGGCAGGGACCAGCGTGGGGCCACACGACCCGTTCTGACGGCCGTCACCCCGCACAAAGCCCCTGTCACCGCTGACGGATCGCCGTCTATCAGGGCCCTGCACCGGGTCGGCGGCCAGACGAGCAACAGGGCAATAACCTATGTATGATTGTTATATGGGAGTACAGTGGAGAGTGTTTTTCATGACCAACTCTAAAAATATTGCAAAAGTAATGCAATGGTGTGTTTTTTTTCAAGTGAAATTTGATTCCTATACACAAGTTCTTCCAGCAGACAACAAGTTCTTACATCTTAAATATTAAAGAAAAGTTAAAGAATTTTTTTTGTTACTCTCGGAAAAATAACATTGTGAAAATGTCTGTTTTGAAGTTATTTACTTCCCCATTCTTCACTTACACTCTACACTGACACCTTAAGCTTAGACTATTGTTATGAAAACATTTCAGAAAGAATTCTTAAATTTCAACTGATCATTTTTAATAAAACAGAAATTGCTGTCTATGTACTATGTTTTGGAAAAAATTCCTTATGAATTACCCATGTCAAATCTCCTTCTTATCCATATATAAACCAGTAAAAGTCCATCATCACCAAAGATCTTAATATTATTAGCTCATCTTAGCGTATGCAGAATCATAGATAACGTCAAGTGACTACCAACGATTATTTATGGAAGGGCTTTACAAAGAAGTTCGTATATTAATGAAAATGAAATAACAAATGCGAAGAAAGATTTCTTGAGGATAGATCTTTGTGGTTTAGGAAAATTTCGCTGTACTCCTTACACTCATATTTGAGTCACTAACAATGTCAGTATACGTATAGCTGATATAGAGCGACAGCTGCATGGTTACCCAAGCAACCATGCAACGTTATGATCACAGGAACATTTAGTTTGGTCTTTTTATGTTTTTCGATGTTACATTATAATGTTGCAGTCCCATTCTTTTAATGGCAACCAATGATGTTTCTGTGACCAAACATTACAACATCACATAGAATAGATTCTTGTTACATGAATACATGATGTTCCATTGCTACTACAAAATTGTGCTGTGACATTATTTTTAGGTTTGTTACCCTAAGCTGATTAGAACATCACAATGACATAATGTTTATACTTGGCTCAACCTCATCTAATTAGCACATCACAATAACAGTCGGTTTAAGTTTGGTCTCATCCTCACCTTCTCAGAACATCAAAATAACATTCTGTTTTGGTTTGGTCTTGACATCAACTAAACATTGTAATAATGTTGTGTATTTGTTAGGTCGTTACATCAGGCTTGTGATGAATCTGACATCACGTCCTAATTCAAATGGCAAGAGTTTTAGAGAACATGAACTCAGCATTAACTATATAGTAAAAGACATCAACTAAGTGCTTAGACATTGATTATCAATATCATGTGTGGTTGTTTAGCTTGTAGAATGAAGCATGCAGTAGAGCACGAGAATCAACATGTTTGGCATGAGAAGTGCTCATTAAGCACAAATTTTAATTAAGTCGCTGAGAAATATCTAACTGGTAATGACCTTTGTCAGGGTCAATTAGACCATATGATCTGAACTGACCAATGGGGTCTGAGTTTAGTGATATAAGTAGCGATAAGAACAAAAATAAACAGTCCCTTTATGGTACTCAATAGAACCATCAACTCCTCTTCCTTTCCTTAGTCTGAACCATCTCAGGATAATTAGAGATAACAGGGAATGAAGAATAAGAAGATGGAAAGTAGCACAGTTTGGGGTTGGAATGCAAAAAACAGACTTAGAAAAATATAGGCTACTTAAGCACAAGAACAAAGATCATGGCATATGTAGGGGATAGCATAACTGTATGGACAGGCATGGGGAACGGGATGTTGGGTAGCCAGCCAGCACACTACCACCCTTCTTTTATTGGTGGTAGCCCAAGACCTGTCCCCAATGAGGGGCCCAAGAAGAGCAGTAGAGATCCCACATGAAGAAGAGAGCAACCGTGGGCTAATGATGCCCGGCCTTCTCTGGCCCTCCCCCCTTTTTCTCAAGACTACCTTCGACAATGACACACCATTTGGCCCACCCTCGTGCATGAGGCACGACTTTGAGAAATGCGACTTGCTCAATACCTTTGTGCTCGGTCTACAAATATTGGTGCCCGTGCCTGAAGCCTGGGTGAGTGACTCCCCATGAAGTCCCTGTTCTTTCATTCCATGAAGAATGGCCAGACCCAAAGAGAGACTGAACTGAAACAAAGGGAGTCTTGATATTAGTTGAAGACCCCTTTTCGTCACAAGCTAAATAACATAACTGGTACATGTGTGACACTTTAATAAGTAATGAACTGACCAAAATATTATGATCTCAAAACACGACTATCATGTTGCTGCTAACCTGGGTAGGTTGTGCCAATAGTGGTTTACACATGTTGAAGAGGCCTGTTCCAATCATAGCATGGATTATAACAGAATCAGAACCAAATGTTGCTTTACATACTGTTCCCTAATCTTAATAATTATCATGTAAAATTTAAGTGGTGCAAGTTTGCTCTGAAAGGCCGAGTGACTCAATGTCTTATGCTAATATCTTGACGGTAGGATAGGCCACATAATAGTTTCTAGATAGAAATTACCATTGGTTTTTGCTATCCTTTGATATCCGATGACATTATCAACACCATGAGCTGTCCAACAAACCATTCAGGATATATCTCATAATGTGATGTTTGTCAATATTGTACCATGATTTACAAAGGCTCATCTGATAACATACTGTATTCTCTTCAGAAAAAATACTACTAAGGTTCGACAAGCTGAAGATCGATAACTTAGAATTTACTGCATCATACATGATATGATTTACCTGCACATTTCGGAAGTGAATGGTTTGTGCATTGACGCATCAAGGACCCCTAGAACGCCAGGGGTATTTTCAACCTCTTACAAGCATCAACATCAATCTGTGCAATCTCGCCAGGAATTTAGCCACCTTCTGCGTATGATATATGTATGTTGACATGGATTTGTGTGTTCCATTTGGCTGACTGTTTTCAAACAATCAATTGGACACTGCGGCGTTTAGATTGGCCATCTCAGCTATGACTAGTAGGGCGGCATTGTGACCACAGAGCTTCTTTGGAGCTCCTAATTGAGTCAAGCCAGGCGGATCGCATCCATCTCTGCAGGAGGACATGGCCACCATACTGAGACAACAAATTGGATATTTGCGTTTTCAGAGGGCGCCTGGCAACACGCAGGGCTGTAGGTCAGACCCGTCTCCTACATCACAGACGTCCAATTCGGGCCACAATACATGAAAGGCGTGGACATCACGAGCTAACACTATTAAAGCCATTTTATTTCTTTCCTCGTTCCCAAAATGAAAGTGTCTTTTTATTGTCACATTTCATACTTTTCATATTTACAGCCGATCGATCACTGGCACTGGGAACCAAAAGATCTAATGGATTCGATGCATCTACAAAATGGCTACCTACGGTTTTTCGGAAGGTGAATCTCTATGATTAACTGTAGATTAAATAGTTATCCGTACATCTTTGTTTGGGTCGAAATATTCTTCTTGATTATAAACATTATGTTTATAGTCAAGCAGACGGATTGTTTTAATTCCAAGGTCAGCATTTTGAATTGATTGGAGATTTTCTTCTTCATACATCATAGGTATTACACAAAATCTGTTATAGATAATACCTGATGTACCTATATAGGAATGACATTTGGTTATAGAAGACAAGGCGCATATATGTCATTGCAATTAAGTTAATATGAATATGATAATCATAGCAGTGGTGCATGGGGGGGGGAGCTGACTTCCCGTCTTGGTAGAGAATTGAAAAGACAAATAGAATAAAACGTCCCTCTCTTTTCGAAATCTTTAATCCATCTTTGGTTAGGTCATAATAATGAATCGACTTACTAAGCAACGTGATTTATTCTTTACCTTATTTATGACACCTTTTTAAACATTTGTGTCAGAGAGATGAAAACACTTCTAAGTAAAATGATAACTTCAGAAAGGTGAAAGAGTTATTTTGAGTGAATAGAACAGCCCTTTATAAGAAACAACAGTATCGTAAGTAGGTTTGCGGACGATAATTCAAAGATGGGCATTTAAACCGGAAGTACAAAAGTCCTTCTTTTGTTGGGCTATCAGCTATCTGCATATGTAGCTGAAGTGGCAAAGAAAGAGACAAATAGAACCAGAGGCCTATATACTCCGGCCTCTTTGCCTTTCCCTTATCTATTTGGAGATCAGGACTGTACAACTGGATGCCCGCAAGCTTTAAATTTAAATGAGGACCACCCCAGTCAGTCTAAGCAAAAACCATCTCGACCATTTCTACCCTGTCGGGCATGTGTACAGCAGAGTAAAATCGTTCTAAATAGTTTGGTCTTGAAGACTCAAGAGACAAGTGATTGCATAATAGGATTAAAACCAAACGTAAATAAGGAGCAGATATACGGGGGGGGGGGGGAGGGGGCATTTTTAAGAACCAACTGAAAGAACCACACTTTTTGACATTGTCTAAATTGATTTCTGATGTTGTTCCATATAATATTGCTTTTTTCATAATGTTTCTTGGAAAAGGTGAGAAATCGGCAAACTTTTGACATAAGGAGCTGAATATGACCCATTGCACATGCCCATCATTTGAACGTTATGAATACACATCTGGTAAAATACGGTAACGACTATATCCCCGACATGTTCGGCTTCTTAGATCTCCAACAATGACACAAGAAAACGATCCGAAAACCAGACGATGTCGGTGGACAGATAGCCGCCTGCGAAGATAAACCTGTGAGAGCATCTTCATCACTGGGAGACCGGGCGGGGGTAAATGTAGACTGATGGGGGACGGGCAGTTAGATGGAGTAAGGCAATCCGCAGCGATAAGGGTGCGCTCAGAGGGCACGATGACAGGACACCATGATTGGGCCCTCCTATTCACCGGGCCTGAATGGGATCCATCGGGTGTGAGGAGTGGAGGCTGACGCCTAGGCCCGCGCCTATAAATAAGGACCGATTGGAGGAGCCGCCGGCCTCAAGACTGATATGGGATATGTTTCACCTCATGACAACTGGGAGACTCCTCACAAGGAAGATGCCTTATTTGGATGGCTATGAGACGCTACTCATGTCCATAGGACACGTTTTTGGGGGTGTCTAAATTGAATTCAGTATGTGTAATCATCCAGGAGGGCTTTAGGAAATAGAGACATATAAGTGACTTGCAATTAAAGTCATAAAATAACATTAAGACATCAATCATGGGTATAAGTAGTGGAAGGATAACATAGTGAAATGGCCGTTTAGCAACAGGAATGACATGATAATAAGGCACGTATGAAGACGACGGAAGACACTCTCTAAGTGAATTTATTGTGTAGGTTGATGAAGCGCCTATTCTGCTCAGACTCCGGCGACTATGTCACCAAAGTTCATCTCTCCTGTCCTACAATAAGGTCATTATCCATTATGGTATAAAGTGCATCTGCGATGAAAATTATCGAAAAAAGATGTCTTTTTATTAACAAAGAAAGCAATGGGATTTTCTGGCATGTTCCACCTCCATTGCAAATAGAATATGTCTGATTTGAATGATATAGTACTTAAATCAACCAATTACTTTGACAGAATCTGTAGAATCTGTAGAATCTGGTATTCTTATAGTGATGTACATTAAGCTGTGCATTGTTCACCTAACTGAAATAGCAAATTTTTCAGATCTATATGCTTTGCTGGATAATCCAGGGTATTCATCAAACACTCCTTAGCAACAGCGGACATCACATATATCCATACATTTCAATGGTATATCCGTATGTCTATCTGTTATCTATTTCATCAAGCAACACGAGAACATGACTTTGACTGAATCAGAAACGTACATCACCAAGTCATCTTGCTTCTCCTGACCAGTCATAAGTAAATCATAGTTTTATCTCTATCTCCACAGGAGACGTCACGGACCAGTCTTTCTCCCTAAGATCATACTATATGGTACATTCTGTGAACCAGTAAAATACAAAGATATTTAACATCTTTGTATTTTATTGGTTCACACCCATTTCCAGTGCTGACAATTACCGTGACGACAGAATCAGATTGTAATCATATGAAAATTGGCAAAGAATAGAGCTCTGAGATGTCATGTGAACCAATTACAATCATGTTTATGGGATTCAGATGTGAGTAATAAAGTATAAGAAAAGTTTGGGCTCTTTTGACCGAAAGGTTTACCATTGAAATACTTTCAGGTGTTCAAACAATAAGAGAAAAAAACATAATCATCAGAAAAGTGGTTGGCTGTTTTTGAAATTCAAAATTGAATGGCTGTTTTTATCCAAGAACAACAACTGTCAGAATGATTCTTTAGACGACTATTATCTAGGACTGAGGGGGGAGGGTAAACACATTTCAGTGAGCTCAATTTTTCCAAAGGCAGCCCGAATTGTAACAGAGTTGTCCCCTGCTCATGTCTACGTTTACTCATACCTCCATGTTTTTCAATCTTATAAAAACAATTTAGAAAAATTAGGAAATACAAGAGGCTTCAGCCGAGTAGGGAAACTAAAATGTGCGGATACGACCAAATTACGGTCTGAAGGGCTAAACAGAAACGGCCATACAATGTAGACTCTCGGCAGCTGGATCCTACAGCTCATACATAACCACTGTTGACAAGGGTAGAGCAGGCCACCGAGGTCCACCACAAACCTCTGGTCAAAGTGGGCCCTGCTGATACCATCATAGGGGCCAGAGATAGGCATCGGCTCCTTGAACCAATATTATATGATAAGCACAGGTCATAAAGAAGGCCATGACGGATCAGCTAAAGGCTTGGTCTACTGATCACAAGGGCGGCACACTTACAGGTGATCCCTTGAAGAGGGGTTTACATGTCAAGGGAGGGGGTTGGGCTTGCATGGGGAGTAGTTTGGTCAAAACTGCGCGTAGGTCACCAATTGTACTGCGTACAATAGTCCTATCAGAATACATTAAAAGATTATCCACAGTGGTCTTTTGTGGAAGCAGTTGGACAGTGCACATGGTGTTTAATGATTGTTGTTTATTATTATTGAGTTTAGGAAAATCGTATTTATACTTTCAGAAAGTGAGTACCCTCTACCATTCAGTGCTGCAATCACGGGACCAAGTGGGAAGTGAGAAGCTGGGTAATAAAGTCCAAACAATTGAATTGAGACAGACATCTGGACTCGTAAGAATGGGGTAAATCAGGGACCAGACCATCAAACAGAAACAGATATGGGTTGTCGTGCATGTGAGGTAACCAAGGGACCAGACCGTCAGAAGGAGACATACATGGGGCATCATACATGTGGGGTAACCAAGGGGACCAGGACCTTCACAGGTGAATGGTGGACAGGTCGATGCAGGCATTGGGCATTTTTGTACAGGTGGAGTAACCCAGGGATCAGGCCATCAGACAGACAGAAAGGCTCCCAAACGTATGTGGCTGTTTTAGGCCTCTGTACAGTGTTAATGGCTGGTATATATATATATATTACATAGTGTTTAACGTCTATTTTGGTATTCTAAATGACTCCTTTTTCAAATAGGCTAATGCGCTTTAATTTCTGCATGTGCATGTAGTTACATACATGTAATTAAATAGTTAAAAGTACTTCTATTGCAGAAAATTCCCGATTGGAATATCTGTGCTATATTTCTGCATTGTTATCTGTCTATGGTTATGGATACCTCTGTAACTACGAACTGTTGAGTATAATATGGAGAGTAGACAAAATCATGCAGGAGGGAATGGAATTTTGGACAAGGACCAATGGCGTTCAATAGAATTAATTTATTGTTAAGTTCATAAATGTCATCCATTTTGTCATCCACCAGTGCATTTGGTTCTATTATTTGGTCAAACTCTTTGGAAATAGTATTTGAATCATATTATCATATTTTTCTGATATAATATTTTTTCTACAGCATGCACATCCCAGGAGAGTAAATGTCGTTATCTTTTGCATGGACCTTCTTTTTGATAAGGATGGGATACACCTGCACGGTGGCTATATTTCCGGCAAACAGCATGTTCAATATCAAGATATAGTGGGCATGACATTCAATATGTGAACAAAAGGAATATGACTCTCTCCCGGAAGTGATCTAGACGGCTCCCTGTCACCGGAACTGGGCACAATGCGACGACAGCGCCACCATGTGACGTCATGGAACGGAGGGTGTCCCATGACGTCGTCGGGAAACACAGGGTGTCCCATGACATCGTCATGAAACGCGGGCTATCATGTGAGGCGGGCGACACCTTTTGTTCGCTCTGCCCCTCACCCCTGTAGCGCTGACTCTCCTTACATTTCCGTTGGGCGCGACCTGTCAAAGGTCCAGTGGGTATATAGACATGTACTTCTGTCTGCCTGGAGGGAGGGGTGTCGCCGATTTCCCTTACAAGTGTGATTTGATTCTGGGAGGTGTGTCTTGGGTTCTCTTACCACCCTAAAACGGAGGCAGGAAAATAAAATCAACGAAAAATAAAGTTGTAATCGTTAGTGAGAGAATTATTGAGTTTAACTAGAAACAAGATATGTTTTATATCCATGTACAACAGGTGTTGGTTAAAGGGGGTTCGACTGGAACTAAAGTTAACAATCAGCTAATCCAGAGACTCGGGCTGGTTTCTTAGCTCAGTCTCGGTCAGCCGTCGTGACCAGGGGGGGCGACCAAGAAAAAGTTACGAAAAATCGCGTCCCACGAAAGGTGTTAAGACCCACGATAGCTAAATTTCCTGTCGTGGGATTTTAGAAACCAAAACGTTTTTTCATCTCTTTTCAAAATTATACCATCTCAAATTGTCCTAATGTACTCCAAATACACATTTGAAAGTATTTTAGGTGAATATATTTAATGACTTTAGTGTGATTTTTCACTGAATTTTAATGTGCACGAAATTTTCGTACATTTTTTCTGGGGGAGAAATTTCTATCGTGGCCACGAAAAATGAAAAAATCAGCTCCACGAAATTTCGTAGATTTTTCTTGGTCGCCCCCCAAGGAATACTCAAGGTTTCATCGATCTTTTCCCTGGATTTGACAACAACTGATTGGGACTGCCAGTTTGTAGGATTCTGCCCCGTTTGCTCAAATCACCCCGGAATCAAATCAATAACAGAATGGACCAATCCTGATGGTAGTACATCTCTGCAATATATTACATAAATAATAATGATTATAGTCAACAGTAATTTCCTTTTAAAAAGGGCACTTCAAGAAGAACCAATTGTAATTGAAAATCCCTCACTATCTCCTGCAATGCATTTGGGAAATGTGAAATGACAGGACAGAGGTGCACTGGGGGTGGGGGGAGGAGACGTCACAGTGGTTGCCCGGGTCAGGGTCAGTCTCTATGACAAGCCGGCAATGCGATGATCCCAACGCTGAGACCGTACTTGTCCTAAATATTTGTTTGTTTGGTGAGAGTGTGTGCTGCACTCTGTTGGTTCAGGTTCTGATTTCAGAGAGTGTGCCCGTCGGCGGGGCCCTTTTGGCAGTGGCTTTTGGCTGGTAGTTGGCTTTGTCAAGGCGGGTCTTCTTGTAGTCCATCTAAGGTGGACAGCCGATCTCCGCACTCCTGGGCACCCGCAAATAAAGTCAACCATCAAAGACACCAAAGCACAACAAGAAAAAATATTTTGGTCACCAAGGTTAAATATATCATATTTTTTTAAACCTTACCCAGTTTCTCTGTCTGGTGGTATGAAGGCATTCTCTATAGGCGCTGTAAATTTGCCCAACATGACAAGCTGATCTTTTTGACTTCTGCACGATAAGGATTAGATGCGCATGAAGTAATATGTTTACCTGCTGTATTCCCTGGTGAAACAACACCTTTAAATATTAGAGGTTTGGAAAAGGACGTACGAGCATCCAATACCAGTGCTTGTGGTGTTGACATTTCTCTCACCTTACTCAAGATAAAACTGACGACTATAGATCTATATATAATTGATTTTTGGGTGCTCTTCATTATGTTTTTTGTGAATGTTTATATGACTGATAATCAGAAAAAAGATACCACTGGCTTCAGTATTAATTTTTTTTATTCTTAATTGTATTTTTCATCACCAAATCGTTAACACGTTATGCAATGCTATTCATAAATATATGACCCAACGTAGAAAAATGTGACCTTCGGAGGGAAATTCAATTAAAACTCACAATGCACCCTTTCAAATGGTGCAAACCATATTGAGGTATTCCTAATAGAAGTTGAAATATGCACATTTGAATTCCTCTATTTTGCATAAACTCCAACATCCTTGATTTGAATTACTCACATTACTTCCATAATACAGCTATCTGAATTCTACCATATTTAGCCCAAAATTATTCTTTCCTTGATAGTTCATTTATTCAAAATACAAAAACTAGAGCCTCATTCAACAAATGGTTTTCACTTTTGAGATGGAAAATACTTTTATCTAAATACTTCCTATATAAATTGAAGATTCCTTTTTCTGTTCCCATGGTGACGTTGCTTGCTTCGTTCTAATTGTAATTAGAAAGCTGACATTCCATACCAAATTACCCATAATGAAACTGCCACTGACAAGAGAATATTTATTTGCTCAAATTGGTGACATCTGGAAAATTCTGATGATATATATGATGTACTCTTTTTTGTCAAAAACTCCTTTAATAATGGATTTAGAGCAAACTTATTCCATATCTTCTTGGTCAACATTTCCCAAGACTGGTCACATAATATATTCTCTATGGTTAAATGCAATCCCTTTAGAACTGTTGTATATGAATAGTTAACTGGTTATGGCTCAAAAGACAAACAATGTCCATCCTATTTATATCCGCCGGTGTCAGGGCTACATGATCAGTCCTACTTTGACAGGTAACACATTACCCTGTGTGGGCTCATATTAGGTGCGTGAAGGGGGGAGGGAGTTCACATAGCAAACTACTAGTAGCCTGAAAACTGAATGATATTATATCTGTGATACAGCTGATTCTTGGGCGCCATTTCATAAACTGGCCTTCAGCATAGTATGCTCAAATGTACAAAAATAAGTGTGGCTTGAGAATTATGAGACGCATCTCATTAATTAATCAAAGTTAGGTACATCGTGAAACAAACCTTAAACCGGAAAATTCTGCTTCAATTGGTAAGTTACCTGTTCTTTGATAAAGTACTCCCCCAGCACTGTGCCCTTGAGATGACGTCCTGATCATTGCCCCTGCCGACCCGGCGCGCGCCCCGCCACCCTCGTCACGTCATCCACCCTCCCCAAACCAGCGCTCCTCAGGTGAGGGCACAGGGCAGGCATTAGGACAAAACAAAGGCCAGCTTGTTGGTTCAGGCCGATTCAGGCCTCGGGGAACTGGTAAATCACGAGCTGGTCTGGGGTGTGCAGGGCATTAAGCCTTAGTGGCGAAATGAGCAGGAGGAGGACCACCCAAAAGGTGGTCCATTTGTGGATTGTTTGTTGTCTTCAATAGATTTAGAGTATCTATGTACACAGGTTTGGTTTGAGATATAGATACGGGTAAATTAATAATTATCACTCTAGTGATTCTGCAATAGCCAAAGGACATTAGTGGGTTTCCGGGTGAAACGACTCGATCTTGAACATCTGTTTACGCTTAGACTATACAGCAGGAAAAGCCTTTGAATAATTATGTAGATACCTTTGTAATGCATAACAGATTTTACTCCTGAGAAAATGAATAAAATAACAATTATTAGACACTAGTCAATTTGTTAGCAGTAGGTTTGAAATCATCCGATAACTACCATAAAAATAGGCACTCTATAGACTACCCAGCCAAGCTGCGACGTAACAGAAACGTCCTGCAACTATACTTTTTTAGTCAGTCTGATACTTGCTAACAATTACGTTATTTATGGTTAGGTCAAAAGGGCTGTTAATGATGAATTGACTACATTATCAATCGTTCGTAAATATATAGATCCAGATACTAGTTTGTTATTATATAAGCAGGGTATCTTACCATTGTTAGATTATGTATCGTTAATAATTGATTCTTGTTCACGGAATGTCAGGCAACGTTTGCAGCCATTGCAGAATCGTGCGGTAAAGATTTGTATGAATATTAATGTTCGCGTGCATACTCCGGAGATGGAACAATATCATAGGAATTTGAATTTATTACTGTTGGATAATCGTCGAAAATTGCTGATGTTAAGAAAGATGTACAGATTGAGCATGAAATCGGAGAATATTGTAGTTGAGAGACCAGATATTAATTTAAGGGGAGGCATTAAGGTTAAATTGGTAAGGCCCTTTACGATTAGCGAGAGGGTATTACGTAGTCCTTATTATATGGGATGCAAACTCTGGGATCAATTAAGTGCGGATGTTCAATGTGCAGAGTCAATTATACAGTTTAAAAATGTGTTGAATCGTTTCGATTTGAACACCCTTCAATGGTGAAATGAATGGTGGGTTTGTTGTATAAGTCAACATGTACACATACATAATTGTATAAC
This sequence comes from Lepidonotus clava, assembly GCA_936440205.1. Lineage (NCBI taxonomy): Eukaryota > Metazoa > Annelida > Polychaeta > Phyllodocida > Polynoidae > Lepidonotus > Lepidonotus clava. The sequence goes on along the minus strand of OW387136.1, from coordinate 18,913,859 downwards.
ATTGTTTATTTGATATTTCTTTTTTGGAACTTAACTTTGAAATTATGATGTATGAGATGTGAAAAGTATATATATTGATAGTATATGAATGTACTGATATCATAATGTGATGAATTTCTGTTGGAAGAGCTCTGTACAAGAGAAATGGAATAAAACTTAAAAAAACCCAAAAAAAACCCTCATTAAATCAGAATGTTATTAAAACATTATTCTTTGGTGAGGTAAGGACAAAACAAAAACAGAAAGATATAAGAACATTCTGTTTAGGTTGAATAACATAACCAGAATGTTATAATAACCTCACACTGCAACATCACAGCAGTACATTGCATCAATGTTATTGGGAGCCATCAAAATAACGTAAGAAAAACCAATACAGAACCAAACCAAACATTGCGGTAACATTATAATAATATTATATGCTTGGCTGGGTATATAGGCTAATTGTATTTATCATAAAATCCACTAAAAATATTAAACTCATGTAGATCTATGTCAATCTTACCGTGGGTACAACAAGTATAGTTGATCATGACTTTTTAAATGATTCTTGCTTTGATTATTTTTTGGTAAGTCTGCAGCATATTTTTGAAATCATTCTAACGTAGAAATAACATGTCATTCAATGCCTAGAGGTCATCTCTGTAGCACATTATGTCAATGGAGTTGTTTTATATATCTATATTTCTATCACGTCCGCGAAAGTATGGACTTGAATTATCATATTGGTGAGAAAGACCTAGATATGTATAATCTCTCCATTGTCATGGGTACGAGAAGATCCGTGGTGTTTGCGATCAGTCGCTTCCTCCTGTACGTCTACACGTCCTCGCCCAGGCCCACAAACAGGAATCAAGGGTTGCTTTGTCCCCTTTTGTTGGGTAGGGGTCCCGAGGCACGTACCAAGGGGGTAATATATTGAGGTAAAAATATTATACTAGTGCATGTATGAGCATTTGAAAATGATATTAGAAAGTTTTCAAAATAAGCTTAGTATGTTATGGTTTCTATTCATTATAGGAAGCCAAACATACTAGCTATGCAAAAAAATCTTTAAGGATTATATTGATAATACTGTCATGATCGCTTTAACAGACCTATAGACCTTGTTCATTAGGGTGGGGTGCTGCTAGAACCAATTAATTGGGGTATTGGTTCAAATGGATTGGGACTAAAAGTCTACTCTTTGCAGTCAAGGTTTCTATGTGAGATTCCAATGCGCAAGCTCGTAGGAAAGGTGTATTGAAAATGCCATGACAACGTATATGTGCGGCATGGACAGAACTCCCCCATATACCATGCCCCCTGCAGACTACCTGAACCTAGGTGTGATCCACCCTAAACCCCGTATACACCCAGCCCTGTGTGGGTGGAGGTGCCCGGGGTGGTTCACATCTCATCAGCCCTGTGTGGCCAGGACAGTTGTTTGTCAACTCCTGCAGTGAATAGCACACAGGGGGATCCGAATAAAAGATCGAGAGGCTGGGGACACCAGTCATTTTAGGCTTAGATCCCACGCGGAGATTTAGGCCCAAATCATAGAGCTTTTTGTCAGACTTGAGTCCATTTCATTGGCCATCTAAGAGAACATACTGGTGAAAATCTCTGATCGCCAGTTTGTTTAAATTCTTTCATGTTTCATGCTTGTATTGCCATAAGATTATAGACTAATTGTTCTGATTTTATGCAAGGTACAGAACCAGTTTTTTTTTTCGGGGGGCATCCCTTTCAATTCAGCCATGAATAATCCTGTTATTTTGCCCACGTATAGTTTCTACATGCATAATTATAGTTTCTACGTACAGTCTTCTCCGAAAATATCGCCAGGCTTTCCAGTCGTCATTTATGAAAATTCAGTCGATTCCGTCTTTACATGTGACTAGGCCTTAGAGGTATGATCCCCGTGATTTATACTATGATGGAGATGGTTGATCTTAGCCTCATTGGATCCCCTGTAGGTTGGATCCCCGCCGTGCCTGTATTATGGCGTATACCTGTAACCCCCTACCTGGGGGAGGGGTGTATAGGTAGGCAGGGCAGGGGATCAAAAGGCCCTGGTTACCTGAACCCACGTTACCTGAACAGTCTAATAGGGGAGGGCCCACTGACAAAAGGCACACCTTCTCCTTTGGTGTCATTTGGCTAAGGAATGGACCTCTAAAATCTCCAAGCCCTCAATGTATCATAAAGCACAGTGAAAGAGAGGAATAGTAGACGTTCATCATGTAAATAAACAAATCTCAGTTCATTGAAATAATCAAATTAGTTATTCCTCTTCAGGATAGTCTTTTAAAACACTCAAAAATGTGTTGGAGGTCACTTCCTGTATGAGGAAAAGAAACGAAAGAGAGGTTTGAAAGACAGATAGGTTAGATATAAAACGGGCAACGTAAGTCTAAAACAAGGAGATTATCAAGTACCGCTAAATCAGAATATCAGCCATATGCATATGTGAAAAGAAGTTTAACAAATTGAAAGAACAAAATGTTCAATCTGGTTGGCGCCACCTTCCCATTCGCATATTGTAAACCAACAGGAAAGGAAGGGGTGTGTGGCGCATACTGTGTATGAGCCTTGGGTTGATGGGTTGATTGGCCGGTAACATGCATGCTTATAGGTGTGATTGTCAGTGTCAGTCGTCACCCCACCTGTTACTGAACCCACCTCCAGGGTACAGCTCTTACTTTATGTACCACTTAAAACGACCTCTTATCAATAAAAAAGGTGATTTGTCTATTGTCGACAATGATAAATGGAGGAACAGTTGTATGTTCTCATATTTCAAATCTTTAGTAAAATCGTATCCTCGAACGGATAATTTCACAACAATAATTAATCATATAATTATATATCTTGTTAGCTCAAAAACAGTTTGTTCTATAAACATAAATTTGCGTATCAGAATAGCGCACCGATCTGCAATTGAACAATCATTCAAATAAAATCTAAAATTGGAAACCGCGGTTGATTGTGAGTGTGAACCCGTTATGAAACTGCAAGGTTAGAAAAATACTCTCTTATTATTCGTAGAACTCTCGGAAAAGGTTCTTGATAAATCTTGTTATTTAAATAGTCAATACCCATTTTCTTCGAAAAAAACACACCAAAATCATTCGCCTTATTTACGCAGTAATTCTTCAGTAATTAGTTTAGAGCCCTTCTAAATTTTCAGAGTAACCTCTGTCACTGATTCTCGTGATGGCCGTAAACCAGATTATAAATCGTACTAATTGGGCACAGTTTTTATCTCCTCTGATGTGATCGATAAAGAAAGCAATGCATTAGTGTTGGTATCTAGAAAATAAATAATAAAACCCCTGATGCATAGGTCTTTAGCGTAATGTCGTGTTTCCACTAGCTGATCTTACTCCTGATTTCAAAAATCGACAGTGGGAATACTGGTTAATCATGAACAGATGGTAAGCACCATAAGAAAAGGTTTTTGATTCTCTTTGAAATGGTATGTAGGATGTATAGTCTTTTGTCATATTACAGGTTAGAAAATAAGAAATTACCAAACAACCGTGATCAAAATCGACTGGTGGAAATCAGTCTTTACACATCTGGTTTGTGATAAATCGCAGATTGTACTCTTTATGCAATCACTGGAAGGCTAATGTCCTTGTTCTAGAGAAAAACAACAATCTTTAAGTGCTTGGACTACTTACTGAGGTCTCAGTGTATTCAGATTTGGAGCCGATTAGTGGTTATTTATAGTGTTATCAGAGTGAACAGATTTGTCTTGTTGTGTGAGGTATAGATCCTCCCCCGTGAGGTCTGCAATGTAGGAGGGCAGGCCCCTGGGTCGGGGGCCCCACGTACCGTATAGGTTATACTAACGAGAGAGATTCATGTCTTAAATGTAGTATGATCACATCAAAAGCGATACAAAATGTTTAAGAGAGTAGAGTTATCTATAAATGTACCATTTGCACCTTGCAATCTAACTCTACAAAACAGCATTAAAAAAAGATTAAAAAAAAATAATATCATGAGTAAGAATGCACACATACATACAAGAATGTTTGTTTGTAAATACAAAATGTTTTTTTGTTGTTTAAAAATAGCAAACATCTCCTTGCTTAACATGGCCTTATGAACCATCTAAATGGACATGGGCATCAGACTCAACTCGAGCCTTTTATTGAGCTAGTGATTTAATTTCCCCCTCACGTTCCACCATATGTCATTATCATTTTTCTGACATGTCAAATTTAAACCTCAGCTTTGTGCCACTCTACTCACCCTGAAAGATTCCCCTTTCCCCTAATAAATTGTCCCCCAAATAAATCCGTATGTGTCCCTTCTTTACAGGAAACCCATGTTTGATAGACTGTGGTTATGTGGGCTGTCTGGTCCCCCTCACCAGTCCCCGCTAAGGCCCCAGTACCCAATATATGGGGCCTCAAGGGTCCTTAAGTTGGGTTGAGCATGTACCTGTAGGGCTGAGGTGACTGGGGGTGTAGGGGAAGGAGGGCAGTGAGGGCACTTTGCCAGTGGCCTTGTCCCATATAAAATAACAGTTCTCCTCATATCCTAATCTGAACAGCAATGTTGAAGAGTCCATGTATGTGGGATAAGTACAGCGGTTTTGAACATGGAAGTCTGATATCAGACCATATTGACAAATCGCTGAATGGGTTGATGTTTATCTAAAGGGAGACAGGCATAGAGATCTTTCATAAGATATAGCCACTAGATCTACAACTGTTGGCCATTGGATTAACTGGATCTCGACAGGGAGGTGTCAGGTCGTTTCTGATCAGTATTCAGGGCAATAATCATTCAGTATTATTGGAATTCAGCTCCAGTTCAAGAGCAATGTGCACCAGACATTCCCGCCTAAAAATGTAGAATTATACTTGTAAAGAAGTAATTACCTACAATTTACTATGGATTATGACGATAAAGCGTTCCATGCGTTTTAATCAAAGTGTCTCTATACCATGATTTTAAAGCTAGAAACAATTATGAATTTGCGAGGGGTGGACCTCTTTTATCACTAAATAATGATAGTATACAGGTCTGGATATTGTACCAAGGAATTTTAATCCTTTATGCCAGACCAGGGGGAATACAATTCGCCTCCATGAACAGACTAATTGTCGGAAAAGCATTCTCTGTCCAGTCTACTTCACAATCCAAGCAATAAGATTAGGGTTGCTCACCCACAATTCATTTCATTTAGAACCTACAATAATACTTATATTCATGTATACAGTTATACAATACTTGATATGTCTAGAGAAATCCAAGCAGTGCCATGATATAGTTGGCCATTTAGATTTATTTGTTATTCAGTAATGCCACTGTTTCAATTTCCCAGGTTGAGTTCATAGCTTTCATTATTAATAATGCAAGGGGTATGCCAACTTTATGAAAACTAAATTTCTACCAGAAGATAACCTTAATGTTTTTTTTTAGAAGGCAAAGGTTTGCAAACATTTCTAAATAAAATCTCCCCACACACATTTATGCAGTAGTATGATATTATATAACAATCAATAACGACAAAGAACAAAATCTTTTTCCATATCAAATCAATTCTCATTCTCAGCCTTCATACCTATGGGCCTATAGCTGAGGCCATTGGGGCGTACGTAGTTTGCATGGACTGGGGTAGTTTAGTGGTGGCCTCCTCCGACACACTACACCCCTCCCCTCCCCACCCAGTCACGCAAACACCATCAGACCATGGCACGAGGGAAGCTATGCCCTCCCACATGTCAACCAACCAAAATTCATAACCTTACCGTGTAACAAATTACGTGTATTCATCATGGATTGAACATAATCTCCAAATGTCTTGCACCACAATCTCAAGTATATTGTCTACTTCGGAGATGATAAGCTGTTGCAGACGGAATGGTGGCTGGATGGTTGGTTTGAGTTCAGTGTCTGCATAGTCCTCACTCTGCAGCCATGTTTTTCTGATGTTCAAATCAACTGAACATTCTGTCTCACATTGAATACAGTGAAGTCAAAGAGTAACTCAAAAGTTCAATGAATAGTTACCAGGTTCTATTTATATACAAAGCATACTGGCCATGTATCACTTTTTGTATAATAATGACTGGAATTTAACAGGTGCATGGCTCTGCTAGTAGAGATTGGAAGCAATCTCATTTTATTGTAGATGTGGTAATCACGGTGCCACCTTCCCATTTTGGGGGGTTAAGTCCCAGTCCCCCTTGTATGTTTAATCATCATTAGTCTACACTCAGGTTGTTGCTAAATATAGGCAGGAGACCTCCATGTAGTATGTAGTGGAGGGTAAATTCAGAGCTAGCTAGTAGTGATAATGCAGGCATTGGACCCTTAGTATGCAGAGTTGTTCTATAGCTAACCATCCATGAGTAAGGATCTGCACAGGGCTGATAGCTTGGGTATTGTTCCAAAGACAGGGAGGAAACCGTCTAGGAGCATTTGGTTGTGTGAGTGGACTTAGCTATGGACTGGTGAAATGCTTATGAGAAGACAATGAAATAAATGTATCATATGTTTTGGACATCGATAAAGAAATATACTTTCACGCAAGTGTTCTTGTCAACTCTTGGTGACCTGAAATATTTCTGGAGCTGATTCATGATCCTCGGGAAAGAGGATCATGACTTGGACTAGTGTAAAATTTAATGAAGGCGTCTTCCATTTAATGGACATAATCAAAATACCACATAAACATAACATTGAAGATCAAGTCCCCCTGTATGATAACAACGAAAACCAAATTACATAGTTCACCATATAGTTGGTAACGTTTACTGACGCTCTTACTTTTGCAGAATCTCTGTATCCACCATAAGCCAAGTGAAATGTAGAACTGACAGTCAAAGCACCATACAGGTGGCGTGTGTGGAGAGCGTGGAGGGGGCAGACGAGGGTGTCGTACTGCCCGCCGCCAGGGGCACTGTGCAGGGCGTGGGGCCGACACGTGACGAACGTCAGTGGTGTAAGGGTAGACTGTAGTTACGTCCAAGCCCACTAGGTACTCAAAATATAATGTGGGAGGTATCTGGGTCGTGAAAGGACTAGTAAAGGGGTTGGACGGCAGCATGGATGGAGCCAGAGTTCATGCAGGATGGGTGGCAAACTGAAGCCGAAAAAACGTGCTATTTATTGGTGCCAATCACTTTCATCACACTAAATTAAGTACTTTTAGGACTTTTAACGTATTGAACAATTTGAATAGAGCTTGAATAGTAATTGAAATTCACGTTGAAAGTAATCAGGGACTTTTACCTTCTCATTGTGCACATTATTTAATTAGTAATTACAAATAATAATTGATAAACGAAATTCCAATGAGGCATAGAAGCTATTGACTTTAAAGCTTGTGCCCCTTGTCTAGCTATCTATAAAATCTACGGCCCGTCATCTTTAAAGCTAATGGCTCGTCATCTTTAAAGCTAATGTCCATCACTTTAAAGCTAATGCCCCTTGTCTATCTAATCTACGGCAGTTCTTGTTACGATCGGTATTAATATTGTGCAACGGGCCACTGTCCCTATCATAAGGGGCAGCTACAGAAACCGGCAAAATAACCTTCATATATAGGCCTTATTACATTCCCAACAGTTCGCCTAACAGCCCAAGACAGTCATGACAAAATTTCCAACACTTTACATCCTTATGAACTGTGCATATTATAATTTCGGAGCCATAATAGATTAAATTCGGTTTCCCTTTCCTTCAGATATCATTGTTATTATCATCAAAAGGGTAGGTATCGTAAGGTGTAAACGGGGCTTCCCCTGCGACCCGCCACACTGCAGTCGCGCGCCCCCTACAGGTGGCTGACGTGACTAACCTAGCAATGAGGCCGGCTGTAGGCCGACCTGGGGATCCCCAGGACCTCTGAATCACTAGGCCCAGATCCCTTAGGCCAGCGCCTCAAGCCTTCATCACACAGACTCTAATCTCTATCACAACACGGATAGGGAACATGGAGAAAGCAAGTATACCTCGGTAGAAAGGTGGGGTTTGTAGGGGGCCGGAGTGCCCGTGACAAAAAGGCTGGGTTACAGGCCCACCCGACCACACCTGTTTTCATTGGTGTGGACGTGCATTTGTAACACCACAAGGACAACATGGGAGACTAATGCCATATAGAATGGGAAAGAAGAATCTATATCTTATGTCAAACAACGGGAGATAATATGTGTCTGTTATTCATCATATTTCCACTTGAATATCACGCTAGATATCCTCCTCCTAAGATCATAATATCAAAGATCCCAAGAGTAAGGTGGCAATAAGCCATCCCACATTGGACATATCCCAGGATTGGACAGAGGTTGGATGAAATAGATGTATACGCCCTCCTTTCTCCTTGCGTTGGCAATGGGGCTACTCAAATAATCAAGAACTACATATTCTTATATCCCAAAGTACTGCAAAAACATTATCATTTCTTAAATTGTATCAGTTGACAGATTCGCAGGTTTACCAGCCAATCATAATGTTGTATTTCAGGGCAAAATAGTTTTGGACATTTTTGTTTGGGCTGATGGGCTTTACCATTGGTTCCTATGGGGAACTGTCTAAAATAAAAGATCACATTTTAGAAATTTTGGGAGCAGTCTGTCAACCAAATTCATTTGGTTGATTTCACATTATGCAACTGTCTTCAGGGAATAAGCAAGGACACCATTTTGAGAATATTTCACGGTTCACTTTATTCTTGGTATAAACTGGGATGTGCTTATTCAGGGTTGGCCTGTTTTGGAGTACAAATTAGGAACGTTCCGGACTCCTAGCAGCTATAGGAAAAATCGCTTTCTATATGGTTCTATGGATACACACAATCCCAAGTTAATCTAACATGTCAATCAAAACTTGAATATACAAAATTCTAACCATAAAAATAGTCATGACCATCATCAAATTCTTTGCCTTGCAGTGTATCTTGACAGATGCTAACCGACCTCTCCGAAGAGAGGAAAACAAGCTAAAGAAAGGCAATTGCAAGTTGTGACAAGTTGTCCGACTGATGTAGGTTTTAAAACATAATCCTTAATACGTCCACCTCTCCCACCTCTATCATATACTTCTCATCGGGTATACGTCCCTTATCAATTATGGATCCTATTTCCCTCTCCCTTTCATCCACCGCCTTCATATGTAAATTTATATAAGATGTCCTTATCTACTATGTTTCCATCCTTTGGTCTGAGGCTTACAAATCCAGAATCTCATGATCATGAACTTCAAAAGACCCTTCCTTACACAATCCTATCCATGGTCACGGTTTGATCAATTTGTAAACACAGACAGTAATAGACCTTTATCACCAAGTCGGGCGCACTAAAAGGCATTTAATTTGATGAGAAAAAAACCTAACACTGCTAAGAAGACTCTATGTAAGTCTAGTATGCGGTGACCCCCAAAGCATTTTACAGGTCACTTTGCGTACCTGATGGCCAATTTGGTGGAGGAGGACAGGCCATAGATCACCTGTAGAGACACCTGACAGTCGACCCTTACCTGGGGATCACCTGCCGCTCCAGGGTCACCCAGGGGGTAGGGCTGGTAAGGGCCTGTCATACGTGTAGAGCCCACTCCACTACGCCCTTTTATGCCTCCCATGTGTATGCTTTTAAATATAAAAGCAAACGTGATCTAAAGAGGGAACGTGATCTAAAGAGAATCTCCAAATTGAAGTCAGATGTCATCCTTCTCATTTAATCATACATTTAATTAGGTTTATTATTTCGGAGGTCTCATGGAGACCTATCTCTATGCTTGCCCTTTGAGATTAAAGTTTCAACTCATAATTGTATAAACGATGGCTTATAATGTTGTTTGAACCTTTACTTCCTAATTGACGAGTTATTAATTGCATGCAGCACCTCTTGATTTAGATTCCTTATAGAAAACCACGTGCACTGTAAACAATCCGTCTGCAGTCTGTATTGAAAGTGATATTGATAATTCTATATATTAAGTCGGAAACGCAAGTGACAGTAAAATCCAAAATAAAGTTTGGAAACGTTTCTTTTCCTTTGATTGTCCTTTGAGTTTTTGAGCCACCTAACTACCGCTTACAGCAGCTTATCTAGAGCAGCACACTCCCACAAATAACACATGATTACGTGGGTAAATTAAGGGTTGTGGCGCAGACCCACAACCAGTAGTTGAGCTTAGCAGGGCCCCTTCACTCTCACATTAACTATGGGGTCTCTATGATCTCCTGCTTGCGTCACGTGCAAATGATTTCAATTTATGACCCTCATTTTGAAAGAGTAAAATAGCCATAAAAGGGAACTGTCTGTTTAGCAGGTAGAAGGGCATGAGAAAAGACAGGCAAAATTCCCCATTATCAAATTGAACTTCACAATACTGCGACCCTGGCTTTCTGACAAAATCCTGAGAACTCATGCAGGGACACGTCTACATGTAAAACCATTAAAACCATATATCACACACTTACTAGGCCAAATACACAGAATGTAACGTTTAAACTGTTTAGCCTCTTCCTTTAGGTCTGGTGTCAATTAAACTCGGAAATTTGCGTGGCAAGGTTTTCACCTATAAAAATACCTGTCGAGAAGGCGGTCTTTAAGATGTTAAATTGAAATCAACCTTCCGAGCGTTCAACATCATTCCATGTACACAAAGATGAACTAATGGCTTTTGATAACTGGCACTCGTATCCAAAACTTTCATACATACATTGCTCATCATCTCATCTCATTTATGTCGGTAATGTATTGATTATATAAATACACTTTTCATCCTACACTTAACATACACTGTTAAAATGGTGTTTAGAATTTAAATGTGTTAAGGGCATAAACATGTTTATAATCTAAATACATTAAACCATATCTGTTTAAAACCTAAACACTTGTAACTTCTAAACATGTGTGGGTTAACCATGTTTATAATCTAACGCATAACATTAGTTGTGTTTAAAAGCTAAACACTTGTAACCTCTAACCATGTTTTGAATGGGATATGTTTATAATCTAATCACATAATATCAATTGTATACTATGGAAAAGAAAAATGGACACTTTGGGATTAGAACCCACATTCTTTACATTCAAGGTAGAAGCCTAACCAACTGAGCTAACTTGGACTACATGCAGTGCACACTGGCATAGTCAGCACCAATGAGTAGGATCACTACTACTATACAGGTATTCAACATCATGTTGGTGTGACAGACAATAGTTCAGTACTCTCATACCCCTATGTATTCAGTTAAGTAGCAAAGCTGGGCTGTGTCTACCTACAGGCCTCCATAGCTCAGTGGTAGAGCATAGGCTTCATGTGTGAGGGGCCCCGGGTTCAAATCTCGGCTACTGAAGTTACCAAAATACTACTATGAAGTAGTTGTACTGTTAGTGGTTTGCCACATGCCCTCCATATTTTTGGCCATGATAAGTAAAATAGTGTTTTTCATACACTTAGGAATTTGGAACTTTGTGATTAAAAATGTTAGATTTTTAAGTTTTTGTAGCGTCATTAAGATAATCACTTCATTGGCCTGCTATTCTAGGTACGGTCAACCAACTAGAACACCCCTAAAACATTTACAAAATGTTTTAAAACACCTTTTTAGTAGGATTAACATGTAGACACCTTTTTAGTACACAAACTTTATCAGCTATACCCCTAAAGGTTTTACCTCCAACAATCAACAATCCATGCAAGGCTAAACCAAGAAGGAAGGACATAATTATGTAGTTATTGGCTCAATGATCCTGCAGTGTGATTACAGGAAAAATAAAACTTTCAATGCTGTTAACATTACATCTGGTGTAAACTGAATGGCATAGTACCATAGCAGTGTTTTACATGTAAGATCTACGTTGTTATTTTTTACACACTACGGTATATTATTGTAAATTTGAAATGGTTTTCATCCTTAAGAATGAAAGTACACTGTACATATTACGGTATATTACTGTTTAACTTAACACCTAACCCTAAACATCTTGAAGACCTAAATGCTTCATAGATAAACACCTAAACATCATAGTTTTCTAAACACTTAGAAGCTAAACATAAAAAAAGCATAAGCATTTTGATTCTAAAAACCTTGAGGACCTAAACACTTCATGGTTAAACAGCTAAACATCACACATTTCTAAACACTTAACCCTAAACACCGATAATTCTAAACATGTTTAGGGAAATAAAGTGTTCCAAAACTGGATGCACCGAAGTGTTTAGGAAAATGTTTAGGTTCTAAACACTTGTTCTAACAGTGTATGGAAGAACATGTAATACGCGTGAAGTTGTTAATAAACATATTAAAAACAAGAGAAAGGTCAATTGAAAATTCTTACAAAGACGAGATTGTAATCTTTGTAATCTTAGAGATACTATTGATGACAAGCAAACGTCAGATATTATTCTTTAGATATCAAAATGGTGTGATAACATCTTAGTATCTGGGTATGGATTCATGAATACCCCATGCTACAACCATAACCCTTAACTAAATCAAGTAAATCTATATTCCCTACTATTGCATTTTCCTAAAGAAAAGATCATCCCCGACATGCAATTTACGAAGATCTATGCGACCTGACTATATTTCCAAAGGTCATACATGAATCATGAGTGCATTAGCATTAGCCCACCAAAAAGGTCCGCCCACCAACCCCAACCCAGGCATATTTCACCGCACCCCAATGTTACCCTTAACCATGTCGCCGACCGTAATTGAATTTCCATTGAAAGGCCCCACGAGGGGATCCTTACTAATGGGTAGTATGTGGACATGTTTACCATTAGAGAAATATATTGCCCTAGGATGTAGGGTTGTCAGTGACATTAGGGTTTGTCGAGATAGCCTCAACCTAAAGTAGCACACAATGTTCGTCTCCGGTGGCCACTCAGGGTAGCATGTAGCCGTGTATAGTTGTGGATTGAAGCATTTCATCCCCCAATGTTCTGTTGGTTTATTTATAATTAGATCTATTAAGTGATCTATGGGCGTCTGAAACTAAATTAATGGGTTCAGGACGCGTTCAACGAGAGTACGATTCAATAGGAAGTATAGCAGAGCGTGAAATTATCTTGGACCATGCACGTGTACCTAGATTGGGTGCGATATGGAGGTCGCCACCCGCCGAATCGTCCCATTCATAAAAGCCTATTTCTGAATATCATATAAAGGGACCAGGTAAATTACCCAGGTAGCCAGGTCCAACTTTTACGGGAATCTTCCAACCATAGCCAAAGTAGACTAATATCATTGCAGATGTTCACCTCTAAAGTGCATTACTATTGTGGGATGTAATGGCATAGCTTACCCGAACATCCAAACACACAGAGTAAGTGTCAGAGGGATCCCCATGTTAGAACATGGTATATATCAAGACAGGTCCATATTTTAACCCAGAGTATAACTGTCTAATGAGGAGAACACCAATGAAAGGTAAAACTTTTGAAGGTACGCTTCACCTAACCTTGTTAACTACTCTCGTCAGATAGTTTATAAGCAGTTCTCATAAATTAGATACTGTCGAGATTTTCTCAAGATATAAAGAAAGTTTTCTTTATTGTTTTTTTTCTTTATAGTTTTTCTTTTATCTGTAAGCGCATAAGCCCCTTCCCTCTGCCCAAGTGAAAGGACATGACACTCCCCGTCACATCAATTCTGAAAACACCTCCCGAGCAGCATTAGTCAAAAATATGTTCTTGAAATTCATTTTGCAGAATGATGGGTTAACTAATCCCTTAGTCTTGAAAGATTGCTAGGGTTACCAATACATGATTGTAATTCAATAGAACTGACAGCATATATATACATATATCATATCGATCCAGATTGGTGTACCTAAATGTACACACAAATGAACATGTGTTTAACATATTATATGCTTTTCCTCTTTAAAAAGTAAAGGTAAATCACAGTGAATCAAAGCTTTGACCCTTGCCATAAATCCTCTGCTAACACTGCTGTCAATGATATATACGGAGGCGGCATGTGGCTTGTGAAGTGGCCAGTTCATGAAGCCCCCATCAGGGTCAGGGGGAGAAACACAGGATACTCTGACAGGGTTGTGGACCACGGCCCCCGCTAATAGACTATGACAGTGATGAGGCACTTGTAGCAAATGAGAACCACCACTTCAAAGGGTACCGCCGTATGGGGGAGGACGTACAGGTACGTGTGGACGAGGACCTGTTGGCAGCGGAATACCTGGGGAATACCTGAACAGGGGGCACCCAATGAGGGCCATAAGGTCAGCTTCCCACTCATTATGATCTTCTAGTCTGCACCTCTAAATCGCCAAAAGCGAATACGAAATTTGGTTAGTATCATTATGGAGAGTAAATAAGATTCTATTAGATTGCATGTGCATTACTTAAAGCTTTCTTGTCTGATACTCCGCGGCTTGCACCCCTGTTTCTAAATGTCGTTTGATTATTACCATGAAGTAGGGTTATTTATGATGACACTTCAACAGAAAGCTTACTTCCCTCGACCGCGATCTAGATATCTCAAGAATGCCAACTTGTTTTTCGTTGTTTCCTTTTACAAATAAAATGTGTGAATCTTTTCACGGTGACTAAACAGTTTCGCTACATCATTATTAAAGCACTTGTTTATAACATCTTTTTAGGTTGTGGTTGAGCACTCCTTTATCTAAACTTTCAATATAGACAGAATATTGATATCCATTAAAATTAAACAGTAGAACACAAATCTCTAAATATTCAGCACAACATATGAAGCAGTAACAGCGACTTTTTTTTATATCTCACACAAGCCAGGTTTGACGTTGTTTAGGGGTTGACATGTGGGGTCAATCCGACCTCCCCAAATCCCTGTATATAAGGAGCCCTTCATTTCTGTATTGACAGGGTTGTTAGCAGGCAGTGACTATACCTGAAGGCCCTTTACCCCTCCGGTGACTGCCCGACACATTATGCAGTGTGCCAGCCTCGGGCACATTTCACATTCTACATTGTGTCTGCCTCAAGCACATGGCGGTGTTTGCTAGGTGTCTGGATCACTGTTATTGGCACCTGTATGCGTCATGATGGCCGGGTTTTAAGGGTTCAGGTGGTGGGTACTAAATGACGGGTTGTCCACCGGGCGGCCCGCGCCTTTCACATGCTCAATGGACACGTCTTGGTAAGACCCAGTCTTCCCTCAGGCGCTCTTTAGTATGGAGCGCCGAGTGTGAGTCATACTACTTTGTTTCAGTATGTCTCTTCTGGTCACATTTTAAGCTTATCTAAACTAAATGTGAAGTATTAAGGGGAGACGAAGCAATGTATCATTTGTATAATATACATGTAGGTGGGGACCTATTCATATGGGAATACCTCCGAAACTTCTTAACAGGGTACACTCAATGAGAGGACATTGGACATTTCTCACTTATTCTTGCCAACATCTCTTAAACATCGGCACGTTCTTGTCTTAAGATACAGATTAAAGAATTGCCCTTCAGGAATACAACTATATATGATGTCGAAGTCCACATGTAGGCTGATCATTTTTTGGTTCGCTAACAAGCAGTTGCATGCATAAGTGCATTATATGTATTGGCGTATTGGTTAACACCAATTGCTGGCGTTACAGGAAGAATGAGTGTATATTAACTGATTTGAGGACTGGATAGCCAGGCTTTATTCTGATGATTCTTGTGTTTGTGTCTATTTTGACATAATGAAAAAAGCAGAAAATAATGATATATTTGGTCTCTAACGTGTTTTTTTAAAGATGCGGATTTGAGTAAAATAGAATGCAATGGTGTCACAGACGGCACCTTATAGTCCAGAGGGGCTGAGAAAGGTAATCACCTCGCCGAGCCCGGAAGGCGTTTGCCCTTCTCCTGCACCCCAGAGCGGCCGTACCCTGGAGGTACGGGCAGGTAGCATTGTCCAGAGGGCCCTGCGCCGGTCTCACTTCCCGTCCGGTCATTATACTCCCCCGCACCATGACCGCTCTACATGCTGGAGCACCGCCCAGGGGGTCCAAGTGGCCCGCAATGGGTGGTACAGGGTGTAAAGCCGATTTTCTCTGAATGGTGGGGGTCCTGCTTGTACAGAGTACAGGTACGGAGATATCATTGTGAGGAGGCGGTGGGAGGTGGAGTGGGTGCCCCCCCCCCCAACCCAACCTGCTACCACTGCCCACCTCCCGGTCACGCCATGGAGTCATTATATGACATTTCATACCGTCAACAGGTGACACTTCCACTGCAACAGGTGCATTTCTCTTTGAATGTCCGACCAACCGTGACCGCACCTTTTCTTAATAAATGTCGCGCCCAACCCCATGTGGTTCATTTAGCTTTAGACGTTTTTTTGGCAGGCATACCTGCCCATGATACTGCCTTTGTCTGATACCACAGAAATGTAGATGCAGCATGTACCCGAATACATTGGATTCTTTTGGCTGTACATGTCTATGCAGAGTTGCGTTTACAAAGTTGGCAATTGACTTGGAAATGCCGATGCATTAAATGGGTCTAAGTAAAATGTATTCCTTCTGAGTTACCGTTATAACAATAATATAAACATATAAATTTTGGAAGAATTCTTATGAATTTATACATTTCAAAAGCAAATACAATAATAGAACTAATATTGTTTCCACTGATACAAATCTGAGTGAATGAGTTAGTGCTTGTGTTTTCTTAGTCAATATGGTGTTGATAAATGAGGATGAATTATTATTTTCTCTCAATTAGGTAATTATCTCCACTTTAGGTATGATTTTGTGATTTTAGGGTTGGACATTATGAGCAAAGCTGAAGGGCTTTAACACTGTTCCCTATGGGAAAATGCCATTTTTGCTTTCCAGTCCTACAGCTACATATTTAACATATTGAAAGTAAAAGCTTATGAAGTTTAGTTTTGGGTAATAGTTATAGGATAATTACTGTGAACCAGGTATGATGAACATTATTCTTTACATGTTGATATCATAGAAATAAGGGGTGGGTTAGCTGGCAAAGTGGACAGGTCTATTGTGTTTAATGAACAGTTGGTGCGAATCAGAATGCTTTTGGTTTCACTGTGTGCTAGTACATGTCTACATGCTGCAAATTTCTACATTCTGCATAGAATATGCAGAGTTCAGATGGCCAGCTCATGGGAAGCTTCATGTTTCAGAGACTTGGACAATACATGAGGTTCAAGAGATACAAAAGAGAAAGAAGAATACAACGTGCCTATGGAAAGACCACATGCAACGGAGGAACAATACAAGAAGACATGACAAATGACATTTTCTCGTGAATCAAAAGGTCATCTGACCCTCCAAACTAGCTTTCCTTTCATCCTCAGTTTGAGCAAACTTGCCCGCCGCTCACGCCCGGCGCTTCAACCTGCCAAGTGGTCAATAGAGAAGTTTGTACGTTTTACCCCTGACCCCTTACCCCGGCGCAAGCCGGTGACAAGGCAGCTTGACAGGCCCTTCTTTGATCGCTCCAAGATTCGTTTATGATTATGTTTGCGTGTGGCCAGAGTTCTTCTCGGAGAAAACGCGCCACCCAGCGGCGACTAGGGGCACGTCTTATTGAACTCAGTCGGATTCTGACCTCCAGGACCTCGTCGTCGAAAACGAGGCGCGCGGTCGGCACAACAAAGATGGCGGCGGCGGAGGCCTCGCGCGCCGCTTTGATTGCCCCTCACGAGCTGGGGGATATTTTAACAGGGGCTGTCACTTCAGTCGGAGGCTCCTATACCCAATCAGTCAATGCTGAGCATGCTATACCTTGACTGTAACGAAGAAAACCCCTTTCACATAACAAAGTGGAGGACCAATTGGACTCTCTCAGCCAACCCTCTTCAAAGTATGAAAATGCATCCCATTTAGCTTCTGTAAAAGCGAAAATAAGACTGGTTAACCATGCAGATACCGGGAATGTTGATATCGCATGAAAAGTTGAACTCTCATGTACAAACGCTTGGTTACACTTAGCCTATTTCTGGAACAACGATCGAAGCGTCTGGATGCAGAGATGATACTATGTCATTAAAATATGATTTATAATTCTAAAGTTCTACAGGATATCTTGATCCTGTTAAACCGGTGGAATGTATTGCAGAAAACCACTAAATAAATAAAAACGTGCAATTTCTCTATAATAAGCCCGTACAAAACAACGTACTTACCTTCTCTGTGGTTCATGGCGGCCACCTTTATTTGTGGGATACTTCGAGGACCTTGACGTCTTGGAAGCTACAGATGTTTCTCATATTGTGAACTGGAACCAAGAAAGACAGGCACTTGAATACTGACTTTTTTAAAAAACAAAATGGGGAATACAGATCTAGGCTTATAAAACTTTCAATAGAACAGTGCATATTCCGGACAAATACGGCAGATATGTCGTTTTATTGGCAGCAAAGTATAATGATTCGGAAATGCCGCCACCTGCCGTTCGGTAATGCACCTGCCAATGATCCCCAATTATTTAGCGCATGTTTATGTGGTTGTAAGGGGAGGGGCCGGGGAAGAGTGAGCGGGGACCCGACACGGATGAGTGATTTCAATCATACATGACGTGGGTAAATCGAATTAAGCCCCCAAATTTATTAACATCTGTCTTTATTTATATAGAGACTGCCTTATGCGAAAAATTTAAGTTTCCCTAGTCGGACGCACCACATGATGTTTATCAAATGTATGGCAAGGTACCCAGGATTTGATAATCAACATAAATACATTTCTACTGAGGAAAAGATCTAAGGCATCTATGCCCATCTTTTGTTTCTGCTGGAGAAGGTGACACTTTGGGACGCCGCGTCCTTTCCCCGATGACACGACGCCTCGTGGCGTCTCCAGGTAAAGGCCAGGTGCACAGTGCCAACTGGAAGGGACGCCGGCCACCTATACCGGCGTCTGTTCAAATAATAGTAACTCAACAGACGCTACTTAAAAACGGCAGCTTCTAAGATGGGTCATTTACAAGACGCTGGTTAATGCCAGATGCATATCAGAAAAGTATACGGATTGCCAGAAATGAATGGAACTGAGGGTGTCGCGAAAATATTGACTATGGACCACTTATCTTTAATTAGATAAAAAGCACCATACGATTATTTTCCATTTCCCCCCACGATTCCAAGCTATTCTGAAATGTTTAGAAGACTGCTGTCATTAAAATTATGGTGTTCTTTCCGGTTTTCAGTGGAATGAACGTACCATTTCACTTGCTTTTATTACTATCATACATATTTTTTCAAAATATGGAATCTGTTTTGTGTTTCTATCAATTCTAAAATGTTGTTAAGCAAATTGTTTATAATGGAAACCGAGACTTCGTGGATATGTCCATAACAATTTATTTTAAATGTTGTGGCGTTATCTGGCTAGAAAAGATAGGGGTACTTGTGTGAGTTGGCTGGCCAGGGGACTGGCTATGGCCTCACCTGGATTATAATTAAGCCCTTCAACACGGCCAAGCCTTATATTGTGTAAGTTTATCATGATATCTCTTTACAGCACCAGAACCAGTATTTAGGATACGACTTCCAAACTGAAATAGGTTACGAGTAGGATGGGTAACAGTCCAACATTAGATGCGGATTCCGTTTAAACCAAATTTACAGGAAAACCACTTGACATATTTTCCCACAATGTGTAGTGGATTAACATGAAAATACAAGTTCATGTTCACGTAAAGTTACATCGCCACACCCTTTGAGATGGGAGATGAATTAGAGAGAGATGAAATCCGGTTTTACGAGTTTTCTTTCCGCAGATAAAAAGCTAATACATGTACCATTTTCCTTAATTCCATTAATATGCATGTGCCAATTCAGAACAAGAAAACTCCTCCTCTTTAATGGTGTTTATCAGACATACACCTTATGTAAAACAGTTTTTCAACACAAGACTCTACTTTGTCGGAGCATTAATGCCGGAAAAACATCAGTAAAACATCATTTCAATGAAATTCATATATCATGTAACTCTGGTAATACTTCTATAGGGCCTCTCCAAAAAGCCGTGGCGTGTGCGGCTGGCGGCGTGTGGCGGCGGGTCGTTTGGCGCGCTTCAGGGAGCGCCATCCATCAAAATGTCGTCTGCCAAGGTGTCGTCTGTCCCGGATCAACATAGCGCGTGGCCCACTCACATCGAGGCACGCTTGCGTCACGCTCTCAAACCTTTCACCTTCTTATGTATACTTGTATGTCTGCCTATTGGGTATTTGCCGGTAAAGCCCTCACCTACTGATCTGCTTTCGACTAGTCTGGCTTCCCATTTCCTTGATATTTCATTCATAAGCTTTTTGGAAGAATACATGGAATTTTGAATAAATTTCCATTAGATTGTATTAAATAACTTCCTGTATATATATTCATATACACAAAAGATAATCCTGTGCTGAAGGATCAAACTTTAACATCTAAAAAAGTATTCAGCTTACCTTCAGCATGTACAAAAAACTGGACTGATAGGCACGATTTCACATAAAATAGATAGTTGATTTACTAGGTATACCTGTTATCGTAGTTTTCAAGTTTTACAAATAACCTTGCCGCTTTAAGATAATAATTTTATACAAAACTACCCTCTTTATTTTCATTTGACAATATCCAAGTCTACCCTATTTTGCACTTGAAACATGCTTCGCAAATGTATTAACATGTATTAATTTCTCCCTTTCAAGTTACAGTTGTCGTTTTCTACTTTGACGTAATTATCGTGTTGGTTTAGGCAAGTATCCCTTATGGCAATAGAACTATTGTTGCTTATCTGAAGGTACGTTGCTTATCTATCATTTCCTAACGAAAACGCAAAATTTACTGGGTCCGTCTTCAGTTCCAGTATCTTTGAGGCCAGTTGAGGAGTTTTTTTGATTATTAATTTACGTTCTAAGGATTCTGTCATTTAGGAGTTTAGGTATATTTGATCTTTTGTTCGGGGTATTAAGTTTGGAAGGGTAACCACAGGAAGCCAGACATATTTGACCTGATTTTGGCTTAGAATCTAGTTTTAGTTTTAACCTCACATTTAGTTAAAATAAGATACTAGATACTAAGGTGGTTTGGAAAGGTAGAGGATATTATCAATTCAGTGATTAGATCAAATAGTTCGTTAATGGGGGAAACAATAGTACCTATAGATTAAATCACATTACCTCTTTTCAATATCCCCAATGCCCCAAATGGCTACCGAGGCATGGTAGCACACATATTCTAGATACGTTTACCTGAATACCTTCAGCACACCTGCACTCTATCCTACCTGGTTGTAGAAGTTTTACCTTTGTGTTCAACAACCACGCAGCCGCTAAATGATTCTACCGACAAAGTGGCCAGTCATCTTTTGATATATCAAGAGGAAATAAAAATAGCATGTTGGGAGTGACCCCTGGGCCTTTAATCATTGGCGGTCGCAAGCCACTGCACGTGTTACAATGGTCTAATTATTTATATCATCTTATACTATCTATTCATGAGAAGGTCATATGCAAGGGGTGAAGGTTAATAAGGTGTCGATGTCATTACCTCGTATGTCGCGCGACTCTTGGTCATTGGTTAAACCTTGGCTCTTTTGCATACACTTGTTTTGTCTGAGTAAAGAAAAACTGTCAAAAGAAAGAAGAATGTATAATATGAAAAAAATTATGTGCCATCCAGACTTTGCCGGAAGTTATGGATATTTGCACAAGAGCGGGGAATGGTGCGTGCAATCTATTGTAAATTAATAGCACTGGGTTTCTTCATGCGAATGAAGCGCTGTATGATTGGTGGTGATTTGGAGACGATTTGCGGCCACAATAGAGCAGAGATTGGTCGGCGACATAGATCACACGACCTGTATAATAGACCTGTTGTCTGGACGGCCATTCTCCCAGGTTTATATGCTGCAGTATAGGTGCACGACGTCCCCTGTTCCTTCCACTTCAAAGACCCCATCCCCACGCACATGAATACCCATATCCCACTGCCTCATGCACTAGGCCCTATCGTAAGATGATATGAATATGTATGACCGATTTACTTCATGAAGTTATTAGTCCTTTGTTCCCAGAACACATAGTTTCAAGTCCGTCTTTGCTAATCCTCTCGTTTTAAAAACATTTTACTGCCATACATTTTTTCGTTGACTTGTTAGCTTTTTCTTGATCTCATTCTAATAATTTCCTTTTCAAGACTTGGATATGATATTTAGAAAATTTGCAATTAACATTCACGAGAGAAGAGTAACTCTGTATATCAAAGACAATAGAGAAATTCAGATAAAGTTATCACCCTGATAGGTCATACAGGAAACACTAGTATGCCTGATTATGAACATGGTTTTGTATTTGAGATGGGTCAATTACTCAGCTGTGAATGAAACGATTTTCTTATAAATCCTCTTACATTGGTGCACAAAATCTCTATTTGAAACTGGTATGTGTTTTAAGATTAATGCAATCCGCTCGACTTCTATTAGGCGTGTTGACGTCCTAACTGAAATATGTCGGCATCAGGTTCGGTCCCACCCCGCCACCCGATACCAGAGGGCCGGGTCGGGTCGGGGCGAACCCCCAGCCCTCACCTAATGGATTATAATATTTATGGTCGGTTACCTGTCAGGTGCGCCCAGCTCCTATGTAAGAGGTGTGGGGATCCAATGACCGACCACCCCCGGACGTGAAAGGGCCATGGCCCTTCTCAGGGCCTTATAATGAAGGGGTACGGCCCTCCTACCGCTGCTGGGGGTGGAGGCTGAGCCCCTGAGGCTCCTGTAAAGATCCAGTCGGCGCCCATTAAGGCCCAGGCCCATCAGTGTATTTAGAACAGGCTCTGAACGTCGGGGATAGGGGAGGGAGGGGACGTCCTGGATCCCTGCTACAGGAATGTATTGTTAACCTATAGGCAGGGTCCCCTGGTTGTCCCTCCCTATTGTTGTACATTGTGGGCAGGAATGCACCATGCGATTTGAGGATGGTTATATGTTTTCTATGTAAGGCATAACTTGCACTTCATAAAAACAACGAGAGTAGAAGTCCCTTCTACTCTCGTTGATAGTAATGATGTTCCTAACGACGAAATGTTATCTTTACAAATGTGACCCGATCCGACAAAATGAGTCGCAAGTCGCGCGCGGTCAAACTGAGATATGGGCCTCTGAAGTCGGAAATCGGCCCCACCATCGAAAATGACTTTCTTGCATTTTCTTAATCTTTTATATCAGGACTTTCATTTCCCAAAATATTTTGATGAAATTAATATTCTTAGTGTGTTAGAATGGCCCCCAAAGTCGTTCTTCTGCTTCAGTGAGTTAAAACAAAAGGCTCCTGAGACGCCGATTTTTATCAACTTTGCCGACTTGCGAGCCGCTTTTAGGAGTCGACAACCCAAGAACTTTTGGTACCGCCGAAAAGCGCGGGACCTCTTCTAGCCAATCGCATCGTCGGATTTTGAATTGGGACGGGGATGGACCAATCAGAAGGCGGATCGCGAAAGCCGTCGCCGTAAACAATCGTTGTCAAGGAGGTCACGTGTTGCGATCCGAGCGCTCTGATTGGCTGAGACCCCCTCGGCGTGCCGGAAGCGCCACTGTTTGTAAAATTTAAAGGTCCGACCGACAGAAGCAGGTGCGCGTTCAATGAGGCCTAACGTGTTAATTAGCGTGTTATTTCTTGAACTGCAAGTGCAGTTTGGATCCAAACATTGTTAGGATTACATGGCTACCCCCAAGGAGCGTGAGGAGGCCGTGGCAGCCGCGCTAAATACAATTGTTCGGACTAATCTTCATGGCGGCGCCAACGACGAGCAATGGCGAGAACTTGTCGAGGATTACTTCGTCTTCGCCGAGGACGATGGGGACTTATCGGAGGGGGAGGAGGATGCTACCCTGTCGGAAAAGGACATAGAGGATTTGGAGGAGGCTGAGGAGTCACAGGAGGACGAGGATGAGCCCCTGGTTATCACTGATCCGACGGACCAACTGCTGCAGGAGGAAAGTGACAGTTGCCAGAAATTTAGGTAGGCCATGCTTGTTTGCGACTTGCGATCGAAATTGCCCAAGTTGTGTCGTTTGAAAATTCCTATAAATACCAAACCGTTAGACCTGTCCGGCCATCAGAAGTTGCCCAAACATGTTTTCTAAGATATCCCGTAATTATTTTCATGTTTCTATCTGTCTTTATGTTCAAAATCGACATTTGCTGAAAGTATGCCGCTGTGACCTACTTAATGGCGTCTCGCACTTGAACGATGGACGGCCTTGACCGTTATGCTCTCTCAGGCCTAATTAAAAGTTCTTAGCGGCCATCTAATGAACCTAATTCAATCTATAGGGGTGCCCTCACATATCTTTGACATTAATGTGGACTTTCGTCATGTTTAGGTGCTCGTGTAAGTACCACAACGACGGCCCGTGTTGTGTCCAGTTCTCAACGGCGGAGCGTCTGGACAAACGGCAGGAGGTCGCCCAGCTGACTCCAGGTGCGGCCAATAACCATCCTATTAACCGTCGTAAATGAAGATAGTTTGTCATCTATAATACCTGTATGACCTCCTGGAGGCTGTAACTTTTCCTCTGTGGCATTGACATACGATTTTCGGCCAAGTAACCTCAGTGACCGCGGGGGTAGACCCAGCCGAGAGTAATGTTCGTAAACTTTCTTAAACTTTTTTTTTTTTTTTTCACAAAGTCAGTCGCTCGTACATCACTAAAGTTCTGTGTCGGATTTCCATTCCAGGGGAGAAGGACATGCTCCTGTTGGGCGTTACAAGTGCCTGTACTGACACCTCGGTACAGCTGTCGACCTGGAAGAAGGGGAAAAAGGGCAAGGGGGCCAGGCAGCACCAACGGAGCCACTACACCGCCGGGGGCAGGAAGGTCTGCCGGGACACCCTGCTCTTTCTCTACAGGTAATTATTCATCTCTGCAGCTAACATTCTCTGTCTAAGTAGTTCCTAAACCTGTCTCCTGCTGTAACTTATTAACATGTACACAATAATTATTTTATGTAACCAAACATTATTTTTATGTAACCGAACCTGGTATGTCCAACATTATTCCATTTCCAATTGTAAGTTGTGTGTTCTTGTTTTTTAGCTGCAGTATCAACAAGATGACCGCCATCAGCCAGTGGTATCGGGAGAACGGGGTCGTACCCCGTACTAAGAGGTCAGGCGGACGCAAGGCCAACACCCATTCCCTCGACCTCGCAGACATCCGCCGCGTGGTCGACTTCATCAACTCCTACGCCGAAACCTATGCCCTCGTCCTCCCCGGCCGAGTCTCCACGCACAAACGCGACGACATCCTCCTCCTCCCCTCCAGCACAAGGAAGGTAGATGTGCATAAACGTTATCTACAGGCCATCGGGGACGCCCACCGTCAGGTTGCCGTCACCACCTTCCGTAACCTCTGGCGCCAGTTGCTACCCCGTATTGTGTGTTCTCGCCCCATGACTGACCTATGCTGGGAGTGTCAGAGGAACAACCGTGACATCTCCTACTCCTCTAACCTCCCCGAAGTAGTTAAGCAGGCAAAGTTAAAGAAGCAGCAGAAGCACCTGGAGGTGGTGGCCAAGGAACGGGAGTTCTACCAGGAACTGACTACCGCTGCCAAGCAGGCGTATGCCGAGGCAGGCCGGCCGGCGCTCGGGCCACACACTCCCTGTTCCTCTGACATCCGGGTGCATGTATCTTTCGACTACGCACAGCAGGTCCACCTCCCCTCCTCCCCCATGCAGCCAGGGCCCCTCTACTTCCTCGTCCCACGCAAAGTAGGCATCTTTGGCGTGTGTGCTGAAGCCATCCCCCGTCAAGTAAACTATCTTATTGATGAGTCCCACTGCGGCAGCAAGGGTTCAAACGCTGTCATCTCCTACCTCCACCACTACTTTGCCAACTACTCCCTCGGTGAACGCCTCCTTGACCTCCACTGTGACAACTGCAGTGGGCAAAACAAGAACAAGTACGTGATTGGCTATCTCATGTGGCGGGTCCTGACTGGTCTGCATAAGCAGATCACTCTGAACTTTCTTATAACCGGCCACACCAAGTTTGCCCCCGACTGGTGCTTCGGTCTCCTCAAGCAGCGGTTTCGCCGTGCCGAGGTGTCCTGCCTTGCTGACCTAGCCAAGACGGTCCGGGACAGCACCCAAAAAGAAGTCAACATCCCTCAGCTGTGTGGGTCAGAAGATGGGGCCGTCTTTGTCCCAACCTATAACTGGCAAGCCTTCCTGACCCCGTTCACCCGGCCAATAAAAGGGATCAAGCAGTATCACCACTTTATCTTCTCATCAAACAGCCCCGGGAAGGTAACCGTCCGACAGTACATTGACTCTGAGCCAGAGGAAGTGGATGTGCTCACTGTGGACCCTGGAGCCGTCCCAAAGGTCCTACCACCGGCCACACCTTCCCCTGGGCTTCCCCTTCGTCGGCAGTGGTACCTCTTCAAAAACATCAGAGACTTCTGCACAGAGGAAACCAAAGACATTACGTGCCCCAAGCCCACGGAACCTGAGCCTGCAGCAGAGGCACCAAGGCGGCGGGACCCATCGCCAGATCCAGGTCCAGGGCCCTCAGGAGCAGGTGGAGGTGGAGATGCAGGGGAGGAGGAGGAGGAGGAGGAGGCGCGAGGAAGGGGACGTGGTAGAGGAAGGGGGCGAGGTCGGGGGCGAGGCCGAGGTCGGGGGCGAGGTCGGGGGCGAGGTCGGGGTCGAGGTCGCGGTTGGGGTCGAGGAAAAACCCCTGACTCGGGCTCAGAGGACTCAGACAGAGAGACAGCAGCCCAAATGCGACGTGAAATGGAAACAGACTCAGACTCAGACACTTCCCCTGAGATCACTCCCCCACCCAAACGTAAACGCAGCCAAAGTCGGGGGCGGGGGCGTGGTCGGTCTACATCCTCTAGCAACTAGAATCATAGACTAGAATACCTGTATATAGTTCGAATTTTAATATTTTATTGGTACTTTTGTGCCTTTTCAGTTGTTTTAGACTCACAGTTTACTGACGTTTTGTGATCTTTCAACTTTATGGAACTTTTATCCAACTTACCTGGAACTATGACACTTATTATTTACGGCAAAACAGGCTGAAATACACTTGAACATTCCCATAGACTCTTTACAAGTCGTTGTGACTTCAATTCAGCCTTCTAGAACAGGTATTGTGACTGTTTGAGCTTGCCCTCTTGCTTCAGTTTTTCATTTTCAGGTGCAGATTTACAGGAATTGTACTCTATCTTTACAAGGCCGGCATGATTAAAGTTTCCATTTCTAAAGCATGACTTCACAGTATTTTGTAGTTCAACTAGTCTAGAATGTATATTCCAAGTCTCAAGTCGGTGGGAGATAAACTTCTAGTGGTATCCAAGAAATTCCGACCGAGTCTAACCAAAACCGCACATAAAAACTTCAAACGCGTTTTTCTCAGAATCAAGTTTCCAGCCTACCGCGTATAGGGAAAAACCTAACTTTGGCCCTAATCATCGTACGAACACAATCTTGGTATCAAAATGAAGCTCTTTTCGAGGTGAGGAACATATCTTACTAACTCAAATTCGTATCTCCGCGACTTGCGACTCATTATGTCAGATCGGGTCACAAATGTTCTCTTTATAAAGTATGTGCAATTTATGATACAGAGCATGTTTATAAGCTTTGAGTTGGTCTGCGATATCGCACGAAGCTAGCTACAGTAACCAAAGCCCATTCAAGACTATTCTCTTTCAGGGTGTATTATATCTTTCTCATTGATACAAAAACATAATTCAAATATTTAATGGCGAGCAATAAATAATACTTTGGAGCTTTAATGTCCGCGAACTCATCTCCCCATGCAGCCTTTCCATCTCCTAGTCTCACCCAGGCTGACGGGCCTTCCCCATACTTCACACTCTACCAAAGGAAGGGAAAGGGGACAAGGGAGCACTAAAAAGGGCTTTATCCAGGGCGGTGGCGTGGAGGTGCGTGGGATTACTCAATGAGGGGAGAGGCTGACTGGGAGGTGATCCAGTGTTAGCGGGGATCCTCACACTGTAGGGCCTACCTCCAGGCCCACAATGGCGGTCGAGGGGGAGGCGCCGGTCATGCTTTGTGGGTAGGTCGTCGTCATGTCAACCAGTGTCTCAGTCGGGAGAAAAGACGAAGCCATGTTCCCACGAGAACCGCCAGGTATATGTCTTAACCTCTACTGGAGAGGGCCATGGGCTTTGTGGTTGTTTTTTTATATATGCCCAAACCGTCAATTTTCTTCGTTGTGATTTGGGAATTCATTGATAGGTCATTTGAGGGTCATTCTTGGCAAGCTAATCCCGTGGGACTGATGCTATAACATTTTTTGCTGAGAGGAGCTATACCATGGCGAAACCTATGTTAGAGAAAAGATCCAGCTTGAAATTTATATTTCCCTGAATTGATTTTAGGGAATCTTTATACTTTGATGAAACGGGTATGGTGGCTTGTTTTACTGCATCTCCTAAAATAGTGGGTAATGTATAACAGCACCAAATTTGGTATGAGGCACCTCTGAGGCATAACTATCAAATTGTGAAGGGGAGCCACCTTGAAATATCAAAATGAAATTTTGGCAAGTTCTTTTGTTTTTCAGCATTTGAAATTTAAGGCATTTAACAACATTTATTGGCTATCTTAGATTAGATCTCTTGTGTAGATTCGAAAGGCAATTTATTGGATTCCCTGTGCCTTAATCTTCCAATTTTGACTTCATCTATAGGTAGGAAGAGGTATAATCCTTTCGCTAATATAGCCAACCAGGACCTTTTAGGCAAATTCTTTGTCCCAGGTTGTCTACGTCGGTAGATCTACATGGTCCTAGAGGAGAGGGCCCTCCAGTCTGCTGAGGGGTAAAAGAGGGATAGGTTCCCGGAACACACGTGTGCTCTGATTGGTTGGCTGCTTCCCGCTGGGTAATTGCTCCATCTGATTGGATGCTTAACCCCCGGCCGGCCACTCTCCCTTTCATGTAGGCAGGATGGCTCGCGGTCAAACACAAGCCTTTGTGTCCTAACCAAATTTATGTCAGGGCCCGGCCGATCCCCCGGTATATCACCGGGCGGGCCTTTCTTTGTGTTTGCCACCTCGTGTTGACAAGCGGCATCAGGTGTCCATAGATTCCCCTTTACAGTCTATTAATGTGCCATTTCCACCTGT
Source organism: Lepidonotus clava (assembly GCA_936440205.1). Taxonomy (NCBI): domain Eukaryota; kingdom Metazoa; phylum Annelida; class Polychaeta; order Phyllodocida; family Polynoidae; genus Lepidonotus; species Lepidonotus clava. Next base: position 18,884,796 of record OW387136.1, on the reverse strand, counting down.
AAAGCGCAATAAGAAGTGTATCAAGGTGTAAGTGACTTGAATGCTATGGATGTTTTAGTATGGTTTCTATTAACTTATAACGTAAAATGGATGCTCTTAGCCTGTGTTTTAACCTGGATAATCATTCAGCAAGGACCCCATCCAAGAGAGGGACACTCATATAATCGCAATGATTAATCAGTTAAATATAATATTATATGATTTGAATAAGGACGAATCCCAGTGATCATAATAGCCATTCCAAAGGGTCCAGCAATGCTATAGAATAATTGCGAGCAATGCTAGACCTGACCATATTGGTCTATAACCCATAGTCTAGGACAAACCATTAACCCATCTTAGAAATTAATAATGTGAATTTCAAATTGGAATCAAAAGCCTATTTTGAAATGAAATGACTTGGAATTCCAGATTATTTCCATATCGGAATACAACCCCAAGACCTTCACCAAAGCCTATTCCCCAGGCCCACCTTTGGAATAAGTGACCACCCATACTGACCCTGCACTGACCAGCCGTCACCAAACACTCCCCTCCTCCCGCAGACATTCCTGCACGCCTCCTGCAGGTGTGGGGGGTGGGGGCAGTGTGTGGTCATACTCCCCCACCCCCAACCCACACCCTCGAAGCCATGCTCAGACCCTTAGCCTCGGGTCTTTGTCTCACAACCCATAGAAGCCTTCTTCCAAACAGTTTAGGCCTGGAACCATAGGAATCAATATCCCAATCGTTTATGCTCCATAAAGCAATAGCAAATATAATGACTCCATAAACAATGCATGGTCCTAAAATTTAAGGCAAATGTAAAATAGATTGTTGAGCATAGGTGTTTGATACCATTTTCATCAATCAGGTTTCGCCTTAGAGGGTCAGGCTCAATCTATAACCATGTTCTTGATCTCTAGAAGTACAGGACGGCTAACATCAACAGGTATTGACACACAGGGATTTTGGGATGGAACGTATGGTATCTTCTGTTGTAGTATTGAGAAACATTAGTTTACCAATAAAGTTGTCTTTTTTATTCACACCGAGTGCATATGTATAGAATTCCCAATACAATCATGCTTGGATGGTATCTTAATGGGAAATATAGGTGCGATACGAAATGGGCTTTGGTTCCTTTTTCGTGTCAAGTTCTGCCTCTAGCCCTGGTCCAACTATTCTTCGCAGTATGAGAGAACAGATAGGAAAGTCGGAATGGATGCTCGCTCAAGTCCTGAGTCTGGCAGCAGGATTGCAGGTTGAGCATGGGAGTGTTGAGGGAGAGACTGCATGCCTCAGAGTCATGCCTCGCGCATGAGGGTGTTGGACGATCGGGTTGTTACTAGGGTGCGCCTTGTGTGAGCTTAGTGATTCAGGATCAAGGAGGAGGGGAAGGGGTCTCTATGCATTCTTGATTGTGTTGGTGAGGTTTCTCAGGCCTATTGATATTCCCGTGCTCACCCTAATTGCACTTCGGACCTTGTGGCCCTTCGTCACCATTTTTGTGCCTTACTTTGCCTATTTTTTCTAAGTCCAGCATCCCATTTAACCCTAACTTGGTCTTAATTCTGCTGCTTGTGCCTCATGCATTATAGGCTATAATCATCTAAATCTGGAGATGGTTCGTGCACAGGAAGAAAGAGGTGTGAACACAGTGAGTACCTAAAAGGGACTGTTTATTTCATGCTACTCCATGCTTTATATGGCCTTGATTGGCTTCCCATTGGTCTGTAACAATCACATGATTTCGTTGACCCTTATAGGGGTCACTTCTGATTACATGCTTCCTTAATTATTAGTAAATTCTTTACTTAATTTTGTACCAATTTGATCACAGGGATTTATTCTACATCTTTTACTAATAATTATATCCAACTTTCAGGCTTCTTAAATTCGTGCCTACAGTCACGGAGTGGTCTGCAATTCATCACATAGGAAAGGAATTACAAATACTGTCATTGTGTATGGAATCATTGAATTGTAGGAAAGTGGTGAAGTATTTTAACATATACATGTACTTACTTTTCAGGTTATGTATGTCCTCACTAGGCTCTGCTTGTACCTGTTTTGCCTATTATTGTCACTGTTGTGCAAGAAATTACACAGGCAAGGATCGTCTATATTATACCATATGTAGGTGTCTAATCCTTCTTTTGTTAAAATGTCAAACGAATTCAGTTTTGGTCCTAGTTAACTACACAAAAACTTAGTGATCCTTCGTCTGACACCAGATTATGACATAAATCCTTTTCAGAGAAGTTCCATATTGTTGTCCATGTAGTTGTTATGACACGTTCCTCTACAATAAGCTGTAGGTAGGTACATCCCACATTGTTGTCGTCCTCCCGTCGGTGTTAGAAGTGTTGTTGTGTATTAAAGGAGACTCTGAGCTCGCTGTCAGCTTAATCAAAGTATATACAGGGGGTCGGGTGGTGGCCTCACCCGTGTTGACGAAAGTGAACGTGACAGGCGCTCACAGACAGTACAGGAGTGTTCCCAACACACAGATATATGTCATAGGCATCTCCCACCCCTATTTTAGAGGTGTGTAGGCTAGATATGACGTCCCCGACTTGACCCTGTACCTCATGGCTTCAGGGCCATTCTTTGATTTTTAATTAAGCCGCCATTTTAATTAAGTAATGAGGATAAGTAGTGCAAGTTCTAGCTTAGTCTAAAAGTGGTACTGTATGGAAGTAGTTGTTTAATTAATGGCTACCATGTATCTCACGAAGGTGTAATTCGAAGGTGATAAATGTATCAAAAATGGAAACACATTACGAACAGTGTAAATATAATGCAATGCATTTCAACGATGTTTTCATGTCAGATATCAAAAAAGTTTGAGACGACTTCTGTCTATGCGGGCTATAAACGATGGGATATATAATCTAAGGTGATTTGCCAATACTCTAGGTCGACTTCAACGTTAACTTTGACTTTCTGAGGGTAAATTTGCCCAGGAATGTTAAAAGCATAGTCTCTCCTATCGAGAAAAAAACATACTCCACTTATACACCAGAAAGCAGGTATATTCCTCTGCCCATGTCACTAAATCTCAGATAGGAGACCACACAAGGTACAGGTATGGAGCTTTCAACCTACACAGTTTTCATCGCAGGAAAAATTCCTTCGGGGCCAGCACCAAAAAAAGGAGAAAATATTGCAAAACTAGTTGGTGTATATGTACAACTCTGGTGGCTCACACCAGGCCTGTGTTTTGGGGCATTAGCAAAAGCCCTCAACCGAAAACTTTGTCAGACGACATTCAGGCCTGGCTGCCTTTAAGGAATGCCGGGCGCCATGCCCAACAACCAATCAGCGGCGAGAACAAAGTCAGCGCGGGACAGGCGTGTGGCGGGCGCGGGGCGACACGTGTTAAGAAGAAAATTCCATTTAAGTGTCCATATCATATGCATGTTTAATTAATATGATATTTCTAAGTTAATAGATGTTCTTCTTTCTCTTATTTCTGTTGCTGATTTTTGTGTAATCCTTTTCCTGTTTTCCTGTCTTTCTTCTCTTTCCATTCCAATTACACATTCCCATTCTTTTTCGAAATAATTCCTCTTTCTTTCGTTTCACATGAAATAATATACAAAATTCGCCAGCCATCTAGGTTAAAAACAGTATACCCACTGTGGGAAGGGCAACTTTGTAAATTTTTGTCCTGTTTTGGGTTTATTCTTCATAATTAAAATGATAAATCATGAAAAATTAAGTTCGAATAATTTAGATTCACAAGATTGACCCTATAAGTCACCCAAAATAAAGAATATTCTTGATTATAATTAATATTTTCAATTGAGATAATGGGGATCTATATATTTAAACACAAACCTCCATCTACAGGTACTACAACCGACATTAAGCTGAGTGTATGCTCCTTCAGAGGGAAATACCCCATGGATAACAAAGCAGATGCACAAACAGACCAGTCCATGTTTTTGCATCCGACCAGGAGCTACTGATACGCTGTTTCACCTTTTATATCTGCCCCTGGACCACGGGTTAGCTGAAGGTCACCTCAGCGATATTCATACTCACAACCACACGTGACCCAGCGCCGAGGTTTGACGAGATCACCAGGGTTTTCTCCGCATGGGAGGAGAAGTGATACAGATAAGTCAAGTTTACAAACATACAAGAAAGGTCATATGAGAGCGGGAGGGTTGACTTAGCCACTGCTAAGACGTTGATGCCAACAGGGGGTAAATATGCTGGTCACGTCGTCCGTCGGGCTGGGGATGGAGCGGTCAAGGTTGTCAATGGATTTCTAATGCACTCAATGGGCTTTTGTTATGGTTGTCAGCTTTAATTTAGAAGTATACAAGCACTAATGAAAAGTATGATTATACTTGTATCACGAATATTATTACATTTGAAAACATGGATGCACATAGTGAGCATTCAATATTGCAGCTGAAGGGTATCACAATGTTCCTTATTCCGGTGTTATAGTCGCAATATATAATTTCCATGAATTATGATTATAATCGAAATGAAATCAAAGGTTTCAATAGTGATGATTAGAATATAATAGCTTTTTAGATTAGGATAAAATGGTCTGTTATGTGAGCAATCCAAAGGGAAGAGTGCAATTGATAGCCTACTTTAATCGTGGAAATAGTCAATTACAGTAATATTTGGTATTGCATCTCTACTAGAATTAATGATTTCATGACCATCACGAATAGTACCGGAAATCTAATTATGTCCCTATTTGCAAGCTATTATACTGCAATTCAAGAAATACAACGTCGTTGTTACGGATTGCCTGAACAATATTCTCCAAAGGACGTTTCTTTTCGCCTTTTTTTTCGAAAAAAAATAAAAGGTATTGTGCACACCAACGCAACCAACATTATGTTTGTATAGTTTATGATTGGCCATACAAGAGAGCACCACGTAGAGTTCAAATAAGCGAACGAGTATCTTGAGTCGTAGATATTACCACCAAGTATGGCCCTAGACCCTTAAATTCGACACGGCGATATGGTCATTTCTTAAAATCGATTGGGCTTACTGATAGGCGTGAAAAAATAAACGACATGACATAGCTTGTTTCTTAAATTCGACATGTGACATGGAAGACTCTTAAAGATGAATGCAACATGGGGAGATAAGCGGCAGGTGACATTGCCATATATTTCAAGATTAATTTCAAAATGCGACATCGGGATCTCCCCATTGGCCCCCCCATGTTGAAAAGACGTTACACGGGAAATGCACTTGCAGCAGTCTCGGGCAATTCAGTGTCCCCCTCTGGTGCTAAGTGTGGAAAGATGTGTGGGACATGCATGGAACTGTATGTGAGATTGCGATGCCTCCTGACCACTGTAACCAGCACCCCTCCCCCCCCCCCAATCTTTGCCAAATTTAGACCTTTTTTAAACGTAAAAATTCAAAACCATGAATGGGGTGCCTCAAATGTGTACGTACAGGTGCCCTCTCCCCCCTTTTTATTTTAAATCTCTCGATCCGTCCCTGACGGACTAGACCTCCTCTTGTAAGAAATTTCTTAAGTGACGCAATACTTTCTTATTTATGTTTTTATTCTTCAAGTCATTATTTACCAGTCAGCAACATCCTGCAGTTGCTATGTCCATGTTATACATAATGTATGTAATACATGTATATAAGTGTTGAATCTATACCAAACCTAACAAAGGATTATATATGTGTCAGATAAATCAATATAATATTATCTGCATATGAGCACCAAGGGTCCTGGTCTGTTCGCTGCTGCCACCTGTTGTGTATTGATAGGCAGACTACCTGTTAGAACACCTTCACCCATATATATCAGTGCATACCAGCAGCAGGTGAGACCAGGTCTTGATTGTGTGTTTTCTAACGAATAATTCTATATATAATATCTACCAAACGTTATTTTTCTGGATCAGTTTATATACCTCTTGATTTTGGCTTTTGACAGGTTTGACCGGTGTTTTAAAATCAAGTACATTAATGTTGTCTTTGAATGATAAAAGGGAGATTGTAAGGCTGCCATCCACTAGTCAACTTAACACAACACTCAGGGATTAGGGTCGGGTGGCAGTGCCGGTCAAAGTTTATACAAGAATTACAAAAATACATTCCAGACAAGAATATTGATGTTATTATTGGGTTTGGTTGAATATTTGTTGTCAATATTGGTTAGAAATCGGGGGCTCTGCCCCCAAACCCCCCTTTTTCTTTCATTTTTTCTATTTCTAAACTTTCTTATTAATTGCCCCATAAACAATGACCGACCTAAGACAAACAAGAGGGGATTATCTTCTATCAACACGTTGACTACTGAGGAGATCCCGATTGTAAACTTTTGATCAGTTAGACAATATTTTATTTGATTTTTATGTACAGGTAATATTATTTTTCCTCATTATCTTCATCTATTGCATTTGATAAAGAGGTGGCGCCGTAAACTTGTCTTGCATGGATATTATAATCATCACATGAAAAACATGAATGTAATGATATGATATGAGATGAAATTATATACATCGAGTTATGTAGTGAATGGAATTTGTTGATTTATAGAATAAGTCTTCAACCATTGAACTAGCGAAAGGATTATTACACAATTCAAAGATTATTCATATTACAAATCAATCAGCTATAATATACATTCTTATCTACAATGATGACTTATGATATCAATCAAACACCATGGTACAAATCATGCACATTAATGTTCATTTCGAGTTGTCAACTGTATTTTTCCGGTGGGCTTTTGTGGCAAAGAGTCTGATGATATCCCAGAGGAGCTCCACTAATTCAAACATTGTGATGACGGAAAAGCCTAACCACAATCCGGTCTGACCTCCTATGTCAGATAGCAGTTGGGTAATCTGAAAGTGAAAAGTGGAGCAGTTATCTTTTACGTGTAAACCATGGCCTGAAAAGAATTACATCGAAAACAATGTTTTCGATGTAATTCTTTTCATGATGATAGGTGAAATTGCAAGTAAAGCCCATTTAATTTCCATGAAAATAATTGTTTATTGCACATAACAAATAACAGTTCCTTTAAATATTATATATGTTTCTATTTATAGTGATAATTATACGTGCGTTGTTATTAAGGCATTGTAAATTACCTGATATGAGGGACTTGTTTCAATGATTTTCATATCAAGATCTGCGAAAAATATTCGCAATTTCAGAACATTGGCCCTGAAAAACAAAGCAAAACACTGATTTCAATTGGGCCAAGGAGCAACAGACATACTGATTTCTAACATTTGACTTTAATAAATTGCATATTGCACTCACATACCATTTTTTGATATTAACACATTGTCCGTGGTCCCTCGTCTTAAGATGTCAGTCAATATAAAAGAAATACTATGAAGTAATATTGCATCTTAACCTATATCAATATTGGTAGCTTAAGTGTTTCTGAGATAATTTTGTAGTATATTATGAGAATCATGTTGTTGGTTTATGTTTTGTCGCGTAGTATGATTATCTTGGAAGTGATACATGATGCCAGAGTCCGAATGTTCACCATGGCCAAAAATATCAAGATTCTGCTCTTGAATGCCTACTTGACGTTTTGTGTCCAGCGAATGAAGAATATAAAGGCCGACTGGCATTGCAAACTTAACATAATAATTAGGAATTTTTGTATTTCTCAGTCTTAACGGCGTTCAAAATTCTAACTCAATGGATCTAGTTTCCTGATTGTGAAGTGCTAATTAACACATGAAAAGTAAGGAAAAACCTACCTAATGAAGCTCTTCTGGACTTCTAGTGTGTCGGAACCAATGGTGTTATAAACGGACTCGTCCGAATCATATATTGTGTTTAAGACTTCTTGCTGTTCAGCGAATGATAACAAATAGTAAATTAGTGGTAGTTGCTAGTATTGTTATTGTTATTTGAGTTATCAAAATTAAATTAAGGTAAGTGTTCTCCTACCAAATTGTAAGAGGGTCTCCCACATCTTAAATTTAGTGAAGAGATGATATTTTCTAGTACTCACTTATAAGCATAAATATGACATAATTATCTTACAAGACAAACATACAATCGCAACTGTGAAAAGTTATCATAATGGTCATAGTCAAGATATTTCATATGAACAACCCGATTCTTGGGCACATTTCCTCGCTATCACTTGCTGATAGGCCTATTTCAGATCATAAATGCTAAGGAAATGTGTTTGACTTATGGCCAACCCGTTTTTATTATTATCAAGAACCACTTCACAGTACAGAGTGATCTTCCAGTAGTATTTCCCCATCATAACTGTATCAATAGGATCATACCTCTTAGAAAAAACAATTCGGTTCATCTCTATCTGAGGGACATGCAATCCTTCAATCAAGGACTACAATACCAATTATAAGTATCATTTTGAGACTGGAAAGCTAGTGTTGAAACTGTTGAAGGGTTTCAAGGTATCCTACCTGACCACTAGATGGATGGGTTCTCCAGATTCAAATTAAGATTACAGACATTAACAATATAAGAATTCTTCATGTACACGTGCAATTTCTATAACCTATTGTGCTTTAGAAACATGAGAGATTTAGGGGGAGTTTTACACTGGTCATATTATTAAGATCGTATTTTTAGTTATGATATTTTGACTTTTCATGATTGAGTTGCACTTTTTATGATCTTATGTTCCTATTTTATTATTAGAGTTATGATTATTGGTTATTAAGAACATCTTATCTTAAATTTTGTGGGATGTGAGAAACGCATTTCCAATTCCCCTAGTGTGAAACTCGCCCTTAATCTATAATCGTGTCTTACAATCAATACAAACCTCGTAAGCAGTTGACGGCCATTCAGTTTGTGAAATCTCCCGCTCGTGCACAACGTGGCTTTAATACAAAAAATGTGAAGTTTGATGAATCTGGTAAATGCTATGTCTTATATAATATGATATACGGATGCCAATTTACGAATAAAATAACTTTAATCCCAACTGTATGAATTTACTGAGAACGTGTATGGTATTCTAAATGACTTCAGTTACTTATCTTTCTGAGGTAATTCTTTGATCTTTTGGGGTAATAATTGCAAGTTACACTTTGCTTAACGAACAGAATAATTATGAACGTGCATGTACACGTGTACTTTATGACATTCACTTCTCAGATATTATAAATGGAGCAACTTACTGGCAAGCAGGTGGACAGTACAGCTCACACCCCAAGATACCCGCAGCAAACTTTTCATTGACATCCATGACGCATATATCTAAATATGGGAATCGAGATAACCGGTATTATTTTAGATCAAGAATTGCTTCAACCAATCTGATCTCAATCACCATTCCTATTCCTAAGACAAGAAGCGCTGGCAAAGTTAAGGAGGTGTTTCTCACTAACTCTAAGTTTGTATTTTGAAGTACGATAATTTATTTTGGCTTTTCAGGGTTACATTTCAGACTTACGATCTTATGTTCCTGTTGTTGGCCATATAGTATATAATGTTAAGGCTATTGACTGTAAAAGTCATATTATCTTAAAATCTAGGGTGTGAGAAATGCATTTGTGCTAAAGCCTGGTTTCCACTGAACGACTTTCATGGATAGTTCCTAACGACCATGAACGACTGTAAGAAATAAAATTCTTTGCTCATTTTAGTCATTCAGAAAGGCACTACTTCTTGTTTTCACTGAACGACTAAAATACTGATATCTGAACGATTCTTGGACAATCTGGACGATTTTTCCAACAACAGAGGTTAGAAAAGTCAGGGAACAATAGATTTAATTGCTTTTAATTGGTCTTGGAAAAATTGTCGGCATTTGTCATCCAGAAATATTAAACAGATTTAATATTTGGTCGTTGGTGAATTGTTCACAAATGTCGTTCACAAATGTTGTTTGTAGTCGTTCACAAATGTCCTTACCCCTGAATTTTTGTTTCCACTGAATGATTTTATTAACGACCACAAAAGATTTGTGGATCGTTCAGTGTCTTTCATAGTCGTTAGCAAAATGTCGTTCGGTGGAAACAGGCCTTGATATGAAACGAGCCCTTCATTCTGTACATGGCCTCGGTTTACTGTAAATATGCGATTGGAAATGCAGTATCATATCGATCAATGGATGGGTGTGAAAGAGAAATCAAAATACTTTTTTAAATTTTGAACTTCTATTGTAGAGTGAGGAAGGTGACTCCTTACAGGTAATTTATGTATTACAGGTAATTAATGTACCTATTTCAGAGCCAAGCTCACCTACAGTGATATTACTGGTGTTGATCATAGAGCCAAGGTTGCCCACATTGATGTTACTGATGGTCATTAAAGAATTAAGCTAACCAACAGTGCTGTTGGTTTTGTTGTTTTGCTTGTTTGTTTGTTGGGGTAGTTTAACATCTAACCAACCCTTTAGGGTTCTTTCCAGACTGCAAAAGGTTATGCCTTTCAGCTAGCTTTATACCACATGGGTGGTGACCAAATCTATGAGATGAGGTGTGCCTATTTGAAGCAGTGGGATTAAATCCCCCTTTATGGTGCTGTCACACTGAGATATCATGCCACAGACCTTTTTCATTAGGGTGTGTGCCCCCTGGTGAAGTAAATGGAACCAATGGTTTAGGTCATTTCCTAAATTAAAGTTAACCTATATGGACTGAAGCATATAGGTTAACTATGGGAAATGACCTGAACCATTGGTTCCATTTACTTCACCAGGGGGCGCAACACTCTTAATGAAAAAGGTCTATAGACCTTGTGCAGATCTGGTCACGTGATCAATTTTTGGTGATCACCACGGGGTGAGCATGACCACATTGATATGAAATAAATGCAGAATTCATAATTCTAAATGATAAAGGTAGTTGCTTGTTATCAGGTTATGCCTAGGATTCAGCGGGGCTTAAATATTTGTTCTAAATCTTTTAGATTTATAGATAATGATGAAAATAAACTGATCACCAAGATGGTGGACAACTTATTTTAGGGGATGTGAAATCATCTGCACAACGTCTATAGGCCCACATGATACCTCCCTCATTCACATTATACTGACCACGGGCCGACCAGTCATGTTTTATGGTTCTTCCTTCATACTGAGTGCCAGGCAAGCAGTGACCACTGCCATTGTTAAAGTCTTTGGTGTGACTCAGTCCGGGATAAATCCTAAGACCTCCCAGACTTTGAAAGGGCACTGTACCAGCTGTGCTACCGAGTCTTGTCTCCCTATTACAGAACCAACCTCAAGTACAGTAATATGACTTGCGCTGATGACTAAACCAAGCTTACCTACAGTGAGGTTAGAGGTGTTGATTACAGAGGCAAGCTTATCAACATTGATATAACTGGTGTTGATTCTAGAGCCAAGGTTATCTGCAGTGACATTACTGGTGTTGGTTGCAGAACTAATCTTACCTACAGTGATGTTAGTGGTGTTGCACACCCCTAGACTGCTTGCATCCAGAGACGCAAATGTAGATGCATTATTAGGGTAGAAGGGATCGTAGCATCCACAACTGGACATGAGGTTTCGTTGAAAGCATGTATACTTGCAGGCCTAATTAGATAAAACATAAAATATACTGCAAGCTTCACAATTTATAATGGGCATTCACTCAATCGAGAATTATAAAACATTGGTTCTGGAAAATAAATAAACGTTCCCTTATGACTTTAACCCCCATCTATCATTACTCTATGTAATCTACATTACTAATTTATGAAATGCACAACTATTCAGGAACACCAGAGCTGGTTCTCAATGGGACGCATTGGAACAAAACCTGTGGTTCATTGCCAAATTCTGCAGAATAAATAGTCCAACCTTCAAGAAAGATTAGTTAAAAGTAATCCTCTAGACATTACTTTCCTATGACCCTTTTTAGATAAGGTAGGCTCTGATTAGGAATGTATCCTAGGCCAAATACCTAGGCTATTTATCAACACTATCCTAGAGCACAGCTAAACACCAAATATCACTTACTTTTGACGAATAATCTATTGTTCGTGCAGGATCTAGGTGGGCCCAGGCGTTTTTCGCATCATTTAGGGTGTCCGCTTCCCTCGAGCAAATACCATAAGGAGGGTAGGTGAGATAATGGTCCGCCTGAAATGAAACTGACAATCAGCATGTGTGTACAGTATGTCGGCTGAGGGAAGTTATACAGGTTGGCAAAACCATTCTGAAAAATGGTTTCGGCACAATGGTATTGAGGTAAAATGTGCATCAATCAAAATATCTCGAGGTCCCTTAGTCATGTCAATCCTCATTTCCCACAGCAGGCTAGGCGCCTATACCAAGAAGAGTGTTCATCTACAAACTAATAATAATTTTTGTGAAACTTTAGATAATTGTTGAGTGTATTTGTTTTTTTTACGTTCGGCATAGCCAATCTGCCGCCTAATCCCACTTAGTGACTTAGAGTTACATACAGTTGCCATGTATACAGTTAATGATGGGTCTGAAATGAGAAGGCTTATCCACCATCTTTGATTTACCTTCTTATTTTTTTTTTTTTTTTTAACTTGATTTTATTGGGTCCACGGAGTTCGGCTTAGCCGATCTTCCACCCGCTCCCCTATGCAATACAGTATCTCATTTTTTAAGGAGCGGGTGGGCATATACTCAAAATATACAGTGTCTTGCCATGAAAACGGCATTTGGGTGTATTAATGAGATGAAATGGAATGAGTTTTGACTAATGAAATATATTTCACAGTACCTTCATAAATGGGTTATTTACCAACGCGCTCATTACTTTTTTAAATACACTCTTATCTATGATTTGCCTAGAGGGGGATGGTAGCCCATTCCATTCAATCATAGCTCTATAGTAAGGGTTTTTGTCGAATTTAAAATGGTTTTTCTTAGGCAACTTAAACAAAATTCCTTCATGTCTTCTGGTAGCAATGTCACGTTGGTCAATATACTCTTTCTTCATAGTTTTTAAGTAGAAAGCAAACTGTAATAGATGTAGCCTACGCCTATGAATCAATCTAAAAAGATTCATTTTTCTATGAAGAGTTTCTGAAGAGTCACGCAGGTCAAACCTAAGTGAGTGTTGGTTTTGGGCAATCAGCAGACCCTGATTTTGCAATTTTTGGATATTCTTATTCCTATATTTAACACCTTGATCCACAACAAAGTCTGCATATTCTAGAATAGGAAGGATCGTGTTCTTATAGACTGCCACAGCTGCTTTAGTAGTTAAAAATGGTCTAATCTTCTTAAAATAATTCAATTTTAGCTGTACATTATTTACCAGGGTATTCTGATGTTCCATAAATGTTAAATCAGTGTCCACCAATACGCCCAAATATCTATACTTCAATACTTGTTGAAGTTCCTCATTTTTAAGTTTAAAAGTAACTTCCTCATTAGGCCATAAGCTACCACAGACTTTTGTTCTAAAACATTGTGATTTTTTAATATTTATTGTTAGTAAATTATTATCACACCATTCAGAAATTTTGATCAAATCATTTTGTATTACTTGTCTATCTGTGTGATATATTACTGTGTCATCGGCATACAACTGTATGCCACTATTCACAATTTTTGTAATATCATTTATATAGATAGAAAATAATATAGGCCCGAGGATGCTACCCTGAGGGACTCCATAGGTTATAGGTTCGGTTGATGACATTTGATTATTAAGTCTGACACGCTGACATCGGTTACTAAGGTAGGATTCAAACCATCCAACCGTCTCAGCAGACAAGCCTATTAGTTTTAATTTTTTTGCTATTAATTCATGGGAAACAGTATCAAACGCTTTTTTTAAGTCCAGGAAAACAATATATGGGTCTGTGTGGTTATTAATTGCTGAATAAACATCATGAAAGAAGGAAGTAATGCCTGAGATAGTCGAGTAATTTTTCCTAAAACCATGCTGAGATAGGGCAAGAATATTATTTCTATACAAATAATCTTGTAATCTACTACAAACAATTCGCTCAAGTATCTTCCCTGGTAAAGGTGTTGGAGCAATGGGTCGTAGTTCAGAGATATATTCTGGATTTGGCACCTTAGGAATTGGTACTATGGTACTTAGCTTCCAGTCAGTTGGGAAACTGCTTTTACTTAGAGATAAATTAAGTAGTGATATAAATCTAATTTTCTGAGATCTAGCTGCATCCACAAATACTTTAGCCTTAATATTGTCCAGAGCTGCAGACTTAGAGGTGTCAATCCCTTTCAGTACATAGATACATAGATTATATGGATCTTTGATAATCAATTTTGCTTTGAATAGATCCTTTCTTTAAATGCTGTTCATAAATTAGAGCATTATCATGTACGTGGCAAAATGTGATCACGAGTAAAAAAAAAAAAAAAAAAATTATGAAAAAAAATTATGGATCCAGAAATCACACGACAATCTTATATCGCGAAAATGTAACTTAGTGATGACGGCATGAAAAGTTAGCATCGCCAAAATCCATTATAATTTTAGAGCATTAATAATTGTCCTGGTCCCATATATTCATAACTAATTTGGCTGATCAGAGAAAATTTGATCAGGGTCCCGTGATCAGAAATTCTGTCTATCATGAATAAATTTTACAAATAATAATTCCTCTTTGACATTATTTTGCAATAGCACAATACATTTTTGTTAAAGGCGAAATCACTGATCATAGGACCCTGATCAAATTTTCCCTGATCAGCCAAATTAGTTACGAAGATATGGGCCCTGAGCGTACCCGTTTGATGGCGACGTAGGTCTCGGTGCCCGGCCTGACGCTGAAGCCCACGTCCTGGGGGAAGGGCATCTCTGTAGCGTTGTGGATGACCACCCTGAGCCCTGCTGACTGTGACACCTGCTGCACGTACTCGTTCTGTTGGATGTACAGAACCAGCTCAAGCGCTGCAAGGGGCACGTCAAAACAACTGGTAAAGGACAATGTGAGGACAAAGAAACAAATTCGTGCATAAAGATTTGAGTGCAAAATCAATGTTTTAAAAACTCTAATCGTTTAGGGGGCCTTCCATACGCATCAAAGGGGGAAGGGGTCTGGGTTTTTTGAAAATGTGTGTATGTTCCAGTACAAACCCGATGGGTATTTATTTTTAACAAGGGGATGGGGGAGGGGTCTGAAAATTGTGAAAATGTGCGTACGTACTAAATGGAAGGCCCCTAGACTGGAGTCATTCCAAGTTAAAGCTCTGTGCAGACATGGCTCAGAATGTGCCAAAAATTAATTTTGAATTATCAACATGAATGCTCTCTTAGGTCAGTCTGTAAATAATGAGAATGTTATCCATAAAGCCTCTAGTTCTTAGGAACTAGTAGTTTATTCTTGAATATTTTGATACTTTAATATGAATAGGATTTTAATCTCTTACCATATCTGGGTCCAGGCTTGTTAACTGACTTAATTGCTGTAAAGTTGTATCCATTGTTGATAGTATAGCAATTCCCGTACTGTGCATTTGAGGTGTGGGAGAAATTTCTGAAAATAAAATTTTAAAGTAGTATTCATTCTCTTATTCATTGATCAGCAAAACTGTGAAGAGAAGACGTGTTTAGTAAAGGGTGTACGGAGCAAACAGTGCATTGCAAATGAAGGTCATGAGAACAGACCCGGCAATTTTTACATTTTTCAATAGCCTTCAGCTGATGGGTTCCCTTATGATTTCATATGACATTGCGTTGTATACGTATAATATTATAAACATTAATATGCTTAACGTATACGTACACGTTATACATAATATAATGTAATATGTGTATACTGTTATATGTATATTATACATAATATAAATTATTATATCGAACTTTATAGTTCAATTCATTAATGATCTGGCTTTGGTAGTTCAGTTGATAATTACTGTGACTTGGGTGACTATCAGAGTAGATGTTTCCAATAGTCAGATTGCTCCTCATGTAATATATAGGACCCCTCATTCTGAGTGGTAGTTCAAAGTTTAATACATTACATTTAGGTGTGCACAATCACATAAACCAATGGTGTTCAGGTTGATGTCATAGGCAAATCAATTAGCCAAAAACATGGAGTAAAGTCTACTGTTTAACAAGTGATATGGTCAGACATCATTCTAGCCAATCAGAGTAGTCATTTCATTAGACCTTCGATGATGTTCGTACTTTAGAATCCCCAGGCTAATGCATTCCAATGCTTACTGCGGTATTTCGAATATCTTTCCCCCAAAGACTCAGAATGCTATCAGCCTATATATATATATATATATATATATGTATATATATATATATATGTATATATATATATATATGCTTTAGAGCTGTGTTCATTACTATTCTCTGCCCATTGTCTAACACAAGAATAGACCCCAGTGATATCGATCTCCCCAGATTTATCTCAACAAATGGGCATGCATGTCTGCCCTGGTCTCTGTTTACTCAGCTGCGGAAAAGCTACCCATATGTCACATACCATTTCTTCTAGAGTTCTGTGAATTTGATTATCCAGCACTCCCAATCAATATACATGTAATAATGATTGTTTTTAAATATTTCTGTAATGCACTAGCTATGGTGTATTTATCCATAATTTTCAAACCTAGTCAAACACATAATTGTGACCCACCATAGGGAAAGGATGCTGCCTGCAGGAATCCAACATTTAAGAGGATGTTTCTTAGCTTTTAAATGACACCAAATATTAGAAATTTTGTTAAATAATGATGAAATTCCAGGTACTAGAACCTAGGAATGTCTATGTTCCTGAAAATGCCAATAGGCCTATATTGAATTATTCAATATTCATTGAGATATTTGATGATATAATCTGATTATCCAAATTAATACATTGATAGTTCTAAAATGTTAACAGGGCCATAAATTTCGATCTAGAAATGTTATTCTGTACCTGTTAGAACTTGGAATTTCCTCAAGTTACACAACCCAATACAATGACACAATTTTTTACAAGAATCCCTAAAAGCATTTAATCTTTTTCCATAGGAACCAAATGGCTAATGTATCATAAAATTTTAGAATAAAACATTCCAATAAGTGATTTTGGGATAAAATAGAATATGGGGTATGTTAATCGAAATGTAGACAAAAAGTTCGTCTAGTGCAGTTTTATCACAATTTTTCATACAATTTTACTCATATATCCCTAAATATTGCCCTGGTACATAGGATACAACCCTCTAGAAGCATCCTTTCCTTGTGGTGAGGCACAGAATTGTCATTATCTAAAACAAATAAATTACAGATTCTTCTGATCACCAAAAAGTGAACACGTGACCACGTATGCATGAAGTCTATATGTTATGTTTTATATTTGTGTTTGATTACCGAGCAACCGTCAAACCAATGTGTTCTTACCCAGGACCACACTTGCTCCCGGAGAACGTACAGGAGATCAACATATCATCGAGAGTGTGGCCAACCCTTTTCCGGTCGGCCTCAGACAGGGAGGAGTAAGTGATCAGGAAATCTTCTTCTTCTGCGTATTCCGAACTCTCCTCATAGAAACTAGGATCGTCTTCCATTGTTGCCCAGTCAGGATCGAAAGTCCGGTTGCCACCGGCAGGTGCAACGGTGGGCTGGAAGATAATGCATTGTAACTGGAAAACTGGCACGATCAATAGTGTCTCTGTAGAAGGATGTATTAAGATTGTGACACATCTCATCATTATGATTAAGAAAAATATAGAAACCAATATTTAAGAACGTTTGGCTAGGGGGATCTTTCATTTCAAATTTTCATTTCTGATAAGTGATTGTTCATAACATTATATGGTTTTCTTCAAATGCCAGCATAATAATTATAATATCAAACTAAATGATATCAATGTTACTAGTTCACTGTTGAATATAATAAATATCTATATAATTAATTCTTTACCACCAACAGTTTTTATAACGAATTAAAACAAGAGAAGGTTTTATATTTCGTTCCTCAGGTAAGGGCATCATATGATATAATTTGATATCTCTAATAAACCACGGTAGACAAGGATAACAAAAATACTGAGCCGCGATTATAACTCGTAATCTGCCAGTGGAGCGGAACGTCTCCATGTCAAGGCGCAGAGACGAAGACCAATGCATAGTCCAGGAACAGCTGAGTCATCGGGTTATCAATTTCCATAGCATTAAACCATTGTCAATATTTTTTACTATGCAAATTCTAGGGAATATCCTGCATACCACTTGACAAAAAATGGTAGACATAGGCATACCACTAGTGGATATAATATCATTAACGTGAGCACGTACAGGTTTTTAACACTGGATCCTATGAGAAAACTTTTATTTTTCATTGGATCATGAAAAATAACAA
Source organism: Lepidonotus clava (assembly GCA_936440205.1). Taxonomy (NCBI): domain Eukaryota; kingdom Metazoa; phylum Annelida; class Polychaeta; order Phyllodocida; family Polynoidae; genus Lepidonotus; species Lepidonotus clava. Next base: position 18,866,580 of record OW387136.1, on the reverse strand, counting down.
ATCTCTAGAAATTAAATAGTTGACACATGAAATAACTCCACAAAGGTTGCTAGCCATATTTTACTCGCACACTGTTTCGTAATTCAATCAATGTTAAAAAATTATGAGCAAACATTCACAGTAGAACTGTAAATTTACCAGGTAGGCAGGCCTGTGGTGCTCGGTTTACCCTTATGATGGTAGTTGATAATATTGGCAGAGAACTGGGACAGAACTCAGAAATTCTAATGTAAACCCTATCCTACCTGAGGAACGAAATATAAAACCTTCTCTTGTTTTAATTCGTTATAAAAATTGTTGGCGGTAAAGAATCAATTATACACACAGCCCAATAGTTACCCTTACGATGGTAGTTATGATAATATTGGCAGAGAACTGGGACAGAATTTCAGAAATTCTAATGTAAACCCAAGAAAACATAATCTATAGTGTTAGAAATGCTGTCGGACTGTTGTTAGGCTGTTGGGACCCTCAAGCCCCACTCGCCGTGGTCGAAGGTTCTGTCGCAGAGAGCGGCGAAAATTCTGTCTCATGCCTACGATAATAATCTCATGGATGAGACAATGATCGCAGGCTAGAGATATTGATTGCATAGCATTCACACTGGGATTCAGGGTACCTTGCGATCATTTTCGCAAGGAATCTCCCCCTGAATCGCACAGGTACCCTACGAAAATATTCAACATGTTGAATAATTTTGCAAGGAATCACGTCGCAGAGGTCTACGATAATCTAACGTTTCCAACGTTCGCAGATCGCAGAGGTCTACGACAAACCACTTTCACCATGGCGAGTGGGGCATTAAGCCCCATTCGCCCTGGCCGATCTTTCTGTCGCAGAGAACCATGAAAAAGTTATCTTAAGCAATCGCAAATGATCTCAGGTGCGATGAAATGATCGCAAGCTAGAGATATGGATCGTATAGCATTCACACTGAGGGGAAGGGCACCTTGCGATCATTTGCGACCATTTTCGTAAGCAATTTCGTGTTGAATCGCACAAGATCACTGCGAAAATATTAAACCTGTTGAATAATTTTGCAAGGAATTATGTCGCAGAGGGCTACGATAATGCAACGTTTCCAATGTTCACAGATCGTAGAGGTCTGCGACAAACCACATTCACCACGGCGAATGGGCCTTTAGGAGAATTGTCGGGACTGCCCCAATGCCTACGATAAACAATATCTTAAGGATTTTGACGCCTATGTAAAGCCCGGTTAACACAGGCCGTCAACGGGTCCTCAGGACAATTCACTTACGTTACCCTTACGTTAATGGCCAAAAAAATGTATTATATAGGTCACTGTCGTAGGTTATAGTTGACAATTGTCGTAAGTTATTTGGTAATGAAGGGTTTACACAACCCGATAATTTCCTTAAGATAATAAATTCATGAGAATAGTTAACAGAAGGATTACGACAATGAACGTATCTAATAGATTTGTATAATGAATGGGTCCTTTGACCTAAGAAAAGGGGATTTGCACAGGCAGACAAGGGGTCTTAAGATAAGACATTCCATTATCGCAGGCTATCATAAGCCCACTCTCCTAAGCTTTTTCCAAAAAAAATCAAACTCGTCTGAAATTTTAGTTATTGTAAGGAATTAGGGGGCGTTTCACACTATACAAATCAGGATCATAGGTGAAGATACGATCTTAAATAAGTAATTACGACCTTTGCATTTCTGACCAAGTGTTTTTATAGAATTAAGATATTTGTCTGCTCTATGAGCTGTTTAAAACCATTTCACACCATGGTTTTTTGGGTGATATTTTAAGATAAGATGTCCATTTAAGATCTTAAGTGTACGACAGCTCATGGGCTATCATAACATTTAAGATCATGGAAATAAAGCATATATTATCTATGAAGAAAATTAAATATCCAATATTTTTTTATCATGCATTTAACTTTGAACAATCTGGTACAAAGTTTAATAGTTATCATTTGTCCATGTCATATTTAACCATGATAAGTTTGAAGTTAAAAAATGTCATCAATTCTTTGTTTTCTGTCATAAATTGCTAAGATCTTGCCATTTCAAACCAGACAACATATAAGTTGTAGTATCTTGTATCCAAAGTGAAAAGCAAGCCTATTTAGTTCAAACAAAATACTCTAGATGGAGGCATTGCTCCCACAGTGGTGGGAAATACAAAGCTCACAATGAACATCCATATGTAACTCTAGACAAGCACATCAGCAAAAAAGACAGAATGAGTTGATGCCAGAAAATACTGTTATCATCATGTTATATAATGGTATAAAAAAAATGATAATTTTCAACATGAATTGCAATACTTAAAGCAATTCTTATATATTAGTATAGTCATATAGGGGAGACATAGAACAAAGGTGCCATCTGGTTTCACTTTAACAAACCATACCCAATTTATTTTCTTTGATATAAGGGTTGGCATGCCCTTCAGGTAAAGATGATGCCCCATTAAATTTGTCTATAGTAAGTGTTAAGATAAGATGTTCAAGATACGACCCTAGTTATAGAACAGATTGTCTTAAATGAAACATCTTATCTTAACACTTAAGATCGTAAATATGGCTTGGTGTGAAACGCCCCCTTAGTCCAGTAAGTCATCGTAAGTCTTAAGACAACCTTAAGACAACCTTAAGACAATGAAATCCTTAGGTTAAAATGGGTTTACACAAGCCGATAACGTTGTCGGAACTATCGTAGGGCTTAAGACAACTGTTGGGGTTATCGTTATACAGCCTGTGTAAACCCCCTTAAACCCCACTTCATATAAAGGGCCTTTCACATCTTACGATTCATTCAGTTAAGATGTACGACAGCATCGTGAAAGAATCGTTAAAGAATTCTGGTGAGGATTTGCTTCTGACAATTCAGATAACATTCTGACACTTTCGCAGGAGTTCTGTGATTTTGTGACATTCCATTACCGATTCTGTCGTAATCCTTGTCATTACAGGATAAATCATAAGGTGTGAACCTGGGGGGCCGACCAAGAAAAATCTAGGAAATTTCGTGGAGTTGTTTTTTTTCATTTTTCGTGGCCACGATAGAAATTCCTCCCCCAGAAAAAATGTACGAAAATTTCGTGGACATTTAAATTTAGTGAAAAAGCATACTAAGGCCATTAATAATATATATTTTCCACTAAAATACTTTCTTATGTGCGTTTGAAATACATTGGGACACTTTGAGATGGTATAATTTAGAAAAAAAGATGGGGAAAAAACCCACGAAAATCTTTGGTTTCTAAAATCCCACGATAGGATTTTAACACTTTTCGTGGGACACGATTTTTCGTAACTTTTTCTTGGTAGCCCCCCCAGGCTTAAGATAGTCCCTTATGAGTTGGCTTACTTGAAATACCCACTTGGCTGACGCCTCATGAGTTATTTCGAGTAACCTAACTCACTCGTGCACTTTCTACCACGTAGGATTATTCCCCGGGATTATTCAAATATGAAACGTAATTGTCCAGCCTTCAGCTTTTGGAATGAGGGAATACATCAACATGTATTATACAGTTGAAAATTGCTGCCATCTAGAACGTAACATACATTTGGTGGGCTGGAACATTGTATTTCTAATGGGCATTATTTGCTGGGGGTGTGAGTCCATGCCCAGTTGTGGTTCGAAACATGAAGGACATGGGTAATTTTTCAGGCTCAAGTGAGTGAAATGAGTGAGAATATGTCACTCAAAATTGGTGTAAAATTTGCTACTACACTCGATATGGGTAAGAAATTCTTGAGAAATTACGAATAAAAAAGTAGAAAACTGCTCAAACTAAACTAATTCTATGTTGAATAGACCAAATATTTAAAAGGTGAAGACATTTCATAAAAGAAATATTGTATATTTGAAATCAAACCCCTAATATGGGTTTGAATTGTTTACTGCATCCCTTCTTTATGGGTATGTTTTACAGAAATATCTGTCCTTTAAACCCTGAGATACACATCCGGCATACCCAGCCAAGGTGTGATATAAAGGTTACGTTATTCAACCATGCTTTTTTGGTTTGTCAGTTACTTACTGAAATGTAACGTATCGGTTACGTTATTTTTCTGGGAGGTTGAGACCTAACCAAAACAGAACGTTACCATAACGTTTTGGTGAGGTGAGGTCAAGATCAAATTAAAACAGAATGTCATTGTGATGTTCTGATTAGGTGATGTACAGACCTTACTTAAATGGAACATTGTTATGACCTCCTGACCAAAGGAGGTCCCAACATCACCTCAATAGAATGTTATTGTGACATTCTGATTATGTCAGGTCTTAACCTTAGCTAAATGGAATGTTCCTGTGACCATCTTATTAGCTAGGTGTCACCCTAACCTAAACAGAACGTCATTGTGATATCCTCATTTAGTGAGGTCTCAGCCACACCTAAACAGAACATGATTGTGACATTCTTATTAAGTTTCAGCCCCATAAATAATGTTACAAGAACGTTATCAGAACGTCACAATGTAACATCGTAACAGTTGGTTGTAGCGACGTAATTGGGAGTCATCAAAAGAACGTCGCTGTAATCTAACAGTGTGCATAACAAGAATCAATCCAGAACGTTGCTGCAACGCTATTAGAACATCATTTCCTTGGCTGGGTAGATAATGCAAGTCGCGCCCCCAGGTATTATTTCTACTATTGATAGTGACTTGAATAGACCTATCTACTTCATACTTGACAAACAGGCTCTTTAGAACATGTTTTTTCACTCCGTGGGTGGGGGAAGTAGATGGCACTGCATTAACTCACAATGGGTGTCAAATTAGCATGGGTCACCCAATATGAGTGTATTCTTAAGAATTACTCCCAATATATCAGAATATCTCACACTGACACAAGAAGTCACATCATACTTCATTTATTACAATAAGCATTGTAATAAAATCACAAGCACTATCAGAATTGTAGCTTAAGGGTTCTATTAAAAAAGGAATGTAGTATACGGTCCTTCTCTAAGGGTGTATTATTTGTAGCTTAAGGGTAATTTTAAAAAGGGTGTCTTTGATGTATGATCTCTTTGTTATTGTTATGTTTTTGCGTGAACTCCCGAACGGGTCTATTTTTGAAACCCTAACCACATGGCATCACCTCAATAGTCAATATGTTGATGCAGGATAATCTCATTTTGTTTGGGTTAGATCGGTCGGTCAACCACCTTTGTTTATGGAGCAATTTAAATGAAACTTGAAATCTGAAAGAAAGAAAAGAAAATTGTTTTTTTTGGGGGGTACAACCCCTAACTTCTAACCAATATTTGTGACAACTATTCAACAGAACCTGATAATCAAATCAATATTCTTGTCTGAAAGGTATTCTTGTAATTCTTGTATAAAACTTTAATCCCCTCTTGTTGTGGTAGGTTCACCAGCGAATGGCCGCCTACACACACTTCCAGACGTGTATATATATATATATATATATATATATATATATATATATATATATATATATATATATGAAAATCCATTCGCATACAAAATGCAACATTGAACATGAGGAGTAGCAATAGAAAAAAACTGTGTGAAAATAAACTAACCTGAGCCGCAGCAGAAAACTCAGTGAAGTAGGTTGAGAATTCAGGCGATGTCATCACTGAGTACCTCATTGGGTTTATGTTACAGAAGGTGACCGCCGGAAACTGCAGTCTATTTGCAATTTCCACCTTGACGCTCGTCTCCGAGGGATGGCTATAAAACTTCTTGAATGACTCTATGATTTGCCAAAGACCTACACCTGTGTAAAAGATAGAATACAACGCATGTAATACAGAAGGTAGACACGGGGAATGGGCACCAGATCTGCCAGTTTCTACTGATTTCTCAATCATAATAGCAATATTAATTTTCTTGTTTGACATCCACACTATGTATTATGCATAGTCTCTATCGACAATTATTGATAACATGAGAAGTTATAACATGCGCAGCGCGTTGGAGGGTTGCCTACAGCTCCCAGAGGATGCCTTCCAGAAGGGTGTATTTATTACCCAACCACAATTCAACATAATTATTTATGAATTAATAATGAGAGGAGTTGTACGTAATGCCGTCAATACTCGACTCCCTTAGCTGAGCAGGCCAGGAGCGGGTGCCACTGCCACTTGCCTGCTCACTGAGCAGGTGTTGGTTGTGACCGTTTCACATGCTCCTCGCTATTCCTCAGCTTTTAATCTATCAGATCTATTTAGCAGTAAATTTTGTTTATTTGTTATTGAGTTCATGAAATAATCTGATGACTATCATTCCCTTTGATTCTTTTCGCAGTTTTCATCTACCATAATTCTGGTTTTGTAAAACTAATGGAATAATCTAGGATTATTGCCATTAGTAACTGCTACCAACAAGTGCCTAACTAAAAATAAAGATTTCTGTCTGTGCCCTCTGCCGAGAAGCTTCCTGACTAACACTAATTCATTTTGCTATCTTGTGCCTGAGGTATCGACCTCAGTGCATTAGGACATGTTTGAAACGCCTACAGGTGCGGATTTATGCGGGGGTCAATGGTAGGAGGAATGTGTAATAAGTTGATGCAACCACAGTCTGTTGTTCTAACTGATCAAGGTACGTAGCACTGGGGGAGGGGGGCAAGGAGGGATGATGTCCAACTCGTGTGTAATTGACCTCATTGATCATTAGTGTTCATTATTAATTGGACAAGGTGTATGGGTCGAGGTATTACAGAGGGTTATTGCTGTGTTTGGTGAGGCATGGTCTGTATTACATTATCTATCATAAATAATTATCATTGTCCTGGCATTTCACATGTAGGAGCACTTTTGGGAACAGGACCTCATAATAATTATAAAATATGACATGGTTGTAGAAAGACTACTCTTTCAAACACTGCAAACCATTTTAGGATATTCCTGATAGAAGCTGAGACATGTTTGTACGAACCTTGCTAATTGAGAACCCCCCTATTCCCAATTGTTGTATATGTTTCAATGCTATGGCAACATCAAGTTAATTAGGTTTTATCAAAAATGTGACTTTTCTAATCATCCAATATACCTTAAGTCCAATAACTTTTGATAGGGGTTCTTGTTTCATTCACTGTTTGAAATATCGAGAAGAGTAAAGCGTTTGCTACATTACCTATGAAAAATGTTCTTTTTATTCTTGACCTCTTTATTCTGTAACGATGACACCTTCCTAACCTCCATTATTCTTACAAAATCTACTGAAAAATGTTCCATTTAGAATGGCCCCTGATGCATTCGTTATGCAAATTCTAATACTTTTTGTAAGTGTCATGAGAATCTTGATCAAAATTTTGTGTGAGTCAAAATTTCCCACAAAAAAAAGAAAAAGTGTGTTTTTGTCCATATATATATTTCTTAATAAATACAATGAAGAGGCTGATTTTTTAGATACTGGCATTACTGCCAGATTAAGGCCTGAATTGGATGCAATGGGCTGTATTGTAGATGCAGTTGTAAAGGAACTAGATATTGTAAAATAATGAAATAAGGAATGGAAGAATTCCTGGGACTTCAGAAACATTATGATACATAACATTTGGCTATATGTCAAATAATTATTTCATAATTAGAACACAACCCTGAAATTGTTGGCCACGAGATGGCCCAAAATACCAATAGGTACCATTTCCCAAATTATGATCCTATGTGGTTCCTTGTTAATTCTCACGTAATTCAGGAGTGCCGACCAAAGAAATTTCACGCATCTAAACGTGTCCACAAGCTGCTCCAGAGAACGACCACGCATCTAAAAAATGATGCGTGAAAATGTAAAAAAGATGCGTGATGGATTCTTGGAGTAAAATGTCTAAATAGAAGCATGAATAAAGTGTAAATATTTACATAAAATACTTCAGTATTCCTATTAGAAACAAATTGCAATTTAATTGGAGTGTTTTTAACCCCAAAACAAATGTCACGAATCTAAAATTTTGTGTTATTTCACGCATCCAAATTCTGGAATCGTGGACATAAGATGCGTGAAATTTCTTTGGTCGCCACCCCAGAAATGCCAGGCTGAAACCAAAAACCTCATTCCCATACTTATTATACGACATTCATGGCATGCTCATGTGCCAAACAAATCAGTCTTAATTATAATGCCACCCTCGTGTGACTAGAACCCGGACTACCACAATGGTCTAACGTTAGAAGCATTTAACTCCTTGCATTGAGCCCATCTACTAGAGGTTTACGACGGGGCACCACCAAGCGCATTAGCTTAAGCCTGTTTTCAACTGACATGTAAAGGGTATACCACTTCCTCACACGGTATGTTTCCGAAATCACCAACCCCTATTGAAGACATTATAGGCGGCATAGAATACCTCCTCCCTTGGGAAATTTCATATTGATTTTATACAAACAACAATTGTATAGTTATAACCGAAACTGATTATGTACATATAACAACATATATATTCATAATTATACATATACATGTATATAAAGTCTATATCATGCAAAAATAAACTTTTTACTATTTTGTGGCACTGTTTTAATCTATAATATGTGATTCATAAAGACAACTATCTTATCATAGCAATGTGATCAGCAGACAACCCACCTGTAGCTGCTAGGAGGATTACCAGCCAGAAGAGTTTCTTGAAGACGTTTCGGTGACGGTTGATGTTAGGCAGGCCGTGCATGCCCGTGTTCTCGGCCAGGTTGGTGATCAGCGCCAACCAGCTGTTCTCCTGTAGGTCCTGCTCCATCTCCTCCGCGCCCTCCTCCAGGGCGGGCCCCCCTATGCCCGTCGCCGGCCGTGTCCGCTCCTCCAGGGAGCTGGTCAGGTAGTGTCCGGTATTATGGCTCCGCCAAGGCCTATTTGCACTCTCTCCAGGCCATGCTTCCTGTATAGTTGTACTCCACTGACGCTAAGTGCATAAAGCTAAAGTCGGGTTTCCACCAAACGATTTTGATTGAGAACGGGAGACAACAGCAAACGACATGTACAGTAAAAAAAATGTAATCATTAGCAAATGGTCGGAGAAGGAATATTTCATAAATGAAAGATGTGTTGTTTCCACCAAATGACGATATTCGGACGATTCTGGGGTGTCATGGATGATTATTTCCAACGATTAGAGGAAGAAAACATAGAGAACAATGAATTTAAATGCTTTTAATTGCGTTTGGAAGAAATTATTGGCAACAGTTGTCCAGAGATATTTAACAGGTTAGATACTGGGTTCTTAGTGAATCGTTCACTTTTGTCTTGAGCAAACGTCGTGAGTATTTGTTATGTAAAGCCGGGTTTCCACCGAACGACTTTCATGGAGGCTTCCTAACAACCATGAACGACTTTAAAAAAAAAAAATCTTTGCTTATTTTGGTCGTTCAGAACGCAACAGTTTCTTGTTTCCACTGAACGACTAAAGTTATTGATTTGTGAACGACCAGGGGACATTCTGGACGACTATTACCAACGACTAGAACTAGAAAACATAGAGAACAATGTACTTAATTGCTCTTAATTGCTCTTGGAAGAAATCGTTAGCTACTGTCGTCCAAAAATATTAAACAGGTTTAATATTTGGTCGTTGGTGAATCGTTCACTTTAGTCGTTCACATATGTCGTTTGCAGTCGTTCACACATGTCTTTACCCCCGATTTTGTGTTTCCACTCAACGATTTTACTAACGACCACAAAAGATTTGTGAATCTTTCATGATCATTAGCATAATGTCGTTCGGTGGAAACAGGCCTATATACGATTTCTTGTTACCACCAAACGATTTATCCTCACGACTACCAACGACGCCAAACGATTTGTATATCGTTCGGCGTCGTTGAAAATCTAAGCTAAATGTCATTTAGTGGAAGCAGGCCTTTAATAAGAATACAAAGGCATGAGTTCTGTTTTACAGCTGGTGATCCACGTCGCGATTTTGGAACTTTTATGTACCGATTTTGATTTTAGGAATCGGTTTGGTAAATAATGTTTAATCTATTAAGATATACTATTCACTATCAACTATTACTAAATTGTTCTTACACCAAAGAAATGTGTACCCTAAACTATTTTTCTGAATAATGTGAAAAATGCATGAGAAGAAAATCGGTTGACGTTTTGTCACATCGTGGATCACTGGCTTAACGGACCACGAAGCTTGTTGTGCCCACTGCAAATCCGGCCTGTATTACCTACATCAAAGCCATGAGCAATTAAAAGATTTCTAAGAATACGCCCAGGGATTGAAGGAAATTAAATAAAAGTTTATGAATTGATTTTGCAAGATTATGTACGTGGATAATCGGTGATAACTCTGTGGGGATAACAACGTTCCTGTAGTCTATATATACGTACTAAGGTTCTGTGGAAACTAGCCTTTATTCCCATAGCAGGCCTAAATAACAAACAATGCTCCCAGGTCGCGATCGGTGACCTAAAGACGATTGCTGATCGGATAAGTCATACCTACCTGGCGAGAGCTGGAGCCTCTCCCCAAATCGGAAGTCAGGCTACAGTCGTACCATTGTACACGTGCCAGGAACAACGGAAAGTCTCTATTAGTTAAGTTGGTCCCCTGCTATTTCTCAATTGCATGTTCATGAAAACTCCCCTCTGAAAGATGACTTCAATGCATTGATTGGTTAGACATTCTTGGCATATTGGAATGCTGAATTTGATTGTGTCTGGGAAAGGGAAGCTTAAGAATTCTTTGGATCTTGCTGTTTTAGTGCAGAAATGATAATGAGACATAATGGTGGTACTTTATCTATAATTTCCAAAGTTAGAGGTCTGCGATGGACAGGGGCGTATCCAGCCCCCAAATCAGAGAGAGAAATTAATCTGATCCTATATCTAAATAACAGGCAGTTCCGGCTTACATCATTTTCAAATACATTTTATATTTTACCTATATATTGGAAAATCAAAAGGGACAAATTTAATCTGTAAGTATAGGGTTAAACATCATGTTGATTGGTATCTGCATGCACCTTTCCCTGTATAAATCTGACGGAATATGAATCACAGTGAGGGGAATGCAGTGCAAATGCAGTCTGTGGCACTGACCACTAGACTTAAGCCTGGTCCCCACAGGGCGATTAATTTAAAAAAAATTGACGGCGACCAACGTGATTTTCGGCAGTTTGGTCGCCCGACAACTTACAATAAAAAGGCGCCGTGATGTCTGGCGACTAAACTCTTAATCGCCCTGGTTTCTGGGCGAAATATTTGACATGTTTAATATTTTCCTCTAGTCGCTGGCGATTAGAGCACTTAATCGCCGGGCAGGACGACTAATGTCCACCCTAATCGTCGGGAACTTGATGGAAAGAGTGTCCCAACGTGGCGATTAATTTGTTGGCCCCCCGACGATTAGTTAGCTCCCCAGCGACCAATATTTCTTCCTTGGTCGCCGGTGAAATGCACTAATCGCCGGGGTTTAATTGCCACGTGGGGACCCGCCTTTAAGCCTGGTCCCCACATAGCGACTAAACCCCGGCGATTAGGGCATTTCACCGGCGACCAAGGAAGAAATATTGGTCGCCGATTGGTCACTAATCGCCGGCGACTAGAGAGAAATATTAAACATGTCAAATATTTCGCTCAGAAACCACTGCGACTAGTGGTTTGGTCGCCAGACATCACGGCGCCTTTGTTTGATAAGTCGCCGGGCGACCAAACTGCCGAAAATGACGTTGGTCGCCGTCGATTTTTTCCAAACTAGTCGCCCTGTGGGGACCAGGCTTTAGGGAGTGTTCGCCAATAGCAGCCGGAAGTGGGTCCAGCCGGCCACCAGACTACCTATTGTGCTAATTACAGGTACAAGCAGTGGTCACTGGTGTCATGCTTCACTGAACATGTCACAGGTCCCTGTGGCTGCTGATCAAGGTGTGTTACTTGTATACACCTGGCTGGTACCAAGCAAACCCTTTTGCACCGCTATTTGGCCGCACATGCCCTATTGGTGCCCACTAAGATGACCAAGGGTCTGTATTTGTCAGCAATGTGTAGAATGTGTGTGTGGGAGAGGGGTATTTTGTTTGTGGCGATAGATCACCAACAAGGATTGTCATTTGTCATCAGGATGGGACATGAACTTTTTTGAATTAATTGTTTAGAATACATTTGAACAAATATATTTGAGATCGCATAAATGTAGAATCAGATAAGTATGAAAAGAAACTTGATTTCCCGTTTTTGATTAAGTATGTAATCAAACTGATATTACAAATAAAATTACCCCCATTGCTTCATAAATAGCCATGACAGTTCTGCTCCATAGTCCAGGACTATTAGACACCTACTCACTGAGGTCCAAAATAACCCGTCTTGGTGAGAACCAGTGCTTGTTTTTATAGTTGCACTGTCTTTGCAATAACAGCCAGCCAAATCTGAGGAATCAGTTCATGCATCTGAAGTACCATGGGATTAGGTTATTGACAGTAAAGAATATAACATTATATTGTTCTATGCCAGTTTGAAGGATAAGAATGAAATACTCACTGTATAATAATGAAAATGTGGAGGTTTTAGGGAAAGCAGTGCCAAAGGGTCTCTCTGTTCACCTATGTCCAGTGCAGCAACCTTAATGACTCCCACCTCCTTGGTCTGCTTACATTCAACTGCCCAGGAAGGGTGTGTAACCAAAGTTCTTAACCATATCCAAGCCCACCTACTGCAGTTATAAAGCCACCGCTAAGCCTTGACCGGGTCAATGGGCCCAGGTGACCCGAACAAGACTACAAAACAGATTATGAGATTAACCACTGTGCACAATAGCTTATGCAATCTGGTCGAATAAGATAATAATATTATAGCCAGCGACCAATTTCTAACAATGTTAGATATTTTTCAAGCGATGTACTATTTTTTTGATAGATTTTTGGTCAAATCGCTCAATGGGAACACAATTTCTAATCATCTTGGATTATTTTTATGGTCAGCCTGGCCTGTTACCTGTCAAACTTTTACCACCAGAACTTCAATTGAACCCCTTAGTCTATCAATGGGTACCCCCTTTAAGGCAATGAGCCACTGTTCGGTGTTTACTTGTTTGCGGTAGGGTTCTGCGAGGTGGAATATAAGTTCTTGCAGTACTTGGTTGTGGTACTTGCTATTTTATCTAGGTTTTCTATGGTTTGCTTGCGGTTGCAGACATGTTGGTACCTGAAATGCGAACTACTTGCGTTTGCTAAAAAAAAAAAAAACTACCGCAAATGCTACCCATCGAAAAGTGGAATATAGCCTTTTGTCTCCAGAGGGAGGATGTAGGTATTGTAGAATTGTCTACCATAACTCTACCTGAACGTTATTATAACTTTGCTGTAACGTTCCATTTGCTTCTGGTTTGGTTTTTCTTTGGCCATTTTGATGGCACCTAATAATGTCTTTAGAACCTAACATTGTGATGTTGCACTGTGACATTTTTATTACATTCTGGTTAAGTGTGACCCACCAAGGGGAAATGATGCTCCAGGGGGGAATTTAAGAGGATGAAACAAGCTTTCAAATGGTACCAAACATCTGAAATTATGTGGTTATTTAAAATTATGTGAAATTAAAGAAGTTACAGGCTATAGAACATAGGAACGTCAATGTTCCTCAGAATAACAACAGCATGAATTCTTCAGTATTAAATTTTGCCGAGATATTCAATAACAGAACATTCTTGAAAAACATAAGTGGCTATTTATGAAATACTATTGTGACCATAACTATTGATCTAAAAATGGTATTGTTTATCTGTTTGAAGCTGGCATATTTTCAAGTTATATTTTCTAACATGCTGTTGCAAATTTCTAAAGGAAATACAAAAATTATCATCTCCATAGCAACCAAATTACTCTTGTTTGGTAAATTTTGGGAATAAAACGTTCCAGTGACATTCTGTGGTAGTTTGAAGTAGTAGAAAGCAGTAGTACACTTGTAATCTCCTTTATTATACTTAGGTAAACAAGAACAATCTCAACGTGGCTGGCTCCATACTGCTGCAGGCGGGAGAGCAGGGTCGCTTAGCACAACCCAAATAGTACTTCTTATATCATAGAAAATAGGCGTTCCCACTACTGTGCACTGTGACACATTCCAAATAAGGATATTTTTGAAAGAAATAGAATGTTTTGAGGAGGTTAGCTGAATAGCAGTCCAAGACAGTTCTAACACTATTTTTCATTAAATTACTCATATCTCCTTTTATATTAGTCCTAGAGCATAGGACAAATCCCCCCAGAGCATCCTTTCCCTGTGTTGAGTCACATGTTATTTCACGTAAAAATGAAATTACTTTGACATTTTGTTTTGGTAAAGTCTCAACTTCACCATAATAATGTTATTGTAACACGCTGTCTTGAATATTCTCAGCCTAACATAACGTAATGTAACTGTTATGTGAAAATTTGGCAGGTAACAGGCCATGCTGACCAAAAAACAGATGGTCACAGTTAGTGCGTGTTACACCACTGCTTGCCTGGGACATAAGCAGGTTAGGGACGGCCTGCTACTATTGCACTGATGCAGCTTTGTGCAACGATGCAAGATATTGCAACACTAGTTGTTTTCCATCAGATTTGTTTAATAACCAGGTTTATGGCATATAACTCTTTACATTTAAAAAAAGACCCTAAGATACGTGATTTTTGCCCCCAAAAAATCATTATATAACTTGAATACAAAGGAAAGTGTCCAAAAATGCTCAAAATGAGTAGTGAATCGACAGAAAAATGCTCCATCTTGTTAACATTTGTTTACATCACATGGGACAAATACTGTAACCCTATTGGTCAAAAATGCATAAGCACAGATTTTAGAAAATCTGTTCGGTAAAAAATCAGTCTAATCATCAAATATCATCTAAATTATACTGTTCTTTATTTGCTTTTTTTTTTTTAAATTCGGCAACAAAGATTAGATGATTTATTTCAATATTTTTACATTTGTTTACATCACGTGGTATTGATACTGTAACCTTATTGGTCAGAAAGACATAATCAAGATTTTTACAATATCCACACGGTAAAAAATTTTCAAATCATCAAATAATTTTCAAATTATATCATTCTTTATTCTCATACAATTTTCAAAATTCACCAAAATAGATAACACTAGTTATTTCCATTTTAAGTAATCTTATCCCAAAACGATGCAAGATAACAATACGCCTGTGGTGCAAGATTTAGCAACGATGCAAGATATGCCATCATTGCTATTTCAAGGCTAGTCCCTAACCTGATAAGATAGAGTTAGTTACAATAGAGGACGAGCTGGCATCTTGCTTAGCTACAGTACCTAAATCCAATCACATTGAGTTTGGGCAGAATTGAATGTACCAAGAGATTTTGGAGTGGGATAACCTTTCTCTCTATAAAGGATTGATTGACAATTAAAATGCTTTCAAGAAAAAAGTGAAAAATTCTATCGATTTACCATTAGAAGAAATGTAACACTCATTTCCATTTCATCTCATCTTAAAGGGAGCCAAAACCAATATAACTGACAAAATTTTCAAAATTCAGATAAGTATAGAAATATGTTAGATGAGTCCAGTTAAGGTCAGTGGTAAAGTATAAGCTATGAAAACTAGCTCAAAGTGAAGTAGACTGCCACAAGAAATGGTAATATTTGCATTTGTTTGTAAACAAACCCTATTTTTGCGGATCCACATTAATTGATTTGAGCAAGGAAAACATGTTTCTGATGATTTTTTATCATATTTCATGGTTTAGATTTTAACATGGACCAGGAATAGACTCAGGGAATGGATTTCCATGATTATTTGAGTTTTGAAAATTTCATTGAATTTATTGGTTTTGGCTCCCTTTAATACCATATTAATAGCCTAGAGTTGAAGACCAGAAATGAACTGTACCACCTGGGCATGATAAATTATGAAGGTAACCTAGATCTAGACGTACAGTGGGGAAATTATGTAAGAACGACTCTGCTGAATCTATATACCCACAATAAATCATATAAAATCAGTTGCCCACCATTAATCAAGGAATAGCCTTATCAAATGTTATGCGGAATGATAGTATCTAAATGGTAATTCAAAGTGTATTAATTCATCAGCCTATTCTCAAAGACACTTACGTTCCTCTGAATTATTGGCGTCGCTTCACGTATTGCTCACAATGCTAGATATGGAACACAGGGCTTGAATCCAAGAAAATTGTAGGATGCATAAACTATATCTACATGACCAACAGAAAAAATAATACTTCTTACTTACTGCTTGCGAATTGCGTTTTTCTTTTCTGGTTTTTAGTAATGAAACGAGGTTTGCATTAACTCGAAAACCCGAAGAAGCTGTCTCACAGCGCCTACTTCGGCACCACTGTTAAATAGGCAGGGATGCTGCGACGATTCAAAGCTAAGACATGACAACAGCCGGGTGGAGTCTGGTATGAATATTAGATGATGTATACCAGTGGTGTTAAGGGTTGGCTACATTTATACAATTCGTAACCTTTGCCCCTTTAGCTATACATGTATCGTAGATTATAAATGTGGAAAATATAGAGATATATAATGAACCAGGTACATATATGAAATCGGTAAGCTATCGAGCGATTCGACTCCAGTTGATTCTCTCATTTGAAGCAATCCGAATTAGTCGAAAATGACAAGAAATAGTTGTAAACGCATTGAAAGTTTGTTCCCATTGAGCGATTCAATGAATGGTCAATTGGTTGGTAAATATCAAACAATATTAGTGGCTAGCGATATGCAAATCCTCCGGAATTCCAGTAACACAGCTCAATGGCTTCCCCCTTCAGATATTGGTCGCAAGTAATCCGAGATCGACCAGAATTACAGTCGCATGGCTCAATGGGTTTACCCCTTCGGAGAACATTGTAGCCTCACCAGCTATACCTCCGCGTGTTCAAACATTGCCTGCCCTGTCTAAAGCCCCATTCGCCCCATTGGTCAATTTTTCACTGTGATCTTAAAATCGCAAGCATAAAAAACTATTATTTTTACTGAATACTTGCCTAGTCTTATACATTGATAGTTCCTTTCTAAACCACAAACACATTTTCCAATAAGGATAATTTTTAACACAAGAAGAATGAGAAAGACGGTGCCCAGGGTGAATGGTGAATTTGCCGAATGGTATCTATGAGAACATCAACGTTTTATATCAGCAGGGTTGTAGGAACTCGGTTTGTGTACTCTACTTCACCTGGCATCAAGGGGCACGACATCTTAAATTATTAACGTAAAAATCCATAATAATTTGGTTTAACCTCTTGTCATTCATGAATGAAACACAAATACTTTAAATTATTCTTACATTCATGTACCTCAATCGAGACACAAAGCGGACAGTCAAAGATTGTTTTAACTAATCAAAAAACGGCAACATAAAGTCAATCTTGCTCTTCGAATAAGTTACCAGTTGATATGAATGAAGACTTATATATCAATGCAGTATAAATCAAAACAAGCTGCAGTTATGTCAATTTCTATATATGTTCTAAATACTGAAGTGATATACGTCTACTAGAATATTATAAAATATGTGTTTTTGATCCATTTGGAGTTTTATATCCATTCGAAATATAACACATTTCAATTTGAAAGAATTGTATTCTGACAGTTGACATACTTTGAAACCCTCCTGAATGAAAATAATTCTCTTTAGTATCACGGTGAGGTATTTCAGAACATGTTCAAATGTGGATTAATTTGACTGCTTCATTTAATCGTCTCATGAATCTAGGGTTAACCTTTAAAAGGTGACATGAAGAGATTCTACCGGGTTTCATAAATGCAAATGATGTTTGGGTTTGTTAACCATAAGTAGCCCCATGGAATGCAGATGGATTGCAACAGCTAATCAAAATACGAAGCTTGCATTCATTTCAAACGGTTTATTTTTAATTTATAAACATTTTCACATAGGAGTATGTATACATGATCTTCCAGAAACGAAGTGATAACAATAATGATATACGTAAAGTTTATGTAAATAAAATAAGATAAGCATACAGTTTCCATTTCCTTGTCAACCTCGGGCCATGACTATTCATGTTATTAGTCATTACAACGTTGTACAGATTTTAAGATTTTTCTTTTTTATCGAAACAAAGCTACATTACAATCAAACTGTGCTCTTCCAATAGCTGCAGTTGTGAAATGTAATGTAATGACATGGGTTTATGGTTGTAGTGTAATTCTTTATATCCTTTGTCATTTGGGTCATCCATTAGTGTCCAACATTCTTTATGATTTAATTCTTCTGTCCATATCCAATGCACTGCAGGGATGGTCCCCCCCCCCCCCCCCCCCGATGATCAGATACATTTTATTACTTTGTAAAATTAATACCTCAGGATACAGACAGTGGTAGTTCTCCCTCGGCACAATATGTAAATGACGGATTTCTTATTTTTTCATGTTTTCTCTCAGTAAATAAGTAGTTTCTTTAGAAAATTTGAGACAAGGATGGTTCCCCTCCAAATTTTCTTTCCATCCCCAGTCTATTTCTTTTAAGTCTATTTGGTGGGTTTTACCAACCTCCTAAATTGCACCTTGTAGTTGATATCTGAACCTCAGTTGTCAACATTTCCCTTACTTTATCCTCAGGCACCATATGGCTCTTCAAATATTATGTGTCAGATCATTTCCCTCCTGTTCCTCCTTTTCCTCTTTATTATTATTAAGTTGACCTTTTTGTTGCTTTGTTTTTGAAGATGTATAAATATAAGAAGTAATTAATGGAAGGCCCTTAACATTAGCACTTGACAGGCATTTTCAAGAATTGCCAGTCTTTCGATCAAGAGTTTCGCAATTCACACTTATCTCAATGCACTAATCCAGAACAGATCTAGCTTAGACTAAAAAAAGAGTATGTATATAGGCCTATATTGATTCTTACTGGGTCAATGGGTTCAGCATCACCGTCCACCTACTCCACACTCTTGATTTATATTTTACATGGAAAACACGCCATCATGATGTGGTAAATTCAGTAAGGTTTTAATATTGATAGCCAAAATAGCGTTCTGTAACCCTGTGACTGTAAGTATGAGCCTGATAGAAATATAGTTTACAGCCTATTTATTTATACACATACCCAAAAAAGAAATTTTATTTCAGACAAACATAAGGAATCATATCAATAAATAGAGCACGTAATGATTCAAATATCAAATAGTATTGGACAAGTATGTGAGATACATATCATATTTCTAATGATATATCAGAAAAGGAAGGCCTTTTGGGTTGCTTTCGGATGGCCGTGGTTTCCTAACTGATCCACGACTGTCCCTGCGAAAAATAAATAAGAATCGCATGTATGGTGTTGGAGTATGCACTCTTCGAATGTAGTGGCACATCCCAAAGTGATATTGTATCATAGCACCAACCAATAGTTCAATAGTAATATAAAAGTTCCGTGGGGTGTCTGCACCCTATTTCAACCGCATATCAGCTTGGTGCTAAGGTTCTCTTGTGCTGTGCCCTGTGGTACTGAATTGGTATTGCCATTTTTTGAGGTAGCACTTTCAAGCAGGTGGCTATTCAAAAGGTCAACTTGTTTTCGTAGCTATATAGTGTTGATGAAGCAGTAACACGACATGTACACCACCATTGCATTAATCCAGGGTACACAGCACCAGGTTTGTTTTGTAATGTTTATTTTTGTTTAATTCTCAACAAACAGGTTGCATTAGCTGTATCATTTGTATCTTGAGGAGTAATACAAACAGAACTAGGGCGTGCACGGCAATTCAAATCACCATAACTCTGGTTCTTTTAAACCTTTGAAGGAAATCCTTTCAATTTTACAAAAAAACAAAACAATCATAACCAAAGGATTTTGTTCTATGGACTTCTGTGGCACTCAACTTATGAATCATTTTCCTGAAATACGCGTCGTACTGCCAAGTAAAATATACCTTTGTGTCAGGCGCTAGTGACTTAAAAGGGTCAGCCTGAACTGTATTTAGGGAACCATGTATCGTGTCTATATTATAAGTATCAATCAACTTTGAGGGTCACTCTAACATTCTCCTTGGTCAACACTTCAAGTATGAGTGGCAAAACAATTTCGTCGCACATTTTAATATTTTCCTTCTTCAGGATCTGCAGAGGTCGACAATCCACATATTCGTATCATCTACATCATATCTATGATAAGCGTTTAGCCAGAGGTAACAAAAGAACCTAAACTTACCAAAGTCTAGGGTGCTATATATATTTGGTTTATGTTATGATAGATATGGATAGATAGTTAGTTAGACAACCCTCATTTATTTCAAATATGCCCATAGACGCTTTGTAGATGATGCCATAATGACGAGAAGGTCATTTGCTGCCATATTGGTGATCAATAATAATTATACTTAAGCATACTTATATCAGTATAGCTGAAGGATGGACTGTGCTGTGGCTCACTACTGCCACCTGTCTCCAGGTCTCTAGAGGCTAGGTTCCGTGTTGGACACAAGAGGGCTCTGACTACAGGACCTATATACCTGACTTACCTCTGCTTGGGCCACACTCTCCAACTACCCACTGGCCATACAGTCTGGTTTTTCTTTTTTTCCCTTTGTTATTTGGGCGCCTTTGTGAGTGCCAATAAACATGTCACTATTACTTCCCATGCTGTTCAATTGTCATTTGTCCATGTTAGTGTCGGGGAAGCTATATGATTTAAAAAGTATATGCATGATATTTTCGTGGTTATACATGATATATGGAATTATTTCGATGCAATCATGATATTAGTGTTTGTGTATCCCCACACAGAAAGGATGCTCTGAAGGGGTTATATCTTAAGCTCTACAGCTAATATTAAGGGATATATGTGAAGATTAGTAAACAATAGGGACGAAAATGCCTTAAATCAGTTTTTCATGTAGAGTTCAGTTATCCTGCTCTAAACATTCCATATAGTTTGGAAAACACTCTATTTGGAATGTTTTTCCCCATATACAAGTATTACCTAACATTAGATGTTTGGTTACAATGGAAATAACAACATGTTGTGGATTTTGTCAGAAATTGTAACCCATTTGGATAAACATGACTCCATTATGTTGTCAGTCCAAACGAAAATACATTATCTTTTCTAGCTCAAAAGTTATTCACACCATGGCTTTTTAAGGCTTTTTGTTAATTCACGGGGAAGTTGTACATGTATTTTATTACTAAATATTTAGATAAATATTCAATATCCAGGCTTTTTGCCATTTTCAGGAAATCTTATAGTCCTGTGTTCAACAGCCTGTAACTTCTTTGAAATTTATCCAATTTTTATGCGCTCGGTATCACTTGAAAGCTTAAAACATCCTCTGTAAGACTTAATTCCCACATTGAGCATCCTTTCTGTGTGGTGAGACACAATTATTTGTAACCTGATATGCCAGTTTGTGCAATTTTCGAAGTTCAGTCTGAGAGATGCAGTCTCTATTATGAGGGTTAAGTTGAATGCATGATAGATTGGAACCATACACTTGACCATTCCTAGTGTTAACTTGCTGCATACTATGGATGCAGAAACAATATTATCATAATTGTTACGGTCTTTTTTTTTTTTTTCTTTTTTTTTTTCTTTAGCCAAAATCCTGTTTACACAAGTTCTTCCTTTCAGCTTTTACACCACCAATATCAATATTCATATCAACTACATTTCACATGTCTTATCAACACAGTATTTAGTTATATACAATAATATCATTTGAGCAATCTACATAAGACTGTACATCATTTTCTATTTTAAAATTCACACCAATTCACATTAGTCCATACCAACATGTTTCAAATTAGAATAATTCCTTTACCTTTTGCGTAAACTTGACAATATCTGTTTCCTTTTGTAGGCTTTCATCAAGATCATCCCATAAACAAATCCCTCTATAATAGGGGGATTTTTGTACTTTTGATTGTACTGTAAATTTTCGTTTTAATTTTACCTTGTTTTTACTTCTTAAGTTTATGCTTGGTCGATAGTTATCCAAATGTTCAGTTTGCTGACAGTATCTATGTATATGTTTCAATAAAGACCTTTTTCTCCAAATCTTAATTGATTCAATGTTATACTTTTTACGTAATATTCCAATATCATTCCGTGCCGACAAGTCAAAACAATATTCAATTCGTCTGATAGCCCTTTCTTCTAATTTCCGGACCTTCTCTATTAAATATATATCTGCTGACTCTACAACAAAGTCAATGTATTCTAAGTGAGGTCGTATCATAACCTTGTAAATCTTTCCAGCGGTTCTTTCATCAATATATCTCCTAATTTTACATAAGATACCCAATTTTGAATTAGCTTGTTTATACATTGCATCAACATGTTGATTCATGTCCAATTTATCATTTAATTTCATACCAAGATATTCATAACTATGTACCTGTTGTATTACAGTCGTGTCAATTCGCATATCCACACCCTCTTTTCGATCCTTAGAACCAATTAACATATATTTAGTTTTTGAATTATTAATAGATAACTTATTTGCAAAACACCAATTAAATATTTTATCAAGTAGCAGCTGCATTTTTAACTGAGCCTCAAAAGTCGATCCCCCAGTAGTGAGAAGAAGTGTGTCGTCAGCATATACATACATCTCCTCATTATTCTTTACTTCTTGAAACATATCATTGATATAAAGGATAAAAATTAAGGGTCCCAGGATCGAACCCTGAGCAGCGCCGTATGTTAAAGATTCCACCTTTGATGCATGCCCATTAACAATTGTCTTCTGCCCTCTATGTTCTAGATAATTTCCAAAAAATGACAATACAGTTTCATCAAAACCATAGCATTTAAACTTCTGCATAATTATCCTATGATCAATAGTCTCGAATGCGCGAGTAAAATCTATAAATGTGCAACACGATATGTTGTGATTATTCCACTTATCATACAGTGATTTTAATACATCAAAAACAGCGATTGAGGTACTCATACCTTGTCGAAACCCGTATTGTTGTGGGTTCAAAATATTGTTTTCATAGAGATATGTGGTGATTTGCTGATGTATGATTTTTTCTAACAATTTACTAGGTTATGCAATTTGACTTATAGGACGCCAGTCTATAGGTTTTTTACTATCCTTAGTGGTTTTGGGAATTGGTGTAACCCAGCCTAGTCCCCACCCCTTTGGAAATTTCCCCGTTTCAAGGCATTTATTATATAGATGGGTCAATTCGATTGTTAAACATTCCATCGCATCCTTTAGAATTCGTGAATTCAATCCGTCTACTGCACTGGATTTGGTGATACTAATCTCTTTTACAACTGCTTTTACCCCCTCTTCAGAGACCCATTCAAAATGGAAAATACAGTCATGATCCAGTTTCCAATGCTCTTTAACATTCCAGGCATCATTCATGTTCTTTGCTAGATTTGGACCGGCATTGACATAGAAGTTATTCAGATACTCTGCTGCAGCCCCTTCTCTTAATTCTGTACCAGTTTCATCTATTATAGAGCTAAAGCTTTTATTAGAATTTTTCTTCCCCAGTCCAGAAAAGGTATTCACAAATCTCCAAAACTTCCTCGGATCCTTTTCTAACTCATCCAATTTCTCTTGGATTGCTTCCCTCTTACGTTGATACAACAATGCTTTTACTTCATTCTTTTTATTTTTGAAAGCATCCCAACTCTTCTTAGTATCTTCCTTTTTTGCCCTTTTATAAAGTTCCCCTTTTTGGTGTAGTTCATTTAATACTTCCCCATTATACCAAGATGGACAGTTGTCCCTTACCTTGATCTTAATTTTTGGGCAATGCTTGTCTGCTGTTTCCAGAATAATCTTATATAAAATATCCCATAATCTTTCAACGTCATTCTCTTCATCCCAGTAGACTTTCCAGCCCATATTTTCCTGCACATCTCTTTGAAAACAATATTTGTCGTAATTCTTAAAACTACGTCCCTCAATTTGAGTGCACGAATGAGTTTCCCGCTCCTTCTTTTTTATTACATATACTGCCATATGGTCACTGACCGTAATGTCAATTGTACCTGAGTCACATACGTATTCCATATTTGTAAAGATTAAATCAATACAGCTTTTTGAGTTATCCGTAATTCGCGTATTACAGTTAATTAATTGTAACATATTTTGTTCCCTTTCCATTTCCTTTAATAATTTAAAGTCTGTTGTATTTCTCTTAAGATAATTCACATTGAAATCTCCAACCACAGTCATCTCAACATTCATCTGACCATTTATATAATTCATCGTTGAGGTTAATTCGTCCATCGCAGATTTCACATTACCGGTCGGAGGTCTATATATTACCCCTATCACTTGTTTCCTAAAGTGAGGTTTACATATATATACCCACATTTGCTCCAAGTTAGAAGTTGTTTTCGAACAATTTACTAGATATTCAATATTTCCCTCTAATTTGTTCGAGTAGTATAGCGCAATGCCTCCTCCCCGTTTATTCTTACCAGTATCTTTATTAACTATTCCCTCTCTATCTAGTCTATATAAATTAAAACCCTGGATCGATACCATTTCATCATTAATTCCACAGTGAAGCCAACTCTCACAAATACAAATTATATCGAATCCTGACAATATAATGTTAATCTCATCTGTCTTTTGATAAAGACTGCGAACATTTAATGATACAATTTTAAACCCCTTAGTGAGGGTAACATTATTACAAAACATAATTGAACATATATACAAAACAGCTAGCACTGCTATCTACTAGGAGTACTAACTACCACGTTATACCTACTATACAATGGATAACAATGGAAACACAAATATGTGATGTTAAATTAATACAATGTTATATGATTCAGAAGGTACAATAATTT
The DNA here is from genome assembly GCA_936440205.1 of Lepidonotus clava. Classification (NCBI taxonomy): domain Eukaryota; kingdom Metazoa; phylum Annelida; class Polychaeta; order Phyllodocida; family Polynoidae; genus Lepidonotus; species Lepidonotus clava. The sequence goes on along the minus strand of OW387136.1, from coordinate 18,841,842 downwards.
GATGTTATATTTTGTGACAAGACAGGCCTGTATGCTAGTATTACTCTCAGAAGCTTCCCTTAGTCAACTATCACCGACTGCCCTTTTTCTAGACGTATCACCAATTGTCGGCGTACTCTCATGAGAATTTCTCCCAAATAATTATTACCATTCCAAATTCCTTCCTCAAGCGCAATGGACCCCAATTTACAACCCGAACCCCAAAAATCGTCGAGCGAGGCCTCTATTAGTAAATTTGGTCTTGTGTTTAACAATTTGTAATAAAGGTCCTTGTTTTGTTCGAATTTTAACATAACCAGTTCCTCCATTATATCTAGTTTTACCCTTTCCCATTCTTTATTTTCTATGATCTGGTTACCGATGTGTTTCATTTCTGCTGCAATTGTCGTCATCATAATTGCTTCTAGGGCCCTGTAGTCTTTGCATATCATAGCTTTCATTGCCTGATATCCCTGCTCTAAACAACAGAATACTCTACCATCCTTTGTAATCTGACAGGCGAAAAAGTTACTTAAAAAACAACTGGAAGAGAAGAAAGCCAAAGCGTTTCCTACCTTTTGTAGTGCAGTTCCCACCATAATCACCTTGGCTGCCTTCTTCCTGCATTTCTCCTGGTAGCTCATTCTTCTGATGTTTAGAACCGGTTGTACCTGTGTATTAATTTCATGTGGCAAGAACTCTTTCGGGATTCGGTCAGTTGTAGCTAGGTTATACTCTATGTCATCTATTTTAATCATCCCTGGTTTTGTGACTACTTGGTGCCCCTCTTTTTTTGCAGTTACTGCTGCGTGTCGTAGCCTAGCAGCCTGTACCCTGGAGTCCCTACCCTGTTCCTCATTTATTCTAAAGTTTTTGAAGAATTTTGTTAGCCTAAGCCTTGATTTAAAATAGAAAATCTGATCCCTAGTCTCCTTTTCCCTGAATACTACCTTGACTGGCCTTGGCCATCTATTCTCATGTCTAAATATTCCGATACGTTCGATACACACAATGTCCTCCATCTTAATGTCTATATTCATGTCAGTCACACAGTGAAGGATTATTTCCATAAGTTCTCCCTCATGTTTTCCACAATCCCGTTAAAGATTAATGATTTTGTTACATCCCCATATCTGTATGTGGTCTTCTCTTCAAATTCAACCCCCCCAGTTGCCCCTGAACTAGCTGAGGTTACCTCTATACTTCCCAATGATGTGGCTCTTGAACTACAACTTAACTCAGGGTAGGAGGTTGACAGAGAAGAGTTTGTATGCCGAGAACTACTACCCAGATGCCTTAATTCCTGGAATTTTGTTTGCATGTCTTGCATCTCAGATTTTAATTTCTGATTTTCACTGTCAATCTCCTTTACAAAAGCCGAGAATCTATTTTGTAGGTCATTGCTGTCACTCGAGAATCTATATAGTTCCCTTTCAACATTTTTTTTCACAGTTTGGATATCCGATGCTAGATCACATTCAACACGAGTAACATGCGTACTTAATGATACCATATCCCCCTGTACTCTTTTATGTCTAACCCCCATCTCCTCGTGGATTATGCTAGTTTGTTCTTCGAGTTCATTAATGCGAATGTCAGAAAGTTTTACTTGATCCCCCAAAACATCTATTTTGATTTACTGTTCTTTCGATTTTTCACTTAACTCACTAATGTCCTTTTTTATTTCCTTGCTTCTTCTTTTAGTCCTTTATTTTCAGTTCTGATGTTACTCATCTCCTTTTTCATCTCAAGGAGGAGTGAGAGCACATTGTCTTGATTGTGTCGTGGTAACGGATCCACACTTGTTGCTCGTTTCCGTGGGCGTCCACGTCTCTGTGCTGGCTTCGACTGTTGTTCCGCGTGTTGCCCTGTTTCTTGCTTCTCATTCGATTCGTTACTTTGTTGTGTTGTATCATCTGAAGTTACCACCACTGGTTCGACAGTCGTGGTAGATTGTTTTTTGGATCGCGCGTCTTTTGCCGATATCGCCTTTGCTACATGTGTTGTTTTTTTGGTTTCAGGGTCATGTCCTTGACCTTGGTCCTGTTCCCCGTTACCACTGTCACACGATAGTTCACCCTGTGGGTCTTGTTCGATTATAACTTTCTTCTTGTCCTGCGTGGGAGGAGGGCTATATACATCTGATTTTATTTTGAAAGAGATAATTTTATTGTAAAGTTATTCAAGACTTCCAGGATAATGTTCTCATGTCGCAAATGGTAAACAACTCACAATGATTCCTTTACGGATTAGTGGTTAAGTATTAGTTCGTTTAGTTGAGTTATTTTTATAAGGGGATATCTTTTTCAGGGAATGAAGGGACAGACACAACAAGATATTGAGAATTAATGGCAAAGGTTTATTGTTTAAGATCTAGAAAAGTTCTAAACATTTCAAAATTGTTTGCGGTCGAATTCCAGGACGTTTTCTATAGATAGCATATTTTGTGACTTCTAACCAATGATACTTTAGTTCTTTTTTCCATCCTAATTCTACTAAGATGGCTAAGACCCTTCACAGTTTCACAAACATTAAAGGTCACCTTACTCATCAACTGCTATTTCTAACTCAGTATGTGACGTTTAAAGTAATTTATCCAGAAGAATGAGTTGTCAACCGGAATGGTGGAGTGATCGAGTATCTCTGCATTTCATTCAAGGCCCTGAAGTTCCGCTCACGAAGACGTAGAGACAAACAGCTGCGATCACCAATACGAAGACCCAGAAGAGGAGCCGATCAAGGACTGCGGAAAGGAGTTTCCACTCCTCTGTTACTTTCCTTCCTGCCTCATCATCTTAATGAAACAGAACAAGCAAGCAAAGGGGCCCATCAACATTTTGTAAAAAGTAATTAGATCAAATTAGATCAAATATTCTAGACTGAACTCACCGCCAGACGTGTGGTGGACTTGTTTTTATTCAAAATGATGTTCGTTTTTAGTACAGAAAGAAATAATATTTAAGTTTTAGTGTACATTCGAGTCTAAAAGCATACGTTTTTGAAGTTTTCATTTCTTTATGTTCTATAAGTTAGCTATAGGTTATTGATAAGTATCTAGGTAAAGTCCAAAATCTTTCTACGTGTACACATTATTATTTTTCTAAGAACTGGAGATTTAATACAGACCCGTAATTTTCTGTATCAGGACATCCAGGTACTGCAGCAACTTGGCATTGCCAGGGTTCATCGTTTCAAACTCTCCTTCATCTTGTGCCTTATTCCTCATGTCTGCTAAGCTTTCCTTGAGGTTGGATGAGGAGGCACAGGAGATAGGCACCACAACATTTTTCTGTAGTAAGACAGAAACGAGATAGACACGACAGATTTAAACACAAGGCGCAGATGAAAGCTAGAAATAACAGGACACGTGTATACACCAGTTTAGCACGGGTTCGAAACATGTAATACTGATGCTGTGGTTATCACTGAGAAATATCAGTATTCTGGTAGGATTTTCCATAAATTTTCACATTGTAAAGCACCTATGTCAGTTTCATATTAAAAACAATATTTAAGTTTGTGACATTATAATATCTGTCAGGGTAATTCAAATTTTACCTTTTAAGATCAATACTAATATCAGTAAATTTTGGTGTTATTCTCATTACATTCTGGTGTTGTGACAAACTCCATGTAAAACATGTATATCACACCAGTTTTGAGTGGAGTTCTTCTAATGTTAAACTGGTGTAAAGTAAAACCCTGTGCTTTTACTGAGAAAATTCCCTCCCTGTGACACCAGCTATTGATCCCTATATTACCAGTGAGAAACATGTGTTTAACACTGGTTTTACATGGATTTTGTCTGAGTTTATCTAGAACATCAATACAGATAATCCTGCAAAGATGTAAGAGATTAACCACAGATTTCTCTCTGAATAATCCTTCAAAACTGGTGTAACTGTCCTTTATCCATTTTGATGAATAGAAATTACAAAAAACAAGACAAAACAAAAATCAGTTGAATAAAAGAATATAAGGTTTGAAAATTTTCAATAATTAGCAGTCTTCCATAATAATTAAATACAACTGAATTACCTGAACCTTCAACACAATTCTCAATAGCTCGGTGGTAGAGCACTGGCACCATGTGTGGGAGGTCCAGGGTTCGAATCCCCAGTGTTTTCTTACATTAGAAAACAAAAAACACAAGTTTTACATGTCAAATCTTGTGTCAAAATCTCGTGTTAAAAACACATTGGAAACACCAGAAATGAGGTCCACAGAATCCCGAGTTATACTCAGGTTTAAAACACGTGTATGACTGCCTGGATCCCGAGTTACCAACGTGCATAACTCGGGTCTTTGTTACCTGGGAAGCCCCCTAAAGGCCATGATCCACGATGACGACAAAACACAAAGGATTTTCTTCTCATGCATTTTTCGCATATTCGAAATGAATTTTCCCAGTGAATATACACTTTTTCTTATATGGATTATTCAAAACATCGGTTCAAAATCGGCCGTTGGAAAATTACATATTTGATAAGAAAAACGATTATTTAAGAAACCGATTTTCAGAATCGGTTCAAAATCGGCCAAATCCCATCGTGGATCATCTCCTTAATTTGGATACGTGGACTGGGCGGCATCTGTAACCTGAGGCTGCAAGACGAAGGCTCTGTGAGGAATACCATGTGTTATTTTTCTCAATGAAATAGGTTTAAATTAAATGTCACTAATTGCGGGGTAATTTAATTACGACGTCAGATTGACGACAAGACCATGAACACTAATTCCTTTTGACTACTGTCACTCCATGCACCATACATTCGAAAATTTGAATGAGAGCATATCAATTGCACGGGATGCCATAAGTTTATAGGCATCATTAGAATGAGATTAGTATCAAGGCCCATAATGATAAACAGCTGGGTAACATACCCACAAAACAGTATAATTCTCACAGGCCTGATATATATTCTCTAGATGGCGCTACCCCTGTCTCATAGATACTTATACGTTCTTTTAGTTCCAATGAGGAACATTGGTGCCATCTAGAGAGTTCATGCCCGTGATTTCACCTACCTCTTTCCTTAGGTCCCCCAAGCAAAGCCCCCTAGCAATGATGCCAAGGACCACATTGCGGACGATCCTCGGTGGTCGGGTGGAGGAGGTGCTGTGGTGAACGCGCAATACCAGGGCCGAGCCAATGATAGACAGACTAGAGATGCCCATTTGAAGACTGACAAATTCAGCTGTCGAAATTAAAGCGAAGCAATTCATGATTACCAGATGACCAGACTGCATCTCTCTAAAAATGTATTTACATGATGGCGTGCCAGCAATTTTAGATACTCCTACATCGTTTTTAATTGAACATTATTGCAGGGTCTTGCGTTAAAACGATATATCTATAGGCCCTTGGGGACATGAGTTTTTCTCTGAACTAAATTTCTGGTCGTGTCCACATGTCTTCATCTAAATCATAACTTTGACATGATTCGATACAGACAATCAGTCTTCCTCCTACATAAGGTTAAGTCATATTATTTTCCCTTTTTAGTTCTTTATTTATCCACAATTTGACATACACAAGGTTTACAATATGCAACCGTACGTGATTATCTATAGGTTACCAAATAGTACAATAATCAGAAATATTCTATATTCCAAGGGCGTAAAAGATGTTTAGTTAGCCAAAACTATCCAATAGCCTTAACCATTGCCTTGAACTGAACTTTGGTCGTTGCTCGTTGTACCTGTATGGCCAACATGTCTCTTAGTTTTGATCCCCTATAAAAAACGGGCTTTGTTTTATTTTGGTCAGGACAGTAAAAGGAGTTTGAAATTTCACCTTTTTATCGCTATTACACCTATATGTATCTAGTTTTTCTGTCATAAAACTCATGTTCCCATAAGAAGACTAAAGAATCCTAAATGTACTATAAAGTATTATAGACATGACACAAAGAGGGCCTTACTGAGGAGGGGTGTGTAGTCAGAGGTGGCGGGGGTCACCTCCCCCAGGGTGATCAGGAACACAGACAGGGCCAGCGTGATGGTGACACCTAGGCCCAGCTTCTCCCCAGCATCAGCCGGGATCAGGAACAGTACCGGCACTAGTATTGTGATCTGGACAGCAACAGAGTTTTGTTTAAAACAATTAAAGCACTATATCTAGCAATGAAAGGCCAAAACATATTTCGCTGGATTATGGATTGGATCTTCAATACATGAGATTTCGGACCAGGTCTCCTGGTGGATGGAATTTAATGTCAGAACTGTTATGCCAGACATACCTGGGTTTATTTTTTTATGAATTATGTAACTGGTTTTAATGATGGAAGTTTCTAGGCATCAGACGCCCCTAATCAGTACTTGTCACTATTACATTAACAGACAAACAACTTAACCATGCATGGACTATTGGGTCTGGAAAAATACTGTTTTTAATCCTTAGAAAAATGCATACACTAAAATTATTCAAAATTTAGCTCTTGAAAGGGTAAAACTTTTTTGCCGCATGTCTATGGCTACCCTTACCATTATCATAGGTGCAATGATATTCAGTATGTAATAGGAGTTTTTCCTCTTCAGGTAAAAGTAGAAGTCTACAGCAGCATAAGAGCGTGGTTCTCCCCCCAGAAAGGCGGTTATAGCCGGAGTCAGGGTGGCCTGAGACACCCGGGTACGAACAAGAGTCCATTGGCCGTTTGGGGAGTACAGGTCTGTCCACAGTGTAGAATTATACGTCGAATTCTGGATGAATAGAACATATATAAAATTATGTGTTTCAAATTCAAACACTCTATCTGCTGTCATTACATACAGGTACAGTCCTGAGCTGGGGCACGTTGCATATTTGGCTGGCAAGATTTAAATCCCAGTTAACTCCCTGTCCTGTTGTATATTCCCCATAACTCCCTGTGTACTGTTGCATATGGTTGGATTTAAATCCATTGATTTAAATTGGGGCAAAGTTGGTGTTGCACACAGAGAGTGCACTGTATTTAATGAGAGGTTAAAGTGCAAGAACAAGGAGTTAAGGGTGGTTTTTGCTTCACTTTTAAATCACACCTAAAGGGGTGTGATTTAAGTTCAAGATTTAGAAATCTAAGCATGTTTTCATAAAATAAACTATTATATTCTATTGAAGGTCAATAATTAAGTACGTTCCCAAATTTTCAGTTTTGTGGATACACTAAAAGTGTGAAAATAGGACCATTGTTTGTAAATCTTATATACTCCAGTAAATCCTGTGGTTGTTTTTCAATCTGCTGACTCTTTGGGACATCCAAATATGGGCATGGACAAGTCTGATAAAAACTTAACTCCCTGATAACTCCCCAGTAACTCCCTGGGGCACGTTGCATATCTTTTTGTTCGTTTTGGATTTAAGATGGTTAACTCCATTTCCCGATAAATCCAGTCACTGTTGTCCTGTTGCAGGAGCAGTGGATTTATGGGAGAGGGAGTTATCCTTAACTCCCCCTTAACTCCCTCTTAACCTCCCCGTAACTCCCCTTGGTGTACAGTTACCGGGGAGTTATCAGGGAGTTAAGTTTTTATCAGACTTGTCCATGCCCATATTTGGAAGTCCCAAGGAGTCAGCAGATTGAAAAACAACCACAGGATTTACTGGAGTATTTGAGATTTACAAACAATGGTCTTATTTTCACACTTTTGGTGTATCCACAAAACTGAAAATTTGGGAACATGCTTAATTATCAACCTTTAATAGACTATAGTAGTTTATTCCATGAAAACATGTTTAGATTTCTAAATCTTGAACTTAAATCACACCCCTTTAGGTGTGATTTAAAAGTGAGGCAAAAACCACTCTTAACTCCTTGGTTTGCACTTTAACCTCTCATTAAATCCACAACCCTCTCTCTGTGCAACACCTACTTTACCCCAATTTAAATCCATGGATTTAAATCCAACCATATGCAACAGTACAAGGGGAGTTATGGGGAATGTACAACAGGACAGGGAGTTAACTGAGATTTAAATCTCGCCAGCCAAATATGCAACATGCCCCAGGTAACACTACACCTAGGGGAGTTACGGGGGAGTAAAGAGGGAGTTAAGGGGGAGTTAACAATAACTCCCTCTCCCATAAATCCACTGCTTCTGCAACAGGGCAGTAGTGACAGGATTTATCAGGAAATGGAGTTAACCATGTTAAATCCAAAATGACCAAAAAGATATGCAACGTGCCCCTGGTGAGCTGTACCTAAACAAGTATGTTTCTTATTTTGTGTACATGCACTAAAAACATAAAAATATCGTCCTAAAATCGGTCCAGAATCAGTCCCCTATACCTATGATCCATGGTGAAGCTAACAACCAATTATTTTCTTGTATTCTACGCTATAGATTAATAGAATTGTTACAAAAGATTCGGTTGGTGTATTCATCAGAATTCTGCAAAAATTTTTATATTTTATGTCTATTTATAATCAGTACAACCAAAAATATATAATATTTCATCTGTTTTATTAATAAAAGGTAAACTCGAATAATATTTATCGAAAAGCATAAAAAAGTATAACATGAAAGAATATTCATTTTGATAATTATGATTATTTTGATAAGATTTGCATTCTAATTCACAAAAATGAATGAAATAGTATTGGAAATACATAGACATATACATAGCAGAATGATCGGTTATTTCATTTGTCGACATCGGCTCTGAAATCAGTTATACAAAATTGTATAATGATCCATGAACTGATTTTCTTGAAAAATGTAAACCGATTTTGGACTGACATTGGACTGACTTTGAAATCAAATCACTCTTGGTTCTGTTTCGTCATCTCATGGATCACCAGCATTAGTATTTTAAGCCGGTGATCCATGTTGCGATATTTCTAGACCAACGAAAAAAGGGCAAGTAAACCGATCTCAGGACCGATGGTTGTTTGTCGGTCCAGAATCAATTTGGCAATTCAAACTTTTGGTCCTGAAATCATTCCAAAATCGCTCCAAAATCGCTCCTATACCCATGATCCATGGGAAAGTTGAAAACCAATTGTTTTCTTGTAATCTAGACTATAAATCAATGGAAATACTATTTTAAAAATCGGTTGGTTTATTTATCACAATTCTGCAAATATTTTCACTTTCATGACTAAATATATTCAATACGACTGGAAATGTGTAATATATAATCTCTTTGAGCAAAAAAAAGAAAAATTAAAAAATACTTATAGAAAATCATTAGAAAATACATCATGTGAATGGATATTCATTTAGATATATTTTGATGAAATTTTGATTAAAAAATACCCAAAAATGAATGGAATAACATTGAAAATACATAGACACAATAAAATCGGTCAAGAATTGGTCCAGAATCGGTCCAAAAATATTAAACCTGCTTAATAATTTCGTCGGGCTATCGTCGTTTGGAAATCGGGTGGAAATTGGTTTGAATAATTTACTTTCACAATATTTCGGTTGGAGATCAGTTTGTAAAAATTGGCTGACATGATCCACGTCATGATTATGGTCCACCGTGGACCGATTTTGAGTCGATTTTGAGCTGATTTTGGAGAAATTTTTGAAAATCGGTTGAAAATCAGTCCAATTTTGTCGCAACGTGGATCACCGCCTTTATAGGTATTACTTTACTTAAAGGATTAAATGGATTCCGGAAGAGACACACTAGCACCACCTGGTGAGGAAAATGCAATTTTTCAAAATTGGATTAAAGGCCTAATTGTAAAAGGAAACAAGGTACTTTTACAGTATGGACAAATAAAATGATTCTTAAGTAAAAAAAAACACAATCTTATGGGGTCTGTTGAGCCTTTTATGGATTTTGTGACTACTAGGAACAGTTGAATTTTACAGAATTTCTAGTTCCCACAGACACAATACACCTTTCTCATGAACCTGCGCATTTAGCCCTCCTGTATACCCTTTGTTCCCAACCTGTTGAGTCTGGGCCCACAGATACCCGTATCCCAATCATTAACTTATTTTGGTTCAATTCTGTCCGCTAGCAGGGTACCACACACTAGAAAAAGGCATATATGTGACAATATATAATCATGTATATTGATATAAATCCCATGTGAGGATCAAGGTTAACACTAGGGGCCTCCACTGCTTGGTCACCCCATAGGACTTACTGTCTGAGATATCCACCAGGTGGTGGCCCTAGTAACATTCACTTCTCAGCTAGCCTTTGATGGATCAACACCCGCTACATTGTCCAGCGATCATGCTACTCTGCAGGCTTTTCATTGGGATTGTCATATATCTTTTGGAATGGAATTCTAGCCTTAACATTGCAGCCAGCATGTCTACCTTTCGTGGGCAACATAGTGGTACTCCTAAACCTGACTTTCAAGGTAAGACTGATCCAAAATACGTTGAGTTCCTTGAGGACCAAATGGCGCAGGCTAGTGCCCTAGCTGGGAAGTACGAGCGTACAGATTTGTACATGCAACAAATATTTGACAGGTTGGAACGCTTAGAACTTTCTGAAGGGGTTTCTACAAATCCATGGGGCGAACCTGAACTTGATTTGAACGTACGTAATGCGGGAAATCCGGTTGGAAACCTGGGTGGAGTTCCCGCCAAAAGTGGAGTGGGTGGTCAACAGGTTAATTATACCTTACCCCCCCCCCCCCATGCCGGGCTATGGAGCACCACCAGAACCACCGCCCGCTCCACCTGCACCCGTACCTACACCTCAGCAGTTAGCTGCCGCAAGTTTATCGAATGCACCACTAACCCAAGCGCTTGCTGACCTGTCGGAGGCCATAAATCCAGGACCCCTGAATTATAAGAAAGGTTTAATGTATCGCCCTGAATATTATGTTCAACATCTCCTGGACTGTAAACCCATTAAGTCTTTGGATCATTCCCGATTGTCATACAAAGATCTCTTCTACGGTATGACCCAGGTGTTACAGCAGCTTGTAAAGTCTGGAGGTGATGTGACGGGTTACATCGATCATTTATCATTTGTTGCCAAGCAGGCTCAACTTAATTGTTTCAGTGACGCTGCCCTTGTCTCCTATGACCGTAGTATCGTTGACAAGGTCATTAGGAATGATTTGCCCACTTTTGTTACAGCTGATACGGTTAGTGTGGCCTGCTCCTTTCATGCCGGGAATATTCAGCATTCTTCACGTGGAATCAATCCCAAACGCGGTAAGGTTGGTTTTGGTAAAGGGAAAAATCGCGTTGATTCCTCCAATGAGGGTCTGGACCGTGATTCCTCTACCAGTGATCCTTTTCCTCCTGAGTTATGTTATAATTTCAACTACCGCAAATGTAGTGGGAATTGTGGCAAGCTGCACGTTTGTCGCTCGTGCAGAGGCAAGCACAAGGCCTTGGGTTGTCACGAAAAACAATGACTGACTAATGATGACCATGCTCTTATGGGAGATTCGCATTTATGTCAATATCATCCGATTCATAATGATGTGGTACATACAGGTACGGGATCTGAATGTGAAAACTCTTGTTCTCACCCTGTTATGAATTCATCTTCTGATGATCAATGCTACGATAATGATGATGATTTTTGTATGCTAATGCATGATGATGAATGTGACATTGATTTTCCCTATGAGTCTTCATCTACAGGATCCTCTTTAGGCCTTGATGTAGCCTTGGATCCTAGTGACCAGGACCTTGATACTGCAGTGATGCCCACCCTACAGGAGGACATTGACAACCTTGTGAGTAGTATACCGGATAGGGAGTATTCTCCAGGTAATACCTATCACAATTGTTCTGTTACTTATATTGCGGATGACGCAATTAAACTATGTCCAATGGGCACACGTTTACAACCCCGACATTACTATGATAATTATCCTTCTCAGATGAATTTATCTGCTTGGAATTATTATCTGGAATATGAACCTGACCTTTCCCTTCGTGCTTATCTTCATGATGGTATCAAGAATGGTTTTCATATTGTGGATCCGGGAGCTCCTGTACCTCATTATCACTGTGAGAATTATTCTTCAGTTTATTCCATTGCTGCTCATGACTACATCAGTGATTTGATCCTCCAGGAAATATCAGAAGGAAAGTACATACGCGCTGGTCATACCCCGACGTGTGTGCATGCCTTAGGAGCTGTACCAAAATCGGACTCGACTTTTCTTCCAATCACTGATTGTAAACGCCCTTTGAATGATTCAATCAATAACTTTATGTTCTCTACATGCTCTGAATTTTCATATTATTCAGTTGATGACGTTGCAGAGAATGTTCAACCAGGATGCTCCATGGCCACAGTGGATATATCCACTACATATAGGTCAATAAGTGTACTTCCAAATGATTGGATATATCAGGGCATTTTATGGAATATTTCAGGTCACGATGAATACCTCCTGGATATGTGTCTTTGCTTTGGCCTTAAGTGTGCTCTGTTTATTTTCACTAAAGTCAGCAATTTCATCCGGAGTACCATGATAAGACTAGGTTACCTTGGTATTATTAACTACCTTGATGACTTTATTGTGTTTGGTAAGGATTTTCATGAATGTGAGTGTGCTCAATCTACGCTTGTCACCTTGCTGGGACAGCTGGGCTTCGTTGTATCTTGGAAAAAATGCTCGTCTCCTTCCCAACGCACTAAATACCTTGGTTTGAATTTTGACTCTATTGATATGAAGATATCCTTGCCTGATGATAAATTATCTAAGCTGTTCACAGAGTTAGAATTTTTCAGGAATAGGAGACGTGCAACGAAGCGACAAATCCAGAGACTATGCGGAGTCCTTTCTTACTGTTCAAGATTGGTAAGGGGTGCCAGGACATTTTCACGGAGAGTCATTGATTTACTCAAAGGTCTCCCTGATGGTAACCCACGCATTAGATTGACTTCAGATTTTCACGATGATCTGCAATGGTGGCGAGATTTTGCTTGTCAATTTAATGGTGAACAGTTTATTATTCGTAGAAATGTAGGGAATGTTACTGACCCTTCTTTTTCAACAGACTCATCATTGTCAGGATATGGCCTCTCATGCTCATCAGATTGGTTAGGAGGCTTTTTCAATTCAACTGATGTACCACACCTTCCATGTCATACTTGCAAGGAATATCATTGGGAGAATGTTCATGTTGAACCTGATTCAAGTATCAATTACCTAGAACTGATTCCTGTTTTCCAGGGCCTCAAGCGTTATGCTATATCATGGACCAATCATCATGTAGTGTGTTATACTGACAATACCCAAGTGGTTTCCATGGTAAACAAAGGAACCAGTAGTAGTGCTGCTGCTATGTCCCTTTTACGGGATATGTTCTGGATAGTGGCAACTCATAATATTCATCTGACAGCTCGCCATATTCCAGGCTCATCTAATTTGATACCTGATTTTATTTCAAGACTTTCATCTAATGATCATTGTCTTAACTTCCCTATGCAATTATGTTGCAGTACCAGCTCTCAGGCAACTGGATGAAGAGTTTTCACTGACTGTAGGACAAGCGTGGGCAGATAATACGTTAAAAACCAGAAACTCTCAATGGAAGAAGTACTTGGAATTCTGTATGGAGTTTTCTTTACCTGCCTTACCTGCTGAGCCATCAACTATTGCTCGTTTTCTAGTTATGTTGTCGAGGACTTGCAAGTATGTTACAATTAACAATTACATGTCTTCAATTAATGCCTTGCACAAGTTTTATGGGTACGAGACGGATTTCCGGAATTATTATATCATTCAATTGGTTCTCAAAGGTCTACGGAGGCAGTTAGGATCACCATTGTCTATATCAAAGCCTTTTTCACGAGACCAAATCCTGGAAATGTACTCAAAAGTGGACCTTTCTTCTCCTTTGGAATTAACCTTATGGGCAACTACTATCTTCTCATTCAGAACCCTTCTCAGGAAGTCCAATGTTGTTCCTGATACCTATGACAATTTCAAACATGTAGTTCTATGTAAACATGTAGAATTTAAAGTTTGGGGAATGATTATCCATGTACATTCTTCTAAAACAATACAACACCGTGAATATACCCTGGATATTCCAGTCTCTTATGTGAAGAACCCTGCCTTTTGTGCGGTTTCAGCATTGGAAAAACATTTTTCAATGGTCAAGGGTGGTCCCCTCTTTTTGCACCCTGCAACAGCTAAACCAATCTTATACAAGGAATTTTTGCTGTTTATCAAACGCCTTGCTTCACTTATAGGACTATCTGGCAAGTTTGGTTGTCATTCATTACGGCGTTCAGGGGCAACTTTTTTGCATTCGATTGGAACACCTTTGGAAGACATTATGATGATTGGAGACTGGCGTTCTATGGCTGTGCTATCTTATTTATCTGTGCCTATGTCAAGGAAAATGGATATTCAAGATAAGATTGGTATTTTCTTGTCTTAGTTTGGACCCTTGGCGGTTTACACTGCGCTGCCGGCTTCAGCCCAAAACCGTGTTCATGTGTTGTTATTATGTGTTTCAACATGTGTGTTTATGTGACAATATATAATCATGTATATTGATATAAATCCCATGTGAGGATCAAGGTTAACACTAGGGGCCTCCACTGCTTGGTCACCCCATAGGACTTACTGTCTGAGATATCCACCAGGTGGTGGCCCTAGTAACATTCACTTCTCAGCTAGCCTTTGATGGATCAACACCCACTACGTATACATTGTCCAGGGATTTATACAATAAAAGTTTTCTTTTTTTTTATGTTGGGCGGTTTACACTGCCGCCGGCTTCAGCCCAAAACCGTGTTCATGTGTTGTTATTATGTGTTTCAACATATGTGTTTATATTTAATTAAAGTTGTATTCTGAGCTAATTCAGTTTGACGAATATTTTTTTCCAATTCTAGAAGGATCAAATACATGTCTGCCAGTAACACCTATAACGCATATGATATAAACTTTAATCAATTTTGAATTAGGTAAAATTGTGATTAAAGAAGCCAGGGGGAGTGTTTATCTCCAGACAATAACATTTTCAGCCTTTCAAGCTTTCAGATTAAGCCTTCAGATTCTCTCTTATGTGCAAGAACAAACCACAAAAGGGTTAACTTCTGGCAGCTTTACCTCTCTGCTGTTGTCAACATTAATTTTGTCAAATCTATTTTAATTTAATCTAACATGTGGCAAATTTGAGATCATCACCTATAGTATGTTCTTGAAATGGAGAATTTTCCATCCCAACGAAGAAATAATCAATATTAAATGGGTGTAATAAGCAAAATGTATCACACAATTAAGTCTTGTTTCGTCTCAAGACTATTCAGTAACTTTAAGCTGCAATAATGAAATGGAAAAGAGCTTTGTCAAAATAAGGTCAGAGTGCACTTTTAAGGCCTTTTCCTTTGTTATAATATAAAAATCAGGTGGCTGGCAACAAGCTAGCACAATACTCCCAAGTAATTAGGATGTGTATCCCTATGGCAACAGGCTTAAAGCATTGGGAACAATGGATCTATGGTTGGGTTCACTGTGCCAGTTTGTGAAGGTGTACAGTATGATGCATGATGCAACAAGTACATAAACTATGGGTGCAGAATACCTACCATTGGAATAAGCTGCAAAATGCTTGTGTCCATGCTGGTACTTGCCACTCGGATGTGACAAGTCTGGGAGTCAAAAGGGAACTTTTTGATGGACATCTCACATGACACCTTCGATTCACCTCCAAGTAGCATTAAAACACCCCCGTCTGAATCGATGCGGCTCCGGAATCCTCCAATAGTGTTTTTGTCACGAAAGCTGGTCACACTGTGAAAGTAACAAGATGAATCAGCAGATTCGTCATACATCTTATGGTAAATCATATCAATATAATACAAGAGACAAAAGCTGATTACACTATTAAAATGATATTTAGAATTTGAATAATTATGTTTAGGGGTAAACATGTTTATAATAATATTATAAGCATGTTTACCCCTAAACATAATTAAAACTATTTTAAAACTGTTTTAAACATTTGTGATTTTTTGTGATTATATTATAATCACAAAAAATCACAAAATTTTTGTGATTATATTATAACCACAAAAAATCACAAATGTTTAAAACTTAGGCACTTATAACCTCTAAACTTGTATTGATTAGATATGTTCAGAATATATACACAAAAAAATCATGTGTTTTAAACACTTAAACTTACGACTTCTAAACATGCATTGAAATAGATATGTTTGGAATATAAACACATGAAATAACATAATGTTTAATAAAACCTAAACACTCATAACTTCTGAACATATTATATTGCCTGGCCAGAGCCACCTTCAAAGGTTTCTCAACATTTCTCCACCAGGTGACCAGGTTGGGGCTACCACAGAAAAACGAGACATCCTGGAAAAACAGGACGTCCTGGAAAAACAGACAATTATGAAAAAGTATAGTATCTAACAATTGCAGATGAAATACACAAAATAAACGTGATGTTATTTCTACATATTCCAGATACAAAAATTATGAAATTATGCATGACTCCCAGACTTGTCACATCCGAGTGGCAAGTACCAGCATGGACACAAACATTTTGCAGCTTATTCCAATGGTAGGTATTCTGCACCCATAGTTTATGTACTATAGATCATTGCAGCAAATTGCGATCAAAAACATTAAGTTGCCCTAACATTTTTCAAAGAAATCCTCATAATTCTTACAATTCTTGATCAATTTTAATCATCTTGGTATCGTTCTAAAGCTAGGAATCTATATATTATGAATCTGCATGAAATGTGTTTCAACTGAACCTTCCAAATAATTCGGAATGTTTAGAATGTCCTCCAAAATTTCTCGAAATTTGGTATTTTTCCTGGCTTCCATCAACTTAATTCTAAATAGAATTTTCAATTTACATTTTATCTCAATTCTTTCAATAGGGAGTTTAGAGAATTAAATTTGGAATCTAATGAGGTGTCATTCACATAATTATATGCAAACATTATCCAGCAAATGAACACAGTCGGAAGGCTGAGGTGTAAACAATTGACACACGGTGTTCCTCAGGGCAGTGTGATGGGCCCGACTTTCTTCCTTTTATATATAAATGATGTCTTATCATATGTTCAGGATCAGCATGTCCAACTCTATGCTGATGACATGGTTGTAACGACTAGCATTGATCCATTGCATGATACACCTACCACTGCTTTTCAACATTCCATAAACATACTCCATAACTGGTGCCGATTTAATAAACTCACCATTAATATTGACAAAACCAAACTCCAATTCTTTCCAAATGTCAGGAATATTTGTACGGAAAACTGGCAAAATACCCACCCAATCACCCTAGCGGGATAACCATTGGAATATATTAATAACTATAAATATTTATGAGTAAATGTGGACAATAAACTAGATATGTTAGCTCATTACAACCAGGTTTATAAGCTTGCAAGTCACAAACTACATTTACTTAGACTAATTAGACCAATGCTCACTGTCCACGCTGCTCTCTGTATTGTCAAATCAATGTTTATTAGTGCATTGGACTATGGAGGCATAACTTTGACAGGTATACCATTAAACCTTGCTAATGACTTACAAACGTTACAAAATCATGCTTTAAGGTGTAGCCTGAACATCAGAGACCCGATGGACATGCATATTGACGAACTTCACCAACAGACTGATACCCTGCCAGTTGATAAACGCAGGGCCTATCACTTACTTATGATTATTCGCGAAAAAGCCATTGTTAAAGCCAATATTCCATTTATATCTCACAATGTTAGAACTCGGAGAAACGATGGTTTAACTTTACAATTACCAATTCCACACACTGAATGTAACAGACGGTCCCCGCTCTATCATGGCTCTAATTTATGGAACAGCTTGCCTTATGATGTACGTTCACTTCCATCGAAAATGTCTTGCAAAAAGAAAATTAAATTTTAAAAGCATGCTTGTAAATGGTGAGATAGAAAACTGAGTCTTGTTAACATGCTACACTTTCTCCTATAACCCCTCGCCTAAGGGCGTGTTAGTATCAATGTAAAACAACACTGCTTTGTACCACACTGTTATACCCCCTTCACTGCACACATCTTATCTCATAAACTGCACCTCATAAACTAGTAACCCAAAATGTTGATTTACGCCGCTGTTATTGTTGAACCACTTCTTGTACCCACCATATCTGGGTGGTGTGGGAGAACACGTGTATAACCTGAAATCCTCCCAGAATAAAAATAAAACGATTCAAAAAAAAAAAAAATAATTATGAAATATCACCATTTAACACAGAATTTTCCAATAAGCCATCTGGACGCTGAGAAGCAATTAGAATTTGATTACAGAATATTTCTTGCCTATATTTGCCTATATTTGCTGTATCTTTTTATACAATTATCTATTATTACTATTTAATCAGGTTCGGGACAAGCCTTGAAATAGCAATGATGGCATATCTTGCATCGTTGCTAAATCTTGCACCACAGGCGTATTGTTATCTTGCATCGTTTTAGGATAAAAAGAGATAACTAGTGTTATCTATCTTGCCGAATTTTGAAAATTACATGAGAACAAAGAATTATATAATTTTAATAATATTTGATAATTTGAAAATTTTTTACCTTGTGGATATTGTAAAAACCTTGATTATGTCTTTCTGGCCAATAAGGTTACAGTATTAATACCATGTGATGTAAACAAATGTAAAAATATAGAAATATATCATCTAATCTTTGTTGCTGAATTCTAAAAAAATTATGCAAATAAAGAATAGCATAATTTGGATGATATTTGATGATTAGACTGATTTTTACCGAACAGATTTTCTAAAATCTGTGTTTATGCAGTTTTGACCAATAGGGTTACAGTATTTGTACCATGTGATATAAACAAATATAAACAAGATGGAGCATTTTTCTGCCGATTCAGTACGCATTTTTGAGCATTTTTGAACGCTTTCTTTTGTATTCAAGTTAAATTATGAATTTTTTTGGGCAAAAATCACATATCTTAGGGTCTTTTTTAAATGTAAAGATTTATATGCCATAAACCTGGTTATTAAACAAATCTGATGGAAAACATTTAGTGTTGCAATAATTATCTTGCATCGTTGCACAATACTGCATCAGTGCAATAATAGCAGGCCGTCCCTAACCTGTTAATAGGTTTTCTGATGGGAAAGTATAAAAAATATTGCAATCCTAACAGTTTGTGAGGGAAACATGTACTTTTTCATCATGATAATGTCAAACTGTGTGCTTGCACCCCATACACCTAGACTCTTTCTCTTTAAGAAGAGGAGAAAGGTTTCCCCTCATCCTCTTGAAGCACACCTTTCACTCCCTATTATACTTATGTTTGGCTCATTTGGTGAGGGATTTTGCTTCAAGAAAAAGAGGACATACATGCCCCTCCTGGTTGTTTACATCAATACTAATTAAACCTCTATGCCTCAAGAAGAAAACCTCACCTTATAAGCCTCATGTGAGATATAACACGGAGAATCTTTGCTCTTAAAGAGGAAGAGGCTATACCTTCCTCTTCCTCTTAAATAAGCAGAAGGTAGGTGTAGGGGTGTGCTTGTATCTTACCAAATACAGCATAATTGACATATTTGGGTTGCTCTCAGGGCTCAATTGTGCTCATTTTTTTGCCTTTTGTCATGCTTATTGATATCAAAACGTCGGTATTTAGTTACATATAAAGGTCTGATGCTACATTTGCCTTTATTCTATAAAAATATTTCAATATAAGTCCATAGTTCCATCAATCAGGCTTTGAAATAGAAAATATCAGTTTTTAAACATGGAACTTTTCACATAATTTTATAATGTGGAAAATTGGCCAGGTTTTGTATATGTTTGAAGGATAATTTGTGAATTAAAAGGCTGGAAAATACTTTAGAATATCTGAAACGCAAGGGAAAGGTCCTCAATACATTTATCTCTCATAATATATTATGCCAATAATTGATTATACTTTTTCCTATCACAGTTCAAAACCCTGGAAAAGCTTAGTATGTCCTTTGTTCGCTATTTGCTGCAATGATCATGTATCACACTGTACACCTTCACAAACTGGCACAGTGAACCCAACCATAGATCCGTTGTTCCCAATGCTTTAAGCCTGTTGCCATAGGGATACACATCCCAATTACTTGTGAAATTCTATATTATGAAATTGTCAAAATGGAAAGTGCTATGTAAGTCATGTAAAATGTAGAATTTCATAATTTTTGTATCTTGTATATATATAGAAGTATTATATCATGTTTATTTTGTGCATTATTCATGTACATGTATAATTCATCTGTAATAGTTAGATAATATACCTTTTCATAATTGCCTGTTATTACAGGACATCCCGTTTTTACAGGACGTCCTGTTTTTCTGTGGTATCCCCAACCTGGTAAGTGAAGTTGTCAAATTAAAAATAAGAATACCAATATTGATGCTGTCAATTTTGTATTTGCCTGCTTTTCTCTGGGAATATGACATGACAAATTACATCTACTTACCATTCAAAAGAGAATTGAAGACCTTTCTATAGCTAATTAAAGTCAAGTATCCTTTTCAGGTTCCTGTCAGTGATGCAGCATCCTCACTTGGGGAATGAAGATTTTAATTGCTGGACAATTAATCTTAAGATCTTTGTTGCCAAAGCGGGGATGCGGTGTCACTGACAGGAATACTTGTTGACTTTAATTAGTCACATGACTCATTCTGTTTGTTTGTTCCAGGGGCAGATCCAGGGTGTCAAAGGGGTCCTGACTCCCGCCCTCCGCCCTCCCCCACTTCTGACAAAGGGGAAAAAAACGTTGGGTGCGTACAGGAATGCACACCGTTTTAGTACTTTGCCTATATGCAGACCCCCCTTTCCGAAATCCTACATCAGCTGCTTTGTTCCTGGTAGGCAGCAGGGGAGAATGGCAAGAAATATCTCTTTGAATCACCTTTAAGAAACAGGAATGTGAATACAATATTCAAAATGCGGTAGCCCTCCCACAATTGGCCTCAAAACCTGTTTAGAATTCACCTTGCTGACAATAGTTAACAGTCCAGACAGTTTACCAATTTGGTCCATGCCCGGAATGATAGTTTGAATGGAAATATACCCAGTGCTAGGTAATCAGGTAATTCTCATGAACAGTTATATATTCTATGACTAAGCGTGTGTGTGTAGAGTGGGGACATATTACCAATATTTATATACACATTGTAGCTATACACAATTCCCAAGAACCTGCCCAGTCCCTCACCAGCCAGCTTACGACATAAGAGAAACATTCTACAACCATACTTTTTTTTAGTCAGTTTGTTACTTACTAAGATGGCACGTAACAATAATGTTATTGATGGTGAAGTTGAAACCTCACCAAATGAGAATAATTATGATTATAACATCATTTTTGGTGAGGTTAGGACAAAATCAAAACAGAACATTATATGAGCATTCTGTTTGGGCTGAAGGATGTAACCAGAATGTTGTAATCACGTCACAGTGCAATGTCACAACAGTACTTTGCAGCAACGAAATTGGGGGTCATCAAAAGAACATAACAAGAACCAAATGCAGAAGCAACATTGCTGCAACATCATAATAATATTGCATCCCTGGCTGGGTCTGCCTCATAGAGCTGGCTCAGGGTTTGGGAAAGGGTGAACTTGGTGACTTCACAATTTATAGAGAGGCCTAATTTGGAACCCATTGAATCAATTACTACGTAACAATATTAAAAAGGTTAATTAGATTACTAAATCCTCAAACCAGTATGCATGCTCTTGACTTCTAGTCATGTATGAAACTGTTCCAGTGTTGAATGTAACAGTTTATTATATTTTAGGGGGTTTCCATACGGTCCTAAGTTAAATCTGAATAGAGATCAAATGTAAAAACAAGTTGATTGGTGAGTGAGTGTTTTGTGATCTCTGTTCAGTTTAAGTGTATAAGCGGATTGTGTGTTAGGCAGGCATTACCAGGTGGATAGATGGGAACTCTTTCAATAGCTACCTACCTGAAAATGTCAACTTTTTATGAAATGGTTTACAATTGAATTGTGATCATTTTTTAAACCTTTATTACAAAATATTCTTCAGTGTTACCACTAGTTTTCAGAAATATTACAAAAGATGAACAATGTATTTAACGGTTAATTTCAATTAATATAATCTTAACATATCAAAGAGTTCAACATAATAAATCCTAATACAAATGATACTCCATCTTGGCAAAATGCTTGACCTTACTCTTACACACATTAGATTTTTGCCACTCAAAAGAAGAGATTCAATATCTGAATATAGAAAGAGCTTTTCATGGATTTTCCAATTATTTTGTATGGGACAATGACATTCTTTTTAAATTGCAATTGTGTTGTATGCTGCACATAGATGTCGTTAACGTGCGTAGTTAACATGCATGTGTAGCCTTTCCAGCTTATCTAAACCAATGTTGGAATCAATGTGTTATATGACCCCACACCTGATTTTAAGACTTTTTTTTTAATTTGATTATTCATACTGGAAATTGTCTGCTTTACAGTCGGTCAAGTAGGTCCAGATCATATTGTCTTTTGTACATACATTTTTTAGATGTGCCTGCCTTCTAGCTTTTAGATTTCCAACATTAAATCTACAATGCAATTCAATGATATCTAACACCGACGTTACCACATGTTCGCAAGCAGCAGTTTTGAATTTTCTGTAGTTTGTTTAGATGTTTTTCATATGCTCCATCATAGATAATGTCACTTTAAGGATAATGCCCACAAACTAGTATTTCCCCATAGTGATGAAAACTGTAAAATCCCCCTGGGGCATAGGGAAATGTCCTTAAACTTGAGCTAAAATTTTATCCATAATCTAGGAGATCTGTTTTGGAACCATATATCAAAATTTGATTGATTCAGGGAATTTACCTTTTGCCTTTCTAATCCTTGTTGTGCAAAAAGTGGCGCTTGGTCACTAAACACAATTTTTTTCACAAATTTCATTGTCACAAGTTAATTTAGGAGGATATAAAGGAAACTTATGTTCTAACATGATAACAAGTTTAGCTGCTTTGAAAATTACCTGGTGATTTATTTATTTTGCACCCTTTATTTATCTCTGCAGTGCAAAACATGCCAAAAGGTATGATATTTTTTTTCTATTTGTCATACATATTTCTTTAGCTAACTCAGTAGATCACCCCAGGACCTATGCTGATTTATTTGGTTTTATGTTAACAACATATGTGAGTACAAATATAGTGACTTTAAGAAAAGTTCCACGTTTAGAAATCTTTTTATAGCAGGTTTTAGGCAAAATAAGGGCTTCAAAAAGAGCCTCCTCAGACATAATTATAACACTTTTTTCATAAAATGAAATATATATCAAAGGCAATATTTAGCCACAAAATACCCTCCTTGATACATTTCATGCAAGAAAAATTAATAACATGACAATCTTGTATCTTAACTTCATCAGAATTTGATCTCTGATTTTCTCTTAAAATGTCCTGATGTGTCATCTAATGACTCTTAAATTAGCCCTAGGACCCCCACTTTTCTCTCCATATATTGGTTTTGCATCACTAATTGTATGAAATTACACTGCGCATGCATTTCCATGTCATTGGCTGAGTAATAAAAGGTCGTATCTGACAAATGGTCATTTTGAGTAATTGCTGATTTAAGATAAATGATATATTTCAAAGCTCTGTATGGTTCTAAATATCTGCCCCATCATCAAAATATCTCATTCTTAGGAAGAATAACATGCTAAAATAACTTTGGTCATGATTATGAACATATTCAGATCATTAGAATGTTACTATGGTAACACATACATAGTTTTTTCCAGATACGACCTTTTATTACTCATTTTTGAGGGGGAAATTTGGAAATAAGTGAGTAACAAAAGGTCGTATCTGGCATATATAAATTTTAGATAAATACAAATTAATTCAGTGTAAGTGATACAAGTTACACAAATAACATATCTGAACTAAAACCGATATGCTAGTATTGACTTCATATGATAACTCTAAAACATTAAAGATTTATGTGACATTAAACCTATCAGATTTGATTGCAACCCTAGATACAACCTTTTATTACTCAATTCTCAGACCACTTTTTCAGTGAACAAAGGTCGTATCCAACATTTTGGAATTATATTTCTCTATGTGCTACTAATTTTATAAAATCAACTATAATATTTTACAATAAGGTTCACATAATAGATATCTTGAAAAATGAATCATAAGATATGTTTTACTAAGAAAATCAGAATGGTTTCTTTCAGATACAACCTTTTATTACTCAACCAAAAGTCAAATTGTGTAGATACGACCTTTGTTTACTGGGTTATAACATTCCAAAGATTTGGAAAATTCCAAAAATTTCAAAATTTCTAGATACCTCAAGGGAGGGAAACATATTCAAAAATAAAAAAAAAAGTGAATTTTTTTTTAGGTACGACCTTTTATTACTCAGCCAACGACATTGTGTCATACCTAAGTTTAGGCATGGCATATGCTCCCTCTAACAACTACAAGTGTTTACAAAATCTATCATATAAAACATATTAATATCACAATTCCCTAAACAATAATCAAAAGACATATCAAATATGTATATATACTACTTCATAGAGTAGATATGTATACTTATTCAGATATTCAATTTTACTATAAGCTACATTAAAAGAGGCAGGACCTTTCAAAGTCTCCCCCTATAATCACAAACGATGAATATTGTTTTATTTACATTTAAGGCTGATGATATTCATTTTTTCCCAATTTCATGAAAACATCAAGACCATTCTGCAAAACTGTTTGAATATAAAGCCAGTCATCTGCACTCTTATACAAAACACAATTATTAGCCTATATACTTATTGATATGTATATAACAGCATCAAGATTCTTTGATATATCATCTATATAAGATACAAACATTACTGGGCCAAGAAGTGTTCCCTAACCAATTCCAAATAGGACACATAATTGAAGATATAATTATATAACATATCATTAAACCAAACAGTCTGATATCTGGAAAGATAACTATCTACAATTACTTTAGAATAACCAAGATTGTATAAAGCCCCATTTAATTTGCCCCCGGCATTCTTTCACTGCAACCTTAAAATCGTGAGCATGAAAAACTAATATTTTTACTAGATAATCCCACAAACTTTATACATTGATAGGTCCTTTGTAAATCAATGATCAAAGTTGACAAGCAGGGGTGGATCCAGGACTGCTTACCTAGAGGGGCAAAATACCACGTGCATCGCACGCGCCCTTGATATACATATTGGTCAGGGGTGGTATTGCATAAAAACCTATTATTCAGTATTAGAAGTCTTCTTTTATTTGAAGCCACCATGATTACTCTAAATTATTCTTTTATCTTGTCAACTATCTTTTACAAAAAATAAAATCCATTATCACTAAGTAGGTACTACCACAGAAGAGACTCTAAGTCCTCACTTTTGTGACCAATTTTGGAGAAGCACATTTTCTTAAAAATGAAACCCTTCTTTAACACTGAAAGTCTAAGGAAAGCACATTAGTCCAACGTGTTCATTGGGATATTTTGTGTAGGAAAAACATTGTAACAGAATTTCCAGATAATGTACAGATATTGCCTTTGAATGCGCCAATTTTGGTATACTTGAAAAAGTGGTCACAAAATTTTACATTATTTTCACATAAATCCTTGAATATCTCTGGTTCTATGTAAGATAAAAATATTCGGTAAAATGTATGAAATTACCTCAGACTTGCTCTTCTCAGATCAGTATCGTTCAATGTAAAAGGAGCATTTTAATTTTTCACGTGGTAGTACCTACACTAAGTAAATCTAAAATGGAGTAGAGAGAAATCATTTACCATTGTTTCAGTTCTCAGCATTAGCTTTAGATGTAATTATTGTAACCTATGCAGTAAACAAGCTAATTAAGGGAGTAATACAATTTGTGTATAATGTATGACTGTCACATGGCTCTCATGACTTTAACTATTATGCCAACACTGAGGGCTGACTGCTGAAAACACATGGTCTGTGCCCAAAATACAAAACCTGTTTGCAGCCCTAGCTTCCTGTCAAGCATTAACTGCAACAGGAAGTGTGGCTTCCCCAACATAAAACTGTTTCATATGAATTTTAGGAGCCTACATGTATCCGAAGATTGAGCAAATCGCTTACCAGTTCAGAAATGCAAATATTCTTAGTCTAAGTGAGACATGGTTGGATTCTAGATATGCTCTTTATATGCTAACTATCAAAAACAAGAGCCTGTACCACTTGGATAGAGAACATGGTCAAAATATGACCAAAACAAGGGGAGGTGGGGGTTGCATGCTACATAGATGCATCTTTGACTACTCATACATCAGTTATAAATAAATTGTCTTCTATAATGCCTGACTATGAAGTTCTGACACTACAAATAACTCAACCTAATCATTGTAAACTCCTTGTGGTAACAGTATATCACCCTCCAACAGGAAATGTTAAAATACTATTTGACTTTCTTGACAAAATTCTTGACCACCAGGATACAGCAGGTATGGAACATTGGTTGATGGGAGACTTTAATATAGATTTACGTAGAAGAAACACAGCTGCATCTAAAATGGCTTTGTCATTTTGCAAGATGACATAGCCTAAAGCAAATTATGAGCCAAATTACACAGCTTTCTTCTCATGGGGGCACTTGTGTGGATCATATAAATGCAGACTGTCCACCTATATCTCACTGTGGTACTCTGGATGATACAATTAGTGATATTAGTCCAATCTTTGGTGTCATAAAAAAGTCCAGAGAACATAGACAGTATAGTAAATGTACTGGGAGGAATTACAAAAACTATGACAAGGATACTCTAGTTGCTAGTTTGATTGAGTTTGAAAGGACAAATAATCTCAGTGAGGCAGGTGTAAATGAACAATGGGACGCCTTCCTTGAGACATGCATTCTTACCTTGACAAATATTGCCCTGTTAAGATTACGAAGATTAGGACAGATAAGCCTAATTGGTTGAACGATACAATTATTAAATTGATTGCTGATTGAAACTACTTTTCTTCAAGATACCGAAAATATAGACATATTGATGATTTTCATATATGGCGTTACTTGAGGAACAGAGTAAACCATGCAATAATCCAGAGTAAAAGACGATTTGTAATGTCAGAGTCAGTGCTGATAAAAATGAAATGAGCCAAAACATTACTTTTGTAGATAAAACTAGCGGTAGAACAGTTGATGAAAACGATACACCAAATTATGCTAACCAATATTTTGTTGAAGTTAGGAGCAAGTTGACTGCAAGTGACCAGAATAACAAACTGGCTAATCTTCCGCAAATGACGGCTGTTAATCGAGAAAGCTTTGAAATTTTTACTAACATTGAGGTTTCTAAACTGGTAGCAGCCATTGATGTTAATAAGACTTCAGGATTAGAAGATATCTCAACCCAGATCCTTAAGGATGCTTTTCTAACCTTAATTCCTTTTCTGACCAACATGCTTAATAGCTCCCTTAGTGAACATTATATACCTGAGTCTTGGAAACATGCCAAGGTGAAGCTGATACCTAAAAGTTTAAAAATATTTCAAATATTACAAACTGGAGACCTATGTCTTTATTAAATACACCAGTGAAATTACTTGAAAAGCTAATGCACTCTAGATTATTTGACTTGTGTAAAAGACAAAATAAGTTGAATGAATATCAATATGGATTCCAACCAGGGAAGTCTACTAATGATGCATTGTTTGACTTTATCAATCACCCATATCTCTCTAGTGATAATCTAGAGTATACTGGAGTGCTCTATTTAGACGTGATCAAGGCCTTTGACTGTATATACCATACTAGATTATTGTATAAACTACAGTTGTTATCGATGACGTAATCAACATATGATTGGTTCTCCAACTACCTAGACAATAGAAGTCAACAACTTTTGTTAAATAACATTCTATCCACTAATGCAACTGTATTGACTGGAGTGCCCCAGGGCTCTGTGTTGGGGCCCCTTTTGTTTCTTCTGTATAATGATGATATTATTGAAGAATGCACTGATGTAAAAATCCAATTATATGCTGATGATGCTATAATTTATTAAAACTCGAGTTGCGTGAAAGAGCTTGAAAGAAAGCTGCAACATGGTCTAAATATAATATCAACATTGGTTTGTGACAAACTGTTTAAATGTGAATATTGACAAAACTAAAGTGTGCCTGTATGCAAATAAGAATATGTTGGCAAAAGTAGATGATTTATGCCACAAATATAACAATAAGGTATTAGCGTGCTGTAGCAGTTACAACTACTTGGGAGTCCAAATAGAATAATGTCCTCAGTTTTGGAAAATATACAAGTGAAATGCAAAGGAATCTGACACATAAGTGTTTTAAATTGAAGTGTATACATAAGTATCTCGATAAAGACATTAGAATTCAATTCTATAAACAATGTGTGCTTCCTTGTGTGGAATACTGCAATTTTCTGCTGGAAAGCTGTTCTCTCTATAAGATAACTGAACTTCAAAAAATACAAAATCGAGCTCTTAGATGATGCCCTAATATAAGACGACCGATTGACATAAGTTGTGATGAACTACACGCTGAATGTAATATTGACTATATGACTAAGCGAGGTGAGATCATGTTGGTGCAGCTAATGTTCAAACGAAGTCTTGATGATCGTTACATCTTGACCCCTCTTGTAAACCGAACTCGTATGGATCAGAAGGTTGTATTCAATCTAAAGATCCCACAAACTGAGACCTATAAAAGATCACCACTGTACATGTGGAGAGGTTCAGCAATATGGGACCTGTTGCCAACTGACATCCAAAAATCTGAGTCCATAATTGAATTCTTTAAGAAAACCAACCTATTATATACTGGTGTAAAGAAATCACTTTTTGAGAATGTATGTAAAGCACTCCAATATGTGCAATGATTGTCCAAATTACTATACTTATGGCCAGTACTGATCGGGGGAAAACCACAACATATGTATACAAACAGCCCACTAATATAACCATTGAGCTAATTATCATAACTATATTATCTATGGCCAGTACTGAACTCGGGAAAACCATCACAATTTTGTAACACATGTGTGTATGCTTATCTCATTATGATTATTATATACTTACTTGGAAGAACACATTTTTGTGAGAGTGGTTTAAATTAATAATAATAAAAAAAACATTAGTATAGGTTTACACAAGGAGATCGAGACCTGGGGATAACAATAGCCCCACTCTTAAAGCCTACAAGCAATATAGATCTAATTCATGCATGTGGTACTTGCATTTCAGGTAAGTTACTTTAGGAAATTTTTTAGAAATTGCATCATGATACGTCCAAATTCCTTCATTTCTAGTACAAAATATGTTTTTCTTGAGAAGCTAGGGGGGCCAATTGCCCCCTGTATCCCCCCTGGACCCGCTAGTGACAAGGATGGGTATTGTTGTTACAACCACAATCATTGTTATGAAATTCATTGCGCAACAAGCCAAGCGCCACCCTAATGAAAAAGATGTTTAGATAGCAGATTTATACTCACCTGTTGTAGATTCCTACAGCAGGGTTCCAGTGTAAATAAGGTTCCACCATGATCTCATTTATGCCAGAGTGCAGATTGGGGTCCCACTTCAAAAAGTCATCTTGCCAAGACTGCATGTCATTTACGTGAAAAGAAAAAAAAAGCTCTCTGCTTTTGACTGACGGTAACTGCCAAACGTCCAATTGATTCAAATATACTGATTGGGCCACGCTGTTATTGAAATTCGACCTACAGTTGTCTAGTATAAAAGAGGTGGTAAATATACTCACATAGACGAAGTGTCCATACATAGCCATTGTCTGGTCCTTTTCACTCTGAAAGCAAGAGGCACTTCTCATGAAATAACAGTATTGTTTTAAACTAAAATTTAATAAACAAAATAAACAAATGATCCCTCCTATTCACTGTTATAACAAGGGTTTAGAATCTAAACACTTTCCTAAACACTTTGTTCCAAACATGTTTAGAATTTGTGGTGTTTAGTGGTAAGTGATCAGAAATGTGTGATGTTTAGGTGTTTACCCTTGAAGTGTTTAGGTTCTTTATATGTGTTTATAGTCTAGATACTCTGGATTTATTTGATGTTTTAGGACATATTGTGTAGCTAAAAGTGATATTATGCTTCAAAATGTTTTGACTATGTAGCACTAGTCAGTAAAACCAATTTCTTTGGTAATTTTCACTGTTATTGTTCTGGCATTGTTTCCTTTTGTAAGCGATCAAAAAGTGCATCTTCACAAACACATACAAAATAATTTTCAATTAAATCAAAACACTTACTAACTACTTACTAAACACTCTATGGTTCCTAGAATATTCTCTGAATTTTGTAATGAATTTATAGTAACATTTAGAAGAAATTTCTAAGAACTACATAGAATTGGCATACACTGTCACCTGGTGGAGAAAAGTTGAACTATGTATTTAAGGTAAATGAAGGTGATTTCATGTGTTTAGATTCTAAACATATCTAATCCAATACATGTTTAGAAGTTAAAAGTGTTTAGGTTTTAAAGATATGCAATTCAATGTGTTCACATGCTTAGACCTTAAACATGTTTAAATTCCAAACATCATTTTTACAGTGTATGGAAGATAATAATGCTCGTTTAAGCTGTTAAGCTCACACACAAAGGTAATAAAACTATGCTGAAGGATTCAAATACAGAAATAATGAAATACATGAAGAGGCCTATTTCTTAAAATCAAGTCTCTTTTTTGAAGATTGGTAACCTGGTTGGGGCTATGGTAGGAAAATCAGGACGTCCCATTTTTTCAGGATGCAACCTTTTAAATCATTTTAAAACATTCCATTTCCATTTTTTTGATTTATGACAAACAATTATTTGGTTAAATTAAAATCAATAACCATCATGACACCAATGGTTTTAATGGTTTTTAAAAGTCTGCCTGAAAAAAACAGGATGTCCTGTAATAACAGATCACTAAAAGGCAGGCTGTTTTCTTGGTATGTTTTCTGTAACTTCAACTTCTGTAAAATCAATAGAAAAAAATACAACGATAGAACTTGAAAATGCCATGATCGTTTTGATGCAAAAGATGTGTTCTTTTATTACAAATCATTTTTGAATTTAGTAAAGACCTCATCTTCTGAGCATTTTTATTAATGTTAAAATATTAATTGTGAAATTCTTATTTATGAAATTATCATATGGAATGTGTTATGTAATTCATGTTAAAAGCAGAATTTCATAGTTTTTGTATCTTGCATATATAGAAGTACTATATTATGTTTATCTTGTGTACTATCGATATGTAATTTCATTTAGAATAGTTAATTGATATACTTTTTCATAATTTTCTGTTATCGCAGGACGTCCCATTTTTGCAGGACGTCTTGTTTTTCTGTGGTATCCCCAACCTGGTAACTGTTTCCATTTGTTCAATGCATTCCAGTTATGTGTCATTGGCATACATTTAGAACATAGCTTGCCCTTAATGCTTGTATTCTGCCATTATCTACATACAAATTTACACTTTGCATAAGAGATAGACACCCTTTGATTTTGTGTTATTTTGAAACAAAAATCAAGATCTTCAACAAAAATCGGAGGCATAAAACATTCCAAATCATATAATGACATTCTACAAGTATTTACACAAATAAAGCATTTACCTATTACGTTTTTGCTCAGTTAGTTAGTATCACAGCATACTTACGATCTCCGTGAGTTGCATAGGTAGAAAGTCAACAGTTACTGGTATTGGATCTGTCCCAAATCCTGGTCTCACTTGCGTGTTGTAATTTTCAAAAATATCAGCATGGATGTCCTCCTCAGGTGAAGTCTCTGCAATAAGTCTTCCTGCAGGTTCAGATGAGAATGGACAAATTGAACATCTAATAAAATTTTCACAGTCACTATAACCATTGACAGAGAATAAACAGCTCACCTTGAACTGGCAGTGATCACGTAATAGGTAAATAATTTTGATAGCATACCTTTATTGTGAATTTAAATGGATGCGAAACACACAATGCGCCTTTTGGTGAGAATAGATTATTATACAGTTAGCAAGTTATCTACTGACTTTATTGAACTTTACGACATTTATACCTTATAGTCAGTGTCCAATCAAATAAAGAGAATTATGTTAGAGTGATTTAACTGCATTAAATCTTTCACTGGTTAGGAAACCAGAAACTTTTCAACTGAGGGCTCGTGAGAAAGCGTAACTCAAAAATCGGCAACTTGTTAAGATGGCCTACAAAAATATAAGGTACCAAGAAATTAAGATGTGAAGGAAATTTTTTTACATGCAAGTGGAGGTTTCTGTACATTATTTTATGAGTGTTTCCTTTCTGAGCAATTCAATTTTGTTTCTAGCCCAATGAAAATAGTTTATTGTTGATCTGAATTAGAATTTAGCATTTATTAGTGACCAAGAACAAATTATTTGATTTTGAGGATTTTCATTTTTCTCACCAGGTGGTGCCACTGTGCAACTTTTCGAATCTCTTTTAAATGTTTGAGGGAAGGATTGGTTTTCTCTTATTTTTTTTATTACAATTAGAAACCATGTTTTGCCCAAACTCAATAAGGAACTTTTATATTTTAAAGTTCTGCAGTTTTACTCACCAGGTGACGCTAGTGTAACCAGTCAGTGAAACCTTTAAAGTGGTAAATTTCTGTAAATACCTCCATAACGGAATACATTTCATTTCAATTCGTTATTACCTCTATCAGAAAGATCCTTAGGCTTGGACATTAGGTGACTTAATTTTGCACTTAACATGTTACCGTTGTTAAATAGTTTTCTCCACGTCCATGTCATGTAACTAAAGTTTCAGCTTTGGGTTAAATTAATTGATAGACAGAAGACTGGCAGGCAAAGTGCCTAGAGATGTGGGATGGATTCATAAAAGTAGCGGCTTATCACCCATTACAGACTAGCCCCAGGATATGCATTATTATGCCGTTATTGAACTGTAATTATGAGCGCATTGTCTGTAAAAGGTATAATTAGGGTCCCTGAGGGCATACATGTCACCCACTGCCTACTCCACCAGTAAATCCAATCGGTGTGTCTTCTTTTACAAACAATCCGTAAAATCTGCATTATCAGATCTTTCAGTAAAGAACCACCCATCCAGGAAGTTTTTAAGGATTGAATGATTCTCGGGTTCTTTTCAGTGCATCTCCCACCCTTGGATACCTACCTACAATTACAGGCTAGCTCGGGATGCGTATTAGGCCTGTAATGAACTGTCATTATGAGCGCATTCTAAGGCTAGTCCTGAACGCGTCCAGATAAACAGTTGACAGCTAAGAGTGATTATTTACCAAAAAGAGCAAAACGTTAAATAATTCTAACATTTCTAGTATAGAAATAGCCCAAATTGCCCATCTGGTTGCAAACATTGATAAGTATTAGTGAAGTTCAAATAATTTTTTGTAACTGTACAAAATACTTTTTCCCCTATTTCTCAAGGATAGGGAAATATAGCCATGCATAAAGATTGGTAAAGCCATAGCCATGTTAATCTGAGAATATACCATTAATTTTGGTATCGGGTCATGTAACAGACAAAAGGACTGACGATCGTTGTAGCAATACTTCCAAACTGAACGCTGTGCCAACTGGTGGATCCTTTTGCATTCACAAACCAAATACAAGATCAATTTTTCAACAGGAATGATCCCTTAGTCAATACACCCCAGGAAATGTTTAATTCAGGACTAATTCTGCCCGAGCACATGCACATGAACACCGGGGCTCACCTAACGGCTAAGCAAACATCTTCTAGTCTACTCATTGAAGACAAACAATAGCTCCTATCAATAGAACAAGGGATTAGCTGGCATGGCACCTGCATGCATGGTTCGTAACAAGCTTAAGGAGTTAGCGTACCAATGTAAATCTATGAATAATAGAGACACATCGGCATACGTTAGACACTAGATTCTAGCGCTGGATACTCGACCTAATGTGCTAGGTTATTTTAGATTATAACATTTTAAAAATGATGCAACACTTAAAACGTTTTTTATATATATATAATTATTTTTTTATTAAACAACGGCTTCACATTACAATATGTTCTTCCAGCCATCTATGGTGGGATGTTAGTGGTATTTACAAAATGAGTGGTGATAATATGGTTGGATGAAGGATTAACAAAATATGAACAGATGAGATGGACACATGGTTAAATATTTATTCTTATTAAATATATTCTCTTTCCGTATAAGGGTCATTTCAGCCAATTTAGCGTCAATAGTCCCTTTTTAAATTTACACTTTGTGGTTGAGCGTTGCACATCCTTGGGGATACGGTCCCAGAGCTTCACACCTCTCACCATATGACTTTTAAGGATCTGGGAGAGAACTTTGTTGGAAGCAGGGACGCTTAGAGGGAACTTTACTTCGCATTAGTATACATGTGCAATCTCCTACTCTTTTTACAGTCCTAAAAAGCTTAAGGGCTTTTTTCCTGTGAATTTATTGCAAGAAAAAATATGTTCTACCCACTTTCAATTACATAGACGTAGTTATTGGAATATAGATAATTTCACGTGTATTTTTACTGAATAATGGTTGTTTTATGCCGTTCCAACAGTTTGGTCATATTCATGGCGAGAACAGTTGAAAAGTTGAAATGACTTGAGAAGATGAATTGCAGGGTTATGCAGCAGGGAATTGAGCCCTGAATCCACTTTTGCCACCAGTCTTGGACCCTTAGAATTGAATAAAGAGCAGCATGGAATTGAACCATCTACCGGTTTTGCTGCCATGAAGATGAAACTGTACTATTCTTGACAGCTGGGGCACAGGACAAATTTGTCAAATTGTCAAAGGTCTCACTGTTGTGAGGGTTGGCACAGCAAGACCCATCCCTGTTCAAAAATTTAAACAATACAATGTCTCACTACAAGGACATCGCTGTTGCGAAGGGTCCCACTGTTGAATTGTGGATTTTAATTCTGTGAACGGTTCTGAAAAATATACATTCAGATCTAAATTCCTGACATTTTCAGCCCAGAAAAATGATCAGAAGTGGGTGAAAATCGATGCTGATATTCATGTATAACTGTGAGACTTTGACCTTTGACTGTTGCAAGACCCGTAACTAAACCCTCCCAGAACTCTCGCTGTTGCAAGATTTGGTTATGCGATGGAGCAATGGGCATATGATACATCTACTTGGAGCATCCTTACCAGATGAGGTAGGAACCAAGACCCAGCTAACAATTTTAGGTTGCTACAACGTTTTTACAACATAACAGTTTGGTTGTAGCAATGTTGCAAAATCACATTGTTACAACATAAATTTGTTGACTCCCAGTAAGGTTGCAGCAACGTTGTACCCAACGTTGTACTGTGACCATTTCACAACCTTTTTACAACTTTTTTCTTTTTGTCTTTTTTTTACATAATGTATAGTCGATATTCATGAATGTTATATAGATTTGGCAATAAATTTGTGCTGATATATTTCTATTCCCTGGTGATCACACTATTCTATGATGCCATTAAATCATTATACTATAATTATTAAAAAAAATCCTTAACATTGTCACAACGTTGTGAAAAAAACATTGTAACAATGTCATTTTATATTGTTGCACGTATGTTTCAATATGACATTGTAAAATACGTTGTGGCATTGTTGTCACCACGTTTTCCATTGAATGTTGTGAAAAGGTAATGTTTGTTTGTGTGGTTGTGTGCACATTGTAAAACAACGTTGTACCCTGACGTTGAAGCAACGTTTTTGCTATGTACTTTGACAACATGACCAATATACAACCAAAACACAACGTTGTATTAACATCATGTGTTTGCTGGGAGGGCAACCTCATGGATAAGACTGAAATCTCACGCACTGATGTGTGTGGATTTGCACGAGCCTTGTTAAAGTGTCATTATGTGTTGCTAAAATTGCACCTTGTTGGTACTTTGTTGACTCTAGGGTGCATATAGTGTAAGTTTGCACATTAATCTCCTTCATTTTGCAAGTTTGTTTTGCCCATAACACTGTGCATTTCTATTTTACAACAGTGATTTATGTTGGCTAAAGGCCGCTTGCCATTCCTTACAATAAGCCTCAGGGGGACAAAATTCACATACTCCTTGTTGTAATAAGTGTCAGCACCTGGGCCATATTACAATTAGTAAAACAAACTGTAGGGCCTATTTCATTATTACATATTTCTCCTATGATGTAACCAGGTTGGGGATACTACTGAAAAACGGGACGTCCTGTAAAAACAGGCAATTATGAAAAATTGTAATATCTAATTATCTCAGATGAAATTATACATGAATAGTACATAAGGCAAACATAATATAATACTTCTACATATGCAAACAGCAAAAATTATGAAATTCTGCATTTAACATGAATTTGATAACACTTTCCATTTTGAAAATTACATAAATTTAAATTTCACAATTAATAATTCTACATAAATAAAAATTCTCAGAAAATTAGGAGTTTGCTAAATTCAAAATCTATTTATAATGAAAGTATGCATCTTTTGCATTAAAATGATCGTTGCATTTTCACATTCTATCGTTGCATTTTTTTTATATTGATTTTTATTTTTTAAAAGTTACAAAAATCATACCAAGAAAACAGCCCATCCTGAAATAACAGGATGGTTTTGTGAGCTGTTATTTCAGGACGTCCTGTTTTTTCAGGCAGGCTTTTAAAAACCATTAAAACAGTTATTATAATGATGGGATTCAATTCTAATTTAACCAAATAATTGCTTGTCATGTAGGGTTATATTTTGAAATCGAAAAAAATATAATGGAATGTTTGGAAATGATTTAAAGGGTCCCGTCCTGAAAAAACGGGACGTCCCGTTTTTCCCGTCGTAGCTCCAACCTGGTAACCATAATGAAATGCGTGTTTAATGCAAGCTACTGAATTAGCGAAAGAACAACACCACGTGCACAGTATTGCTAGCTATTCTTTGCACATAATTATATCGATGGAAAAGACTTTAGCATATCACTTTTAATTTTTAATGGCACTATTTATTCTTTTATACCTAAACATCATGTTTTGTCTATCTGTAGGAGTGTACAATAAACACAAAATAATATCATTTGATATTTTTGAAATTGGTTTGAACAATTATTCATTATATATTATCCCACAGCCAATATAATATTATATTAGCATAATTCCTACTTAATTGCAATGTTTTTGTCGACAGAATTAGTCAAATTCAACCCTAAGGTGCACACAAGAACCCCAGAAAATCAGCTATCCGTAGAAGGGACATTTGATGTTTTTCTCTACACTCTTAAACAATTAGCGTACATTTTCATGAGTTTTAAGTATACATAAGGAATGAAAGGTCGATCTAAGCATTTACCTTTATCTTTGTTTTCGTCTCATAAAGGTTATAATATATTCTTTATGAATTTTATCTATCTCTAGTTAGTGTGCCCCGCACCTTGCTTTTGATAATAAGCAATGGATTGTTTATGAATAATCTACTAATTTCTGCATGTTGCACTGTCGCAAACTGTATATATTATAGATATTTTCGCCTGGAAGAACCGTCTTAAATTTAGATGTATGGTGTGAGAAGCTTACTTAGTAATGGTATTACAGCTGCTGTCGTAAAACCAATGCTTAGTTAGCGCTTTTTGAAGGTGAAGGAGAGTAGTTCGTCTCAGCATGCAATGATTCAGATTGTCTTTTATCCTGATGAAACATGTGAACATTATGAAAGATGCAAATCAGTTCTCACAAAGATAAATCAGCATTATCCACAAACAAGTGAAGTTTGGGATTGTTGTAATAAACGACTTTTTTAAAGAAGGGTTATGATATTTAAGCTGACTTACCACTGCAGATACATATCTGATATATTGTTAGCAAAACCAGAAGACCACTTCTCCAGTCCATGGCTCCCACAGGTAGGCCGGTGTCCCCGCCTTCCTCTCTCACATAACGCATGCACTACCATCGACTCGTCACTAAGAAGCCCGGTTTACACATTACGATTCTTGGGGTAACGACACTATCGGAAAAAATATATGAAAATCTGATAACTTGTCAGAACCAAAAGAAAGAAGAAATAATAGAATGTCATAAAAAGTGTATTGAGCATTAGAAACCCCAACGACAGCGTTTGGTTCCAATCCTGCCGCAGGGCAATAATTTAAAGGTGTGAACGAGAGCCAACTACAAAATTAGTTATGATTCTAGGCGGGCAGAAATCCATTTATCTTGTGACGGCTACAGGCCACATTTCGAGTGCATAAAATGAGACATACTGCCAAACTGTTTTAGCCAATTGTTACGTCACTGTATATGTGACTGTGTTTACAATACATGCCACATGTACACAAGCTAGCTTTGGACATGCACTGTCCTATTAATTATTTTCTAATTATGTTATATCACTGAAAAGGCGGACTCTTATCTAAATAATAATAGCTTAATTTGTCAATGACATATCAAAATGTATTGTAGTGTCCTGGAGAAGTGTAATTGTATTATTTTGGTGATTTGATTATGCCCGCAGGTTAATCAACTGTCATCGTTAACAGGTGATGCCACTAGGCGCGACATATGTAGCCTTTCTATGATATTGTAACGGTTGTGAAATGTTACTTGCAGCCTCAAAAAGGTGTTTTTATACGAAATGACTGCATGTCGATGGTAAACAGTATACGTTAGTAATTAGATTTCTTCCACATGTTAAACAGATATTAGGAAAGACGTTGTAGCTCCCATTTCTTAGTCGTTCTTCAAAGTTAGTGTAGTTCAGCTTTTTAAAAAATGTGAGTTTGTTATGTTCTCATTGATGATCTAGTCACAATGCCACATCTATAGTCAAATACAGATTTTCTCAGTGTGATGATCGTGAGGTCTAAATCCGTTAGTCAGCAACAACTCAAGCGTTGTATCGAACTCTACCCCATCACACTAGGCGCTGCATTAGATTCTGTAATTGCCTTGTTCGATCTTTGGGTGTGCTCGTGAAATTTGGGGTTCAGACAGATTTGGGGCATCAAGCTAATTCATGGGACTTGACAGTCTTCATGCATTGGGGGGTTGAGGAAGAGTTCTTCTGTAAGGTCTCCACTAGGAAACTAGGCGGATGGAGTGTCATGCATCTAGATCTATTCTATCATCATGCTGTCATTCGTGTTCACTGTTATCTGGTTATGTGGTTAACTTGAGAGGGTTGGATCATGGTGTGGCAACCCTCAAAGCACATTTCCAGGGCCCACTTTTGATCTGGGCCACCATCTGATCAGATGTTCACAGGTGAGCACCTTGAACGACGATGATTTATTTCAGGTAAATGATTAACCAGCCTTTTATAGGCTACAGGTCAATGCTGATGGGCTAAAATATACCACGTGACAGATCTCTGATAAATCACATGTTTACCCCATAAACCCCTAGTTTCATGTTATACCTGGACTCTTTTTCATGATATTATTTTGAGTTACTTTTTGAGTATTTTGAGTGTCTTGAAAAACTCTCCGTAATGGTAATAATAGCACAAATATTAGAATACAGTATTGATTAAGGCACAAAGAAACAGCAGTATATTATAGTGATGACTAATACAATATGACACACCCAAAGCCCTCGATGACGCCGTTCTGCTCTACTACAATAGTTGCAACTCTTTATCATTACAAGTCCAACGTCTGGTCAATGGTACATTTAGTACAATATAATATCATTGTATCAAACCATGATGTTTACCAGTTATTATCATACAAGCAACAGTAAACGTTATATATCTGATAAGGAATAATGCAATAATAATGGTAATTTAATTATTTTGATGATGTAAGAACATGAATGTTATGATCAAATCGTGTGTTAATCTACCAAGAATGATTTTTCCTCAAAGGTCCCTTCAATTATGTTATTATTTTTGACATTGATATGTTTACTATGCAACACCCAACCTCTTATATGATTTTTTTATAGCAACGAAAGACCCAATGAAAATGTCTTCGCCATTTAATGCTAGAGGGTTCCCCTTTGTTAAAGGGAGTCTTCCTTGGGGAGTCTTACTACCATCAATGTCACAGGAGATGGCGCCACCGAACCAGGACCCGACCATTGAGGTCTCACGGAACTAGAATTAATGTTTTCTGTGTATAGTGCATCTTGAAAATGATTCTCCCAAACATTGCAACACCTTTTAAAGTGATTCAGTAATCTATTGGGACCTCTTTGGGACACAAAATATTAAAATTTTGGGGTAGGTTGACCATGAAGATTTTTCACAAGAGTCCCAGATGTTTACTTACGATATTTTATTAGTTTTGCAGTGACCAAATTTATGGAGCACACTGGCGATTTTAAAACCCCACTATCAAACACTCCATATCATGGATTCTTTTTTATTAAATAACTCAGAAATAGTAGGGGTATCAAGATTCAAGTCAATTTTAATTCTGCATTATAATTTTATCTTATCCCATTATCAGCCACTCAGATACGGGCATCCTCTTCACCTTGGTAAAGAAAGATGTAGGACATTGGCAGATGGCACCACATTTAGTTCCATAAGACCACATGATAGAATAAACGAGAGTCCGGACCGCACCACCTAGTGTGGAACTCAGTCCAAGAGCTGCAGGTCAGACATACATAAGGTAATGTTCTCTTTGGACAAACATGTATGTAAATTGTTCATATCAGACCATCTGTAAATTTTTATAAATTGATAGATACAAGATGCAGAACACTGTTCATATGAATGGAAAGTACCAATCCTTGTTTTTTTCTGACACAGGCTTTATCTGTGCGCATGCAAGGCACATATTTCAAAATCATGTTTTCAATAATAAAGGTTCTGGTTTAATTTTACTCAATCAGAGGCCATCCCTATTCATTATCAATATTATCTAACAGCCTGTCTCCCAGTCCCCTATTGAGGAGTTTCAATCAACCCAGGCTGTTCGTCAGGGGGTCAGCGGACCCAATGATTGTCCAACCATCGGCACAGTGGATTTCAGTATAATTTATGTTAGACATACTAATCTTGAAATCTGACTATAAGTCTCGATGAGTGTGGTACTACTTCACTTATCGCCAAAGCAAGGAAATAAAATTATCAGACTTGAATAAAACAGAGAAATGGAAATTGAATAAAGAGAGTAATGTTGAAATAAATACACGAAATGAAAACTTTATAAAGTGAAACAAAAAATAGAAATTGTCTATCCTTTTGTTTTAAAGCAATATTTCAAAAGAAATCACTCTGACTTCATCCTATTCAAAATATCTCAAAGCCTGACTGGCAGCCGCGATTTCTTCCCTGCTTGTGGTTTATGACACTTCAGCCGGTTTCCGTCAGCACGTATAAGAACACGTTTTGTTTTGATGAGATGGTCACCCACAAACCGACGGGCTGTAACCTGACCCTATGGGCTCTGTTTGTTGTGGCTAAAGTTTCCCTGCTTCGGGGAACTAATCTCGGACTCTGCATGGTCTGCATAATCATACGGCACCCACCATGTTCTCATACCGACAGGCTGAGGTGTGGCAAAGAATGGCTGACTCATATATGATTCAATAACGCATCCATCATCTTTTGCAGATAAGGAGGGGTTTCCGTGAAGGCCGACAATGGAACACGTGGAGGGAGCATTGTTTGGTATTACACTGTAGTTTCCTTCCCTCTGTGGCCCACATGTAAACCCTGAGCCACTCCTACTACATTGTACTGTCTGTTTTGATCCTATATACTCCAGGAAGATTCCGACCTTTCACCGCTCTTTTTTTCAGTCTGTGTTGGGATCGAGTCAAGGCAATATCAATGGGGTGGATAAAGGATTTTGAAGAATGAAAAAAAAAAGAAAAAAAAAAGGGGGGTGGGGGCGGGGCGTGTCCGTAGAGGACTGTGAAGGGGAAAAAAAAGGGGGGGGGGGGTGTCCGCATATTGGCCAAGTAGTAAAAAGTCATTTTTTACACACACAGGGCGTATTTTTTCTCTGTATTTGATGTTTTGTCGCCACCAAAAGGGGGATGGGGAGTCATCAAGACGGTGACTCCCTGGATCCCTCTCTTTCCCCTGGATTGACCCCTAGCTAGTATCTTACACCCAGCGGCCTTTGCACTGACCAATGTCCTTTCATCTGCGTGGTCGTTTTTCTCTTACTGTATATAGGATGTTAAGATCAAATGACGCTCCCCAGAAGTGGCACCATGCATGCTCGGTCAGAGAGGATTTTCCTGTTAATCTACTATTATGTTTCCCGTAAGAGCAGTTGATAAACAAAGGATGCAGTTGAGCAGCTGGAGACTTGATCTGTGACTAAGATCCACCGTAAGGGCTCGCCTTACACACGTCGGCATGAGGCCCATCTGTAAATATAGAAAGTGTTATCAGTGATATTCTTGGTACTCCTACGCCGACGTTTAAAATAACACCGGCCATGACATCAATCAGAAGCCAAGGTTGCTGTTGACGTTTTTGTTGTGTTACATTTTACGACTCATGACCGTACCCCTGTATTTGTTTCACCACTACGCACCCCCTCCCACCTACCACCAAATAAACTTTAAACAATATTACATGGGAACCAGGGAATTCTTTGATAACTTAAGATGTACCAAATATGATTATATAAGTACATGCACATTTGGGTGTTTGTACCTTCAAGTGGCATTGCTATCCTACCGCTAAGCATGTGCATATACTTATCAAAATGTTGCAGCATATTTAAACATGCCCAGCCGGAGTGCGACGTAATAGTCACATTATGCAACCATACTTTTTTGGTTAATCTATTACTTACTAAGATAGCAACTAACCATTATGTTATTTTTCTGAGAGGTTTAGACCTAACCAAAAAATACTGTTATCATTACGTTCTAATGAAGTAATGTTAAGACCAAATCCAAACAGAACGTTATAGTGACGTTCTGATTAGGTGAGGTCGAGACCTCACTTAAAAAGAACAATATTGTAACTTCCTCACCAGGGGACGTCCCAACCTAACCTAAACAGAATGTTATTGTGATGCTCTGAATAGGTCAGGTCTTAACATTACCTAAACATGACGTAACTATGACTATCTTATTAGGTCAGGTATCAACATAACCTAAACAGAATGTTATTGTGACATTCTCTTTTAGTCAGGTCTCAACCACATCTAAATGTTATTGTGATGTTCTTATTAAGTCTCAGCCTCATAAATAACATTAATATTACAAGAACCTTATCAGAACGTCACAATGTAACGTCACAACAGTTGGTTGCAGCAACATCATTGGGAGTCATCCAAATAATGTCGCTGCAATGTTACAATGTAATGTAACAAAGACTAATCCAGAACTAACATTGCTGCAAGGTTATCATAATGTCACACCGCCGGCTGGGTGAGAATCATTAGTAATGTGTACATGATAAACTGCTTTGTGCAAATTTTTGATACAGTTAAGTATGTTGTACCACCAGAGGATCACATATAGAATGTGAATGGTAGTTCAGATTGATAGCATAATGTTTGATGATATTGTATAAAAGCTTTTATTAGAGCCGACATCTGCATGTGTCTGTGTGTGTCTGTGTGTATCTATAGGCCTATACACAAATACATTGCACCGATGTTACTTTTAAACCATGTCTCATTGACGTTGGAGAAAATATGGTAGAAGAAGTATTGAAGACATCAGGAGAACTCCTTAGCTTGTTCATCCTTTATACGCGCCTTCAGCTGATTGTATCCTGGATTCTTCAGAAGAAACACCCTCAAGGTCTGTTACATCTATCTGTAACTCCCTCTGCAAGTCGTCAAAGCTGTTGGCGGCAAACCACTTCATTAAAATGTGTGACTAGCTATTAGCACAGGCCTGTTCTCCCATCAAGGAAATTGGCTCCTTGTCTCGTTGGCTTGTCCATACCCGGATGGATCCAACCGGAGGCGAGCAGAAAAACGGCCGCCAACCCTCAGACAGAACCCTGGCGGGAATTCCTGGAAATGTTCGTGTCGCGGCGCAGACGACTTCCGTGACGTCACAGCAGGCCGCCAGCCGCAGCTATCACAACACCCATGTCAGACCACTTTGTATAGAGTTAAAAACAAAGATAGGGGGCGCTAGGTAGGCCTACTGGATACATGGGAAATTCGAATCAGACGCGAAGGTCTTATTTCGGGTAAAAGGAACTTTCTTTTCATT
The DNA here is from genome assembly GCA_936440205.1 of Lepidonotus clava. Lineage (NCBI taxonomy): Eukaryota > Metazoa > Annelida > Polychaeta > Phyllodocida > Polynoidae > Lepidonotus > Lepidonotus clava. Next base: position 18,797,765 of record OW387136.1, on the reverse strand, counting down.
TAAATCTAAAGGCCTTTTGAACTTGTGATATCAGCGTGATATGGGGATATAGGGAGTTTTAGCACCCCCCAACGCATCCCAAAACGCAAACGCAACGTATCTCTTATCCTAGGTGTAATGACAGGTACCAAAATTATGTCTTTAGAGGAACATTTTGTTGACTGTGATATCAACAAATATGTGTTTGTTTTTAATGAATGTTGCATTGGTAGTCTGTAATGTGGCTTGAAAGATTTGAGATACGTCAACGTATCGAGATGCGTCGTGGTTGCTAAAACTCCCTATAATACAGACATTTCGCATACAGGGACGAAAATTGTTTGAAATTGGCAATTATGAGTATTTCACACGTGTATAACCAATAACCAATGTCTGATATGTGCGACTTCACATTCTGATCTGCTCCCCAAAATTCATATTCTAGGTGGGATTCTATATCTTCTGATATCCACAAAATACCTTTTATTCATTATGCACCTGTATCTAGCCCATATTATCCTTGTAGGGGGGCGGGTAGTGTGGTGGGTCAAGTGCTCGCTTCTGACTTGCAATTGGCTGGCCCAGGTTCGAGTCTGGGCTCTGCTGGCTACACTACCTTGCCTTGCCGTCGTTATCACCCCCATAGATTTGGTCAGCCAAATGGTAGTCAAAAACCGGAGTTGGTCTCGATATAGCTGAAAAATTGCTGAGTAGACCTTAAACTCCAACACATCATCATCATCATAATATTATCATTGTTAATGTGTTGACATAATGTGGGTAAGTCTAGTCGAGTATCAGAAAACATAAAGATACAGTCATGTACAGGAAAACATGTTATATTGGCTATGATAAAAGAAGCGGCAAAAATGAGAATATTACGGACTTGGCGCAGCATATGCATACCATGGAGGATTATCCTATCTTGCCTGCTGTGTCTACAAGATTCTGCAAGGGCCTGGTGGATTTTTGTGGTGTGACAGAGACATAACGTTTCCAAAAACCTCGATAGTGAATAAGAAGAAAGTGTATCACCTTGTCTATGGTTGGGGACCAGGGTATCAGTGGTCTGGTCTATTATGTTAGAACACAGGGGGGCTAGGGTTACACTTTCGCAGCACGCGTACACCGATTGTTTCATTGTGAGAGGTTTTCCTTGACTTTTTTCTTAAAAGCGGCCATTGGCCACTTCTTTTAGTTCGTGCCTATACCGCCAGGGAAAGGAGACTCCACGTGATCTTCGTCACGTGGTACGATTGTTCCAGGGTGGGTGAACTGTAGAAAATGGAGTTGAAAATACTTTGTTTTTGGCAATGGCTAATTATTGTTGAAATACCGCTTTTGTTTTGAAATGTTATTTCCTTGTTTCAGCGTGCCATTATGTTATAGCCAAAGACCACGACAATCGACAAAACAACAGGGCATTACAAAATCTCAACGGGGAGACATACTTGTGAGCCTTTGTAAGATAAAACTGAAGTACGTTTACCTAATTGTATTGATTTGGATGTATCTTCGGCAATATCATTCTTCTAGTGAGTTATAAGATAGACTAGAGAGTTCTGCTTTTTACGTTAGAAGCGTTTGCTTTTTAAATATGAAAGGATCAGCTCCATTACTACGGAGTTCTCAACCCAATAAAGAATCTACATGAATGATTTCTCAATTGAGGAGATTCATAAAGTAACATCCTATTATCAAGCCGAATGTATGTAATCCAATAGATATGATTAATGGTCTCAAGCTCCAATTTTTTATCCAGCAGTTCACCTATGTCAATATCCTCCATACATAATCTCTATTTCAAATTGTAATATAGGGCCTATAGTCTATCAAGAATTGACTAGTTATCCCTTCTTCCTGCTGCTCCGTATGAGGGCAATGAGCCCGTGGTATTCCTCCCATTTACAGTATCATCCTTCCGCTCCTGCCAAGAGTCTCTGGTGATACAATTATGCTGCATGATACCCAACACTTTCTCAATGCATGTGCATCTTCATCTCTCTCATTCCTATGGACTGAGCAATGGTAAGGTGTATGGGCGATGGGTTTCAGATTGTGTTTAGGATGAAAAAGTTGCCTCATACTGTCCTATTTTGCTACACTGATACCTAAAGCTGGTACCCAATGGCCCAGGAAAGTAATTCCCTTCCTCAAGGGTTTGGATATTTACGCCCTTTGGTATTTGACGTTGGTTTGCCAATGGCTGCCCGTATCTTACGGCTCCCATTCATTGACAACTCTCAGCAAATATGTTCTTCTGATTGTTTAAATTGCGAGTTAGCCTATGGCTGTAGATTTGGACTAGATCTAATTGATTTCTCCATGGCTGCGAGGCTATGTGTTTTCAGTTTTCTTGCAATTATCCAATTTATAGCAAAGTGAACATATATATTTAAGAATTCGGAAGAAAAAGCCTGTCAAGGTGGTAATCAGATGAAGTTTTAGACAAAAGAAGTCAGAGACCACCTGGAAACTACAAGTATTTGACATCCCCCTGAGGGGGATGGTATACCATGACGTGGCCGGGAAGTGACGTCATTTTGACGTAGGCGACAGACGGCACGCTGGGGACTTCCCCGGACGGATGGGGAGGATTACTCTCAGGGGGATTACTGTAGAATTCAAATTACATTTCCTGCTGCGTCAACATTATTAATTTATTTGTATTGGTTCCATCATCTCTTCATGTCCACAAAGTTCCTTGGATGATTCCTTACATTAATACATCCAGTTACATTAATTGATACATCCAGTATTAATGATGATAGATAGGCCTATAATTATAATGATGATATACTATACAATTCATAATATGAGGTTCTCACAACATAGGAATACATAATTCTCACAATATACCACCTCTGCAGGAGGGTTTAAGCCAGAGGTATACCATGCTAGATACATGAGGTAGGTCTTGGGGATGTGGCGAACCATCAATGTCAAGGGAGATGTGTAACTTAATATGGGTGTCAGGTCCTTTCAGGGCAATGGGAATATCACTTTACGTGTGCATACCAATAATTTATCTAATAATGTTGATTTATGATAAAAAGTATTCTAGGTAGGCTCTACCTTTCGCAAAAGGATCAGAATACTATCTGAAATTGTCCAATTGCCAAACAGAATCATGACGTTTGCAGTGCAATACAGATCTAGAGGGTGCAGTGTTCTTCCCATTTAGGTGAATGCATACACATAAAATAATATATGGCAGCGGTGGGATTCGAACCCACGCCTCAAAGAGACTGGTGCCTAAAACCAGCGCCTTAGACCGCTCGGCCACGCTACCTGTGTTTTGACCAGGAAAGCTTTTCTCTATCAATTGTGTTTTTAGAAACATTAAGACTAGTCTTATCACTTTCCTGAGATATATGCTGCAATTATTTGAAAGATTATGCATTTCCAGGTATTAAAACAATAATTCACATATGGCTATTTTGATTATAATATAGTTTTGAATTGCAGTAAAAATGTTTCGGTTCAGCACACACTTGTCTACAGTAAAACATCGAACGTGCAGGAGCGCTTCTTACTATCAGGAGGGTACAGCACACATGACACACTCTAATTAGGATTCGGACATGTTTATGTGCCACTATAATCCATAGAGTATCGCCCATCGATTTCATTTAATTCAATTAGGCTTTAATATAATTGAATAGATATCACCTGCATGTTAAACAGGTTTGTCGGACAGGGGAGCCGGGGGAGGGGAATCAGGGGGTGCACAAGAAAGTTATATAGCCACTCGTACAACCTGCATGGAGCATTATTATCCGTTATTACACCAAGGTCTTAAATAATATAGGCTTTATTTGTAAGATCGAGGAAATGATACAAGCTCAAATGTCCAGTTACATGAATGTTGTAAAATTGATTCATGAAGAAGAACGAACAATTTTAATAGTATAAAATGTTTTTAATTTTGTTTTCCCTCTTCTTAACCTCTGGGTCTTTGTATGCTATATTATCAACTGATCTCCCATGAATCAAACGCTGTTTACTTGTGTAACTGTTGGACATTTCTTCATTAACCTCAGCATAAACGAACTGAGTGAACCGATGTAAACAATGAAGGTAAAGCAGCGAATTGGAAGTTAAATAACATCTCATAAATACCTGTTTTACTGTTTATAACTAGAACCATACAATCATAAACAAATTGATACCTTTCTTCTTACATTGAAAAATACCTTAGACGTGAAAGATACAAGTGTATTTGCACCAAGAGTTCTAATAGGTTTTTAGAAATTCCAGGCCCTTGTTTGAATTAGGAAATTGGTATGGGTTAGGCCTATACCTGCATGTGCCGTACAATTGGCCGTTGGGCTTGGTACGGCAAAGTACGGTCTCCCCACGGTCATCAACGGCGAAATGCGATCTACTAAACACATTGCCAGAACATGAGCAGACACTTTGGTCGTCATTTTTCTTTTTCTCTAATAAATGTTTCTAATAAGCTTTTCCGACCCGAGGTATGCGTGCCTTGAGTGCACACGGGCTTCACATCAACGGTCAGAGGCTTTTCGGGGAGGGGCTAAACTGCTAAAACAAAGAATGCAAAACTAAAATAATTGGAAGGAATGCAGCCTGTGTTTCCCACTGTGAGGAATTCATACTTGCTAGAACAACAATGGAGAATGGAATCTGATATATGGCTTATATGTAATGAACAGGTGGTCGGACTATAGGTGGTAAATGACCAGCCCTGCATGAGACCTCTGCATAACATGTATTTCTTTGACTTAAAAAAGGTGTTTCCTCCTGTTAGCTAAAGGGCACCTTAAACCGTCTATGGCATTCTATGAGGAGTTACGTGAGACTACGAGCACCACCCATGAGCTAGACACTGCTTTTGTATTGTCAGATTCCAACAACAAAAATGCTGTTGTCTAATATTTGGTGGAATGAAGAGGGTTCTCTGTATATTTCTTATTGGCTATATTATTTTCATGTTAGATCGTTTAAAACTATCAACATGTAACACGACCGTGGACTCTAGTTCCTATTGCGGGGAGTCAGCGGACCAGCAGGCATGAAGGCTAGGAGCGTTGGCTGTATTGGGTTGAGTGGACTTACTTAAGCCACTTGGACTGGTGATTGTCAATTGGAGTGTAGTGATATATATCACATGTTTGGATTAATAAATACTATCCTTTCACGCAAGTGTCTGTTAACTCTTAATGGCAAGCTATGTTTCGAGATGACCTGCAGTTGGGATGGAAGGAAGACCAATGGCGGATCCGGGGGGGGGGGGGCGACCAAAAATGAACTCTCGTAGTTTTGACAAATCCAAGGAGAAATTTTGCAAGGTAAACCATGGGGGAAAGGGGCAGATACCTTGCCCCCCACCCCCCCTTGAAGACAGACCCTGGATCCGCCACTGTCAGACTGTGATTGGAAATAGCTAGCATACTGGAATAATTAACAAAACATAATGATTGAAGGCACCCTACAAACCCCATGGTTCAATGCCATACTTTTGTATGTTTTATCATGGGAGATAGGCAGAGAAACCAGGGAAAATGGATAGGGTCTTAGTTTGAATAACTTTCTAGTGACTAAATTATACAGACGTTGCCTCACCCAAAGCACATTGTTGCCCTGTGCAAGGAATGTCTATAAATCAAGGGCGGATCCAGGGGGGGGGGGGAACGGACGGGCCTTGGCCCCCCCCCCCCCTCCCCTGTTGAATCATGTTTGATGGGGGGCCCCTTCCCCTGTACATTCATGTTTGTGCCCCCCCCCCTCTAGGAATTTCTGGATCCGCCCCTGTAAATCCTCAATGACATCTTTTACTTTAAGCCTGGTTTCCACATGGCGACTAGATTACTGGAAATCAGTGGAGATTAATGTGGTTAGTCACCGGGCGATATACTGAACATCTAGTTATTAGTAGCCTGGTGGCTAAGTAGACACTGGCGCCGTGATGTCTGGCAACTAAAACACTATAATTGCCGTGGTTTCTGGGCAAAACATTGTGTATGTTTAATATTTCTCCAGAGTTGGGGGACTAATGTGACCTCTAATTGTCTGCAGTTTGATGGCAAGAGGGTCCCAACATGGTGATTACATATTTTCTCACCGGCGACTGACTAGTTGTCTGGCAATGTACTAATTTTGTTAATGTCCAGGCAATTAACGTTAATCACCAGGGTTTAGTCCCCATGTGGTGACTAAACCCTGGTGATTAACGTCAATATAGCCTGGCGGGTAATAGATTAGTAAACGCGACTAGTTAGTTGCTGGTGAGAGAAAAATGTAATCACCAGGTTGGGACGATTAGAGGTCACATTAGTCCCTAGCTCGACAATTAACTGCACTATTCACCAGTAATTCAGGAGAAATATTCAATATGCTCAGTATTTCGCCCAGAAACCATGGTGCCACTGTCTTGTTGGTTGCTGGGCCACTATGTAAACTTAGTCACTGGCGACTTAAGGCCATATTCCACCTTGCATTGGCAAGCTTTTGTACTGCCTATTTTTGCCACCCAAGTAATTTACGTTTCAGATACCAACATGTTGGTATCTGCCACAGCAAGCAAACCATAGAAAAATATATAAGATCATTAATTTTGCTGTGGTACTTGCGTTGACCTAACGCAAGTACCACTGCAAGTCACACCACAACTAACACCATATATTCCACCTTGCCTTGTTTGTTTTTGCTTGCAGTGCGGGTGAACACCGCTAGTAACAGGCCCACCACAAGCAAAACACCGCGCAGCAGAATATATATAAATTTATGTCCTTTACTGAATATTAGTGGCCCTGTGGGGACCAGGCTAAATATTTGGTTTTCACGTTGTCATTTAAAAATCCCCTTTTCTCAATGTATCTATCTATAATCATTTGTGTTATTATCTTTTTATCGACCTAAGCATAATATAGATGTAATACATTTTCCTTCTTTAAGAATCAGTAATGTTGGTTTCCTCCTGTGGCTGTGAACGTGCCCATCTTACCTGCCCAATTCTTGGCACCTAAGGTGTAGCAAAATGTGGTTCTGGTAATCCTGCCCGTGTTGAGACGGTGAGTGGTGATGATGTAATCGCTTCCCTGTACCTACGCTTAAGCCAGTAGGGTGTCATCTTATAGCCAGCCCTAAGTGGTACTTCCACGGCTTATCTTTTTCATGTGAGATAGTGCTCCATTCAAAGATGCTACATGTCGGAATCAAAGCACGGTAAAGTCGGGGGTTAAGGGATACCTCTGCCCTGCCACACGTAACGCCACATAGCAACAGATAATAGCAGGAGGAACCAATTAGAGTGAAGCATGATGATTATGATGTAGTAGATTTAATGTTTTTGGGGGGAAATACCTGGAATACGGATGATATAATATCTCTAAATGAAAAAAAGGCCTAAGAGAAATTGAATATGGAATTTCACAAATGCCACTTAATTACCAGTATGATAATTGTTTGTAGTTTAAATAATCACAACTCAGTAAAAGAAAATGACACATTCTCCGTTATGGTACAAACGTGCACTTTACGGACATAACTTGGCCATCATATCTTAGATCGTTTAGTCAGTCGGAAATTAAAACTGACTGGCAAAACTGGCAACAAAAAAAACCAAACTGAGCTCCGATCCAGGGCGCAGTATACTACCCTTGACCCGAGGCATTAACTAGGATGCAGACGCATGTACCCATTGAACTTTAGTTCACATTATTTGTGAATTTAACCATCACAAAATGAGTATCGTGCAAACATGAAAACAGATTCTGTCACAGGCTTCATCAACATCTTACTTACCATGTCTTGATCAAATCCATATGTCTGATGCGCAGTCTGTCACTTAGAACGTCAACTTTCTCATTTTAATCTTACTTTAGACGAAGCTACATACAACACCTAGCCACGTCTACGGTATCTTCTACTTTAGACAAATCATTTACTTTAGCAACGCGACGAGTCTGAAGG